>OZ023175.1:16786634-16804739 GCA_963678695.2 Diplodus puntazzo
TGGATTTGTTTTTGATGCTTTTTGCTGTCATGAAGTCTCTTAAAGGGAGAGGTCACCCCAAAATATCAAAATACATATTTGTCCTCATACCTGCAATGCTATTTCTCCATCTAGATTGTTTTGGTGGAAATTGGCATGTTTTTGAGGTATGAGCTATACACATGTCTCTCAGATATAATGGAACTGCACCATTATTGGCTTGGGTGCTCAAAGCGTAAAAGCAGACCTTGTGTGTAGCTCCTGTCTACGAATACACTCCTGTACACTGTACTTTAAGTATTTGTATAACTGAGACCCTTTCCAGTTTATTATTTTATTCATCATTGATTATTCCACATCAGACGACACACTGAACCAGTATATGTCACAGCTTTTCCAGATTTATTGCGAAAAAACAACAACATATCAGATGTCTGAGATGACAAACGTGCATTTTAGTAAGCAAACTGATATTATTTGGAATAACCTCCTACACTCATTCAACCTAGTTGTCCCAGGGTAAAATGTGTCTTATAGCCAGGTTAAACATGATAGAACATTTTAAAAAGGCGGACATGAACACATCAAGTGACAACTGATAACCTGAAGTATGTTTAACCATCACTGAGAGGCTAAGACCCAGTGGTGGAGATTGATTCAAGTACAGCACTTATGTACAATTTGGAGATGTTAGTTCGTCACTTAAGTATTTCCACGTTTTGCTTTACTTTATACATTTACTTCACAACCAGATGTTGTACTTTATTACATTTCTTTGATAAACCACATAAATAATTACAATCCAATTATATAAGATGTATTAGTCTTAGTACTTTTGGTACTTTACAGCACATTTTCATCTTAATTCTTTTGTACATTTACTTGAGTGAAAAGTATGCGTGTGACTTTTTCTTGTGACAGTATTTCTACACTATAGTATTGCTATTCACAGACAAGATCTGTCACTTTCAACCAAGGCTCAGCAGCTGGGCCATCATCAGGTGGGTCATCATCATCACGACTACCACCTTTTCTTTTTCCCCAGATGAAGCTAGTCACCAACCCCAGTGCTCCTCCAGCGCTGGCCACAGCTGCAGTGGCAGCTCCTGACAGACCAGCTGCACCTACAGCAAGATTACACTGGTTTAATATCAAGGTATGAAGCGACAAAATCTGAGAAACAAAAGCTTAAAGGCTAAAAAACTAGGACACTGGAACAACGTCCGTTATTGTTGTCTATACTGTGTATGTCTTGTTATTTTATAGCCGCATCTATTGTGAATTGTTATGTGTGTCTGACAAACCTTTGACGACGGAGGCAAATTTCCACATTATGGACAATAAAGATTAGTATTGTTGGTAGTATTATACGAAGCGGGATGCATGGAACAGCTTTTACCTGCTGACTGCAAGACAGACACACTGATTTCAAATGAAAAACACAAGTATAAGTACTTTCACAGAAATGTATCAGTATCATCACAAGACCAGTGTTACTCACAGAGCTTCATGTTGTTGTCCTTCCTGCTCTGCTGTGAGCTGGGCCGGACTTTATATAGCCAGCTGATGATTAGGTTTCATTTATTCAGAAACAAAGGGGGGCCTGCACCCTTTAAATCATCATACCGTCTTAGTCACAAAGTGCACAGTTAGTGCAATTTTTCTCTGAATTATCAAGGTTATTGTCACAATATTTACTGCACTTATCAGAGTGCTGATTAATAGGAAAGATTAACTGTGGAGGACTGGGCCATGAGTCAGCAATCTCTGATGCAGCACTGCTTTGTGTTCGGGATGGAGGGAAATCCACATGCCCAGTTCCGTGCCATTGGAAAATGTCTTACTTCAGACACTTAATAGACTAGTTTTGTGCACACATGATGGAATTAAAGTTACATTGTTGGGAATGCTGTTAAAGGTGCATTGTGTAGTTTTAGGTAAGAAACTTTAATCAGAAGAGAAAAATCTTCACGCTGGTGCTGATGACTAAATAAACTGAATTAACAAACAGAGGACAACACAGTTTTATATTGTTTCACTTTGTATTTGCGGAACCATTCTACATAGTTTAACTTCAGACAGCTCTCTGGGGACTTTATTCCCCTCTGTGGACAGCTTGCTTATTCAATTCTGGAAATGCTATGTATCAAATAAATATTTCTGAGTTTGTAGTATAAATGGTCAAACTGACTTTTCTGAATTAAAGTGTATAGTGCACCTTTTAGAAAACATTACACGTGTTGATACGATTTGATCGTTTTAATTTCACTGAAAAAAAAGGTGACAAAAGAAGGGTTTTTGTTCATTCAATTAATCATTTCCTGTCGGTGCTTACTATGAAATCACAATGAAGTTACTTCATCGATCAAGCTCCTCAATGTCAAATATACACATCTTTATGTTGGACATTGACGAGCTTGATTTATAGATTTGAAGGGTCTGGTCAGTTTCATTAGATGACAGTGGATCAAGTGATTGTGTGTAAGTCTCTCAGTTATAAACCCACAGCTGATCAGCCCCTGACTATCCAGCTGTTCTTTCTCTATAGCATCTCTCAGCTCTGTGTTTTGGTTTCACAGCTGTGGTCAGAAAAAAGTTAAAGAACCATTGAACACATTCACTTTATTCACTTCTATGGGATATTATGGGGAATGGATGGCACACTGAACCAGTATCTGTCAGGTTTTATAGATTTATTGCAGAAAACATTTCAATACAAAATATTTCAAATTCAGCATAAGCAGCACAACATATAGGCAGACATATGACTGAATAAATTAATTACAAAATTCCAAGATCTGAGACAATTTAATGTATCCCGATGCCATGTCAAGGATTAGAAGTTAAAAGGCAGAATGTTGCAGCAGGAAAGAGTGCTTGTTTTAGTGGCAAAAGGCCCATAGCGCCTCCCAGAGGGCAAAACCTGTCAGTACTTGCTCTAAATAAAGAGTTAATGGAATGTGAGAATTAAGTTTCAGACATACACCAGTGTATGTCAAAATGCCAAAGATGTATTTTCTCTAAAAATCTCGCCAGACACGCACATGTGTGCGAATGAGAGTGAGACTGTGCGTGAAGTGTGAGTGAGATTGCAATTACAAAATGAACAATTACAATATAACAATAGCAATTGCAAAACAATGTATGCCAACAGTCATACAACAGTAGTATACAAAGTGTGTATGAGAGGAAGGGATTGAGATGGGGATAAAGTGAGGGTTTGCAAAGATTAATTGAGTTTTTGTGTGTCTGTGTGAGAGTGTGAGTGAGAGAAAAAGAGAAAGAGAGAGTGAATGAGATTGCAATTATGAAATTACAATATAACAATAACTAGAAAATAACTGTGCAATGTATTACAAAAAAATTACAAAACAATGTATGCTCAACTACAGTAGTATGGGAGTGAGATTGTAATAATGTTACCTGTTAATCTTCTCCCCGTTTTTCATTAGCATGTAGTAATTACAGCATGTGAATCGCCGACCATCTTGATTTATAGGAAAGTCTGTCTCTATCTGAACAGGTCCTTTCTGAACAATTGCGCATCGCTCTCTGTCATTGAGATCTTTTGGCCACAGTGCCGGTTCGTCTTCCAGTCGGTCAACATCACTTTCGTGGTCAGAAGAAGGGAGGCTATTTGGCCTATTCACAGCTGGTTGGGAGCCCCTGCAGGTTCGGGGGCCCAAGGCAATTGCCACAGAATAAGGTGAGGATGAATATCAGACCTGTCTTCAAATACAGCGCTGAGTTACTTGTACTTCTTCCTCAACTTTTTACTTAACCGACTGCTATGATTACTTAACAGATTGTTATTTAAAGGTGTACTATGTAGTTATGAAACTGATTTATTTCTTTTATGCCCAAACAAACTAAATAAACAAACTTTCAATGTTTTCATGACTGAATAAACTGAATAAACACATAAATGTGCTGAACTGAATAGGCCTCGTGGATGATGGGGTTAAATGTCTTCAAGGAACCGTTGGCAACGACATAGCACTTAGTGCTACCATGACCTGGATGACTGAGAACCTTCATCAACATATTACCTCATTAATATAGTAAATATTAAAAATGTGAATTTTAATTTATTTTCCAAAACTACATTGTGACCCTTTAACAAACAAAACATGTGACGATCTTATTATTTACTGTAGGGCTGTTTCTCTAATCTGACATCCATTTTCCTAATTACTCAAATACATTATATCTAATCTATAAAATGCAAGACAATACAATAGTGCTAAATGTCCATCATTGTATCGCAGTCTATGGTGGTATCTTTAAATGACATATCTTATCCAACAACCCAAAGATTATCAGACAGCAGGAGAACGATTATCATGATCATTATCAAGTCACAGTGATCTTTATCTTGGTGAAGCTGCTGCAAGAGAATGGACATGGTCGGCTATAAGCAGCAACAAGGGACTTTCATTTTGTGTTCATTCTGACAGCAAGCCAATAATGAATTAATATTGATTTTTTCTATCTGAATCATCATTATGGTTGATGGTTGATTGCAAAATAAATGTTGAATCGCCATTACCATATCGATGAAACCTGATGTTATTAATATTGATGCCAACATCCAGGGGCGCCGCCAGGGATTTTGGGCCCCATGAAAAAAAAATCTAGTTGGGCCCTTGTATAGGTTACCCATGTATCAAAGGGCCCCTCGTCAGTGCCGGGCCCTTGGAATCGTCCTAACCTTTCCCCCCCTGGCGGCGCCCCTGCCAACATCATTGGAACAGCATTGATCTATTGTTATCTTTATGATTGAGTAAGCATTGATATTTGGTTTACCATGCGATATTGCCAAAATGTGTTGAAAAGTCATTGATTTAGAGTTGACCGGGAAACGACCGTTGTTGAAAAGCCATCGACATATAGTTTACCGGGAAATATGATTGAAAATCCATCGATTTTTGGTGGACCGGGAGATCATCGGGTGGTAAACATTGCAACGTACTGCACTGGACACATCTCATTTCTGGTCCCTTGACCCATATGATCAGGTAAGCTTGCTTATGTAATGTTCGATACGAATGAATTGTAACGTTACCAAATCAAATACTGTTACTCGTTAACATGGTGGTTAGTGTAGTAACGTTAACCCACGTGGTACTGCACTCACTGAAATAGATTTTGTTAAATCAATGTCATAATCTGCCAAAGTTAATGTATTCGTGCTGACGGCTTTCGTCGTTAGCTTCCAATTTCCAACAGGTTGCAATAAGTTAGCAAAACCTCCGAGTCCAGTCTATTTTTGTGATAGCTAGCTCGAAATACATATCTGCAGTGTTGGGCAGTAAGCATGGTGGTAGCGTCGCTATTTTCTGAATGAAATAGCTTTTCAGTAGCTAAGCTCTTTCAATGACCTAGTAGTGTGGTAGAGTCCACAAGCTACATATTTACGAACATCTCTGAAGCTCAGTTCAGCGCAGCGGAGCTTTCTGCTGTGGTCTGAAATAAAAGGATCAGTCAGTGACGACACCGCCATACACGGCCGTGTATGTGGAGCCGACAGAAGCACTTCCGTATGATAGTGACATCACGGACTAATCCTTGCCTACAACGTCTCTGCTGCAGGGGAATACAGACAGGTGAGTTTGAGTGAGTTACGTTACTTGATGGAAAGATGGCAGAGGGTGAGGAAGATCCCGAGACAAAAAGACAAACTTAAATGATAAACAAATACAGTAACGTTACATATTGGGGGTAAGAGGTGGGGATATGAGGGAACAGAGAAACATTTGAAAAGTTTACATTACTCTGCATTATTACTTTTGTGATTTTTAACCAGCACAGGGTACAACGAAAATGCAATTTCTACAAAACCAATGTATGGTGGTTAGTCAACATCAGCAGGTGTACATGCTCGGCTTCAAGTTAGCTTCACTGCTACCATGAATATAGGCATAAATGATGCACATATGTGCATGTGTTTCAGGACACTTTTTAATTAGAGCTTGTCTAGACCCTACAGATTACTGTACAGAGACCCAACAATCCCCATGAGCAAGCACTTGGCAACAGTGGTGAGGAAAAACAGCCTTGTAGCAGAAAGACAACCAAGAAGCAGAAAGGATGAGCAAGTTGTCCAATTGGTTTATTATGTATTTGCAAATGTCCACATTTCTTTGGTATTGGCATTGTGGGTCACAACTTCCTTACACGATTTAAAAAGCCTGAAAACGGTTATGGATTAGCTGATAAACTGAACAGGTTACTTGATCTCAACAAATATCAGCAGTTTAAGCACATTTGAAGTGACAGATTCAACAGTTGCAGTCGCGTCTTAATGACTCATTTCAACCACATAGGGTTTTATTTTTGGGGTGTGTGAAGACAGACAATACATTAGTTACAGGGAGATTAGCTCTGACCCTAATAGTTCTTTACCACCAAAGTGCAAACGCGTGTAGTTAAGACCAGATATGAGTGAAAGACCAGTTGTTGTGAAGAGGAAAATGTCATTCAATTAAATAGAAACAGTACGTGTGATGTAAAAGTGAAAGATGTTTAGTTACCATACAATCTTAATCTATAAAAGTATTTCTGAGTGGAGCTTTGTAGCAGACTACACACACAGTCCAGAAACATTACCATTTAGATTTCTGTCTTTTTTACTGCATTCTTAGGCCATGTCATTGCCATTGTGAGGGACTCTGGCTAACTTGGAAGACCTCCTATGGTCCAGAAACCTTTGGCAGACTGTGTTGTAGAGCTGACATCTCAAGCTGATCGAAGTTTTGGTAACGTTGTAGATATTTCATGGAGATTTTTGCCGCTCATGCTTTAGGTTTACAACACAACATGACTCCTGATACTAGATATGAACTTTAGGCTCTTATCACCGCCATTGATTTAATTTATTTATCTGAAAACCTTCACGCTTCCCATCCTGAAAAAATATTGAAAGATTTGATTTTTAATTCATATAAGAAGTTTATCCATGCCAGTGACAGTGTTTTTCTGACTCAGCTTACACTTTACAGTCTTGTGGGTTTCTGTTTGTTCCCCTTCACTCTTCTTGAAAGCTACACTCTACCCGATAGGTCAGTATTTACAGGTTGAAATCCAGGTCAGGTTTCGTTATATTTGTATCTTCCTGAATACTTTGCAAGTTAGCGAACATCACTGTTTTGGGACCACCTTGCCACCAGATAGCAGACTCACACTGTCCAGTGAAACTGCAGGTAAGAGGCAAATTAAGATGCGCGTGAGAAAAAGAATTTGTTTAGCTTTTTATTTATTCCCCTTTTGTTTTTTGTGTGTGTTGCTTTTTGCTGTCATAAACTCTCTTAAAGGGAGAGTTCACCCTAAAATCAAAAATTCAAATTTGTCCTCATACCTGCAACACTTTGCTTGGGTGCTCAAAGCATAATAAAATACATTTAAGAGACTCTTTCCAGAAATCCTGACCCTCTTACACAGGATAATCCACAGACCTTGTTGTGAGCAGTTGCTCATAGTTATGACCCCTCAGCTGATGATCTCTCGACTATTTACACATGACACAGTTAGCGAGCATCTTTCAGAGGTTTTAAAAGTTTATTGCATGAAATCATTTCAGCTGTCTCACATAACTAAGTTGCTGGTTAGCATGTGAACTGACATTTTTTTCAATTTCCTCCTTAATTTGGCAAAAAATCTAAATCTATTTCATTTATATAGCCCAACATCCCAATCACTTTGCTTCAGTGGGCTTTACAATCTGTAAAATGAAAGACATCCTCTGTCCTCAGACCAGATTCAGATGAGGATTGCAGCCAGCCCTCCCAATGCCGCTCCAGTGCTGCCCACAGCTGCAGTGGCAACTCCTGACAGTCCAGCTGCACCTACAGAAACATTGCACAGATTTTATATCAAGGTACTGAGCAATGATCCTCTCAGCACTCAGACACAAAGCTTAAAAAAGTCATTTAAAACACCAAGGAATGGATTTTACCTGCTGCCTGCAAAACAGCCACTGTACTTCCTGCTGCCACCGCCCCTCCATTAGCCACTGCTGCAGCTGACATCATGCTGGCAGCATAGGAGCCTGCTGCTATTCCAGCTGAGGTGAATCCTATGCCGGCCAGAACAAAAGGAGCCCCGACCACGGCGCCCGCTGCACATTGTCAAGAGCACAGCAGAGGAAGCTGTGTTATACCACTTCAATATGGATCATGCTTGACATAACTTCAGTATGTAAATAATTGATTTTCTACGTTAAAGTGTGTTCGAAACAACTGTAAACAAGCACAGTTGATCCATGAAGGCTTTCCAAAGACTTACTTGCTCCTGCTCCGATCAGTGCAGCTGTCACTGAAACACAAGATGAAAACATTACAGCTCATTTGGTTTAGTTAAAGACAACTGCTATGGTTGCTACATTTTTAGAGAGAGAGAAGGAACAGTGTTACTCACAGAGTCCCATGGTGTTCTTCTTTATGATGAGGCTTGCACTGGGCTGAATTTATATACTGAGAGTAGAGTTAGGTATCATTTCTTCTGAAGTGAAGCAGTTCAGATATAATCAAAAGAGGGCGTCACTGAGTACACCGAGTGTCACTGAGTACTCCCTTTCCCAGAGCCGGCCCTGAGCATAGGCAGTATAGGCAAATGCTAGGGGCGCCGTTATCCGCGGAGGGCGTCGAAAACGGGGGAAGAAAAAAATTATTTATTTATTTATTTATTCATTTATTTATTTATTCATTTTCCTCCAGTGCCATTACTACTATTATTTCGAAATATTATATCAGCCCACAGCAACACAACGTCACAGAAAAGACTATTAAATAATGGAGAGGCCTTTTTTCTGGGTTCCTGGCTCGTTGCACTGTACCTGTCCAGTGTGAAGAGGGGGGCGGGTCGAGAGGCCAGCTGCTTGAATCTGACCGGACCGAGACCTTAACACCAAGAGAGAGATTAACTGATACTGTCGCGGAATTACAGTGTCAGAAAGACGGAAGCCATCCAGCACCCAGTGAAGGAAAAGAAGGAAAGAAGAGCGAGACGTGAAGAAAATACAGGTACAGTAATGTCTATGTGATGAAGCGATGGGAAATTAATAATTTAATGATCGTAGTTCCCGTTGTTGGAGCAGAGTGTTAGCTTGCTAGCTTACTTTAGACGATAGCAGCATTGTTTAATAATCAATAAATAGCTGAGTCGACGTGTATTTATGTTACTCCACCTTAAGTTCATGAAGGACGTTTGGAAAGTTAAAGTGAGGCCTGTTCAGGTGTTATTTTACAGGTGTCAGGTGTCTTTCCTGCTTTTATGTCAGTTAAAATGCTATTAGTTTTCTATGAGTTTTTTCCTCTTTGTAACAGGGTCGTTGTAAACCTTTGGTTTATTGTGTCACAGTTTATGTTTGTTAAAGTTTACATCAGTGTTGAAGTGCAGTTAAAGTGTATTACTGTTAATACTCCACACCTCAGCTTTCCCATATAATTCATACGTGAAATATACGTTGCACTCTGGTTAGACTGAATTGTATTGCAATGACAATAAAGTTGAATGAATCTCATCACATTTTCATTATTAGTCTTATGTATAGCACACATCAAGCATCTGTTTTTCTATTAAATGTAACATGCAGTGGTCACATACACTTCTCTTCTCTCTTCAGATGCACTTTATCATATTTCACCAGCAGCCCAGTGACACAGCAGCAGGTGCTCCTGTCCCTCTACCTCAGCACAGCAGAGAGACACAGTATCAGGATTAAAGGCTGACTGGACATCTCTTCTAACTGACTACGTGAGATGAGAGTTAGTTCACAGAGGACCATTTCAAATAAAAAAAGCAGTTACACATTTCCCAAAAACAAAGATGGGAGAGTGTCAGCATGACTTCTGTAACAGAGTCTTAGTCAATGGAGAAAAATTTAAAAGAAGCTGGCTGATGTACTCAAACAGAAATGATAGCTTGCACTGATTCTGCTGCTAAATGTTTTCTCCAAAAGAATACAGACTTAATAAGGAAGGACTAAAGGACTGGAACAATTAGCCACTTGCTGAAGGTTCACGAGGATAGCCAGGAGCACAATACCCACATGGCAACATGGAAGGAGTTGGAGATCGTTCTGCAAAGTGGCTGACAATAGATAAGTGAGAGACGGCACTCTGAGGCTGAGAGATAATATGTTTGCGCAATGCCTTATTTAATTGTATTTATCACTTGTTTCTTTCATGGGTTTTTATTTGGTGTGATATATTTTACTTAAAAGAAATAAAATCTTCAATACAGACATGCAGTTTCTGTGTGAGTGTATGAAAATTGATTGTGAAATTCACTGCGATGCAAGGGGGCACCGGCTAAGATCTTGCCTAGGGCACCAAATTACTCAGGGCCGGCACTGCCCTTTCCAATTAAACTTTAGTCATAAACATTTCTGAGGTGGTTTGTCATAACTATAACTGGAAAAAACAGATAGAAACATCTTAAAGGCAGTGAAGACAATAATGTTTTGGCCCTGGTAGCTCTTCGAGATTATAATAATTACTAAAGGAAAATATTAACTTAACTCTTAACACTTTAGAGATCATAAATTACTTCACTAGTTGTGCTCAAGTATACCAACAGCTTATTGCTGTAAAATGTCAAAACTGAGTAAAATCTGCAAATTAAAAAAACAAAACACATCTTACAGACAAATTCATAATTCGTCAAGTTTCCATCCTCTCATTGAAATGAACTACTCTAAGTTCTATGACAACTCTTAGTGAAGGGCAGTATGTCCCTGCTATACGAAAGGTATCAGTGGCAGCAAAACCTCTTTAGTTCAAAGGTCATTTACTGTAAATAGAAAGTAAGAGACAGTTTCCAGGAAGACAGGTAATCATATCCAATGATCAGCAGATTTTTTTTATTTGAAAAAAAAAAAAAGAGAAAAAAAAAATGCACTCTACATTTAATAAAAAATCTCAGAGTGCTACATGGTAGATGGTGGATAAATAAATATAAAACATTAAGATACACCAGTGAAAGCAGAGAACCAAAAAGAAACAACAACAGACAGGTCATTACAAAGTTAAAAATTTGAATATGATTTTTTAAAAAGGTGGGTTTTGAGTTCTTTTTTAAAAGCATCCTCCGTCTGTGGAGCCCTGAGGTGGTCGGGGAGGGCATTCCACAGATGGGGAGTTGCAGCTTGGAAGGCTCTGTCCCCCATGGTCTTGAGCCGTGTCCTGGGTGCGAGCAGACGGTGCTGTTGGCCTGACGGGGTCCTGACTGAGGTGTGTGATGTATGAGGTCAGAGAGGTATGTGGGGGCATCACCGTGCAGACAGTGGTGGGTGTGCAAGAGGATCTTGTACTCGATGCGAGCAGAGATGGGGAGCCAGTGAAGGGTGTGAAGGATGGGGGTGATGTGCTCGTACTTCCGCACCCTCATCAGGACAGTATAGCATACAGTAAGAGACACCGTTGTAGTGTCCTGTTTTTAATAACTGTATTTATGTTAAAAGAGTCATAGTATGCTCATTTTCAGGTTCATCATTTTGTTGTTAAGACTAGAACAGGTACAACTTGGTGACGTAGTGTGATGTAAGTCATGAATTCAAAGGTGGGGCTAATAATGTGGCCTCTGTTGGAGAGAGGAGTTCCCATTGGCACGGACTTTGGCTTTTTAACTTTCAAGACATTTTACATGAATCATCTCAGTAACTATTGGATGGATTTTTGTATGATATCCATGCTCTCTAGAGGATAAAGCCTACTGACTGTGATGATCTCCTGACCATTTCTGTCTCGCCACCATGAGGATGAAACTTCACCTCTCGTCTCTTCAATGGGCACATGAGTGAGTGGGTTTCTGTATTTGTGCCTGAGTAACTCTTAAAGCCAGGGGTGCCCAAACCTTGTCTCGTGGAGGGCCTGAATTGAAACTTAATGTTAGACAAAGGGCCAAAAGCAAACATTCACTGCTTTGTTGAGATCCATAACGGTATTGGGATAAAAAAAATACAGTTGAAGCTCCAGATCCAGTGGATGCAGCATATGTTGTTCATGTTGACTGAAAGACTAATGAATGCTGAGTGGGAGAAATGTAATAATGTTTGATGTGTACACTGACACGAGTCACAGAGGCGGTCAATGTCCATCACACTTGGCAGACTCTGTGTGTCTGGAGGTACAGATAAGACTCCGTTGGTGGTACTGAGAATCTGTAGCTCCTGTACACTGTCCTTTCAGTATTTGTCGTATATGGACTGTGCCCACTTGTGCGTGCTATACAAAGGTCTTCTGTCAACATTTGTGTATTAAGCTCATTTTGTCAAGAAAGAAAAGGACAACTGAGGCTCTTTCCAGTTAATCATTTTATTCATCATTGATTATTCCACATCATAGCTGCTTCACTTAAAATGTTAATGAGCTTGTGAACAAGAAAGACGACACACTGAACCAGTAGCTGTTAAAGATTTATTACGAAAATACATTTCAGCTGTTTGGCACGACAAAAGTTCTGATTAGTAAGCAAACTAATATTATTTGGAATAACTTCCTACACTGGGCACATGTTAAACTATTGTTAGTTCAGGTTAAACATTAAGCAATAGTAAAAAAAAAAAAAAATTAAAACAATGAACACATCAAGTGACAACTGATAACCTGAAGTATGTTTAACCTTCACTGAAAGGCTAAGACCCAGTGGTGGAGATTCATTCAAGTACAATTTGGAGATGTTTGTTCTTCACTTAAGTGTTTCCACGTTTTGCTTGACTTTATACATCTACTTCACAACCAAATTTTGTACTTTACATTTATTTGATAAACATCAGTACACATAATTACAATCCAATTTTATAATATTACTCTGAAAGAAGTGCATTTGAGCATAGTTAGTACTTTTGATAGCTTACAGTACATTTTCATCTTAATACTTTTACTTAAGTAAAAATGTATGCGTGTGACTTTTACTTGTGACAGTATTTCTACACTAAAGCTATTTAAGGGCAAGATCTGTCACTTTCAACATAGCCTCAGCAACTGGGCCATTGTCAACATCATCATCACGTGGATCATCAACATTGCCACCTTTTACTTTTCCCCAGATGAAGCTAGTCAGCAACCCCAATGCTCCTCCAGTGCTGGCCCCAGCTGCAGTGGCAGCACCTGACAGACCAACTGCACCTACAGCAAGATTACACTGGTTTAATATCGAGGTATGAAGCTACAGAAAATCTGAGAAACAAAAGCTTAAAGGCTAAAAAACTAGGACACTGGAACAACGTCCATTACTGTTGTCTGTACTCTGCATGTCGTGTTATTTTATAGCTGCATTGTGATTTGTTACGCGTGTCTGACAAACCTGTGAAGACAGAGGCAAATTTCCACATCATGGACAATAAAGATTATTATTGTTACACGCAGTAGGTGATTTGTTAATTTTTAACAGGGGGGATGGCCCAATGGGAGCACCACCCTGCCTCGATACACCTATTTGCACCTCCCAAAAGACATTGTTGCAGTACACCTAACCATAACGTGGCATTTCTAATTCTACAATTCCATTTTATCCAGTTATCTTTCTTCTCTCCCTACTACACTTGTCTTTGTAACTGTATTAAAGTAATGAGTAAATACACCTTTAAATTATAGCAGTGGACTGAGTTTATTCAGGCAGGGTTTTCTCATGTTATTCACAATACACTACAAGCAGGGTTCTTTTAAGTTACATGACCAACATGACCCCTTGGAATTTTTTACCATCTAAATTCCTTGAAGGACACACATTGAACATTGTGCAAAACAGCAGAGCCCGACCAACTTATAGGTATTTGCCTTTATTGATTTACTGGCTGATTTATAAGGTTTTAAAATCTTATATTTAAAAAGTATAATGCAGAAAAACATGATTGGGGTAATTAAAAATTGGTGTAATGATATAGTTTGTCTAGCACAGCGCGTTTCAATGGGGGATAAAACAGCTGGTGTCAGGAAATGTAGCAGCTACCTCACTAATGGTTAAACTATAAACCAGCACAAAAATGACAATTGGCAACATAACATAAGCCACCATGTTCTGAACAGACACACTTTAAATGCTAACATTTGAGTTTTAGAACATAAATAGCAAACTTTTGTTTATCTGGTAATGTTTTTCGTTTTTATACAGTCAGGAGTCTTTACAGGGCGTTTTATTTTGAAAATTGACCGGATGCTCTATGCCTTTCCTGTGTCTCTGACTTCCTGCCGGCGCGATCTGCTCTGCGCAGCTGGTTGCGGCTTTTGTCAAAAATAAACCAGGTAACGTTAGCCAGATCGTAAAGCAGCCGTGCCCGGCTTGACACTGTGCGCCAGAGCTGATCGTGACTGCCTGTGATTTGTAACAAACTACTAGCTGATGGAGACTGATGTCAGGTTAACAAGGGGGATGCTTTTTGGTAATTTTGCTAACAAGGGGGACGGCATCCCCCCTCATTCTCCCTCAAATCGCCTACTGGTTACACGAATGAGTGGCAGTATTATGCAGAGTGGTGTCATCACAGTCTACGTAAACAATGGACTGTAACCATCTGTCACGACAAGTACATGGAACGGCTTTTACCTGCTGACTGCAAGATAGCCACAAGACTTCCAGCTGCCACTCCTCCTCCGTTAGCAATCGCAGCAGCAGACATCATGTTAGCAGCGATGGAGCCCGCCGCTATTCCAGCTGCAGTGAAGCCTGCAGCACCAAGGGCCAAAGGAGCTGCGACCACGGCAACTGCTGCAAATGGAAAACAGAATCAGAGGAATCTCTTCTAAATGACTGTGTGCCAATTTGTTGGGTCACTTCAAAACGTCATGTATGATTCAAATTTAGCATTATGCTTTTTTTGTTTTAACAGTGTGGGTTAGGAAAAAAAAAAGTGCACTTTTGGGGAAGAAATTATAATCAGAGAAAGATCTTCATTAACTTTTTTATAAAAGCCGTAACAAAACAAACTGTCTTCATTTCCTTGACTAAATAAACAAACTGTTATAAGCGACCACACAATTTCCTACTTTGTGGCGGACCCTGCCACCGTTCTAGTTTCCAACAGTGTTCTGAGGACCTTATTTTCTCCTGGGAACGGCTTGTTTTTAAATGGTGTGGAAAAATATTTCTGTGTTTGTGTTATTGCCTCGGCACTATTGTAAATATAAAAATTCTGAGTTTACATTTCTTCCAAACTACCTAGTGCTTCTATAAAATGTTTTAAAATCAGTTGAAAAAGTAAACGGGCAACATTATATTTTCTAAAAGGTTCACGTTTCATGGCAAATAGGTGATAATTAATAAGTGACATTTGAAATAACACCCAAAAACGACAATTTTTGTATAAGAAGTTAATAGCAGGTCATTTCTTTAATACATTTCCAAGAGACTTCCAGCTGGTTTCTGCATAACTTCCCCTCAGCAGGCCACTAAACTGAAGTAAGTTGTTGCAGCTACATTTCCAACCACTTTATGCCCAACGTCAGTGAATTTAAGCACATTTCTTAACTATTTACATTTGCACCAATTTTATATCACTTCAGCAGATCAGTCCAGCTTTGATATAATTCCCCTATATGTACAAGTTATCCACCACAAATGGCTAGTTACGACAAATACAACTTGTAATGATCAGAATCAAGCGACTAACTTCCCATTTTAAAAAGTAACATTCCTTCATTTCTTTTATACAACACAAAAGAAGAACAGGCAATCTCAACAGAACAGCAGGACTGAGGAAACACAGCAGGCAAAGACTGAACTAAAGACTGGACTTAGATACAAGCTAAACTAACGAGAGGATGAGGTGCAGGTGGAGTGTGGAGGAGGAACACCGGTGAGGGTAACAAATGGAGGAAACAGAAGAGCAAGGAAGGAGCTGATAAGCGTGGAAAAACACCAGGAACAGAGAAAGTGTGGAGGTAAAGTCAGGTTGGAGAGGAGCACATAGAGGGAAACAACACTGGACAACACTGTGACAGTGTCATGACGTTTCTGGACCTGTAACATGAAGTGTTACCAGCAAACACAGTTGATCCATAAAGACTTAAAGACTTACTTGCACCTACTCCAATGCAGGCAGCTGTCCCTGAAACACAAGATCAGCATCTAGGTCAGCATTTACAGCTCATCTGGTTTATTCAGAGCCACTTGCTACGGTTACTATATCACTGATTCAACATGAAAAACACAAGTATAAGTACTTTCACAGAAATGTATCAGTATCATCACAAGACCAGTGTTACTCACGGAGCTTCATGTTGTTGTCCTTTCTGCTCCGCTGTGAGCTGGGCGGGGCTTTATATAGCCAGCCACCCTTTAAATATACTGTCTTAGCCACTAAGTGCGCAGTCCATGCAGTTAATCTAAATTATCAAGGTTATATCACAGTATGTACTGTATTTATCAGAGTGCTGATAGGAAAGTTTAACTGTTTAGGACTGGGCCAACAGTCTCTGGTGCAGCACTGCTTTGTGTTCGGGATGGAGGAAACATCACATGCCAGTTGTGTGCCATTAGTAAATGTCTTACACATCTAATAGACTAGTTTTGTGCACACATGATATATATGTAGCTATATTTATATATACTAGTGCATTGCCCATAGGAAATATGTATTCCTATAGAAAAGTGGGAGGTTAAGTAGCTTTTTCATGAGTGGCCAAATGAGGCTGTGTTTGAAGGTGGAACGTCAGGGATATTTAGGTTTGTTGTGAAATTCGATATTCCAGGGTATAATTGGCAATTTTTGACTTTTTTTGATTTTGCCATTATATTTTACCCTAAAAACTATTTACCTTGACTTTCTTGGCGTCATTATTTTCAGCACAACCTCACATATGTGACTGTACAGTTATTTTTTCATTTTGACATACTGTGTTAACACAACGGACCTAAAATCATAAAAAAAAACATAAAATCTGAATAGGAAAAAGCTAGATTTTTTACAGTGAAAACCACAAATATGTTTAACGAACCATTTTTTATTATAATGCAAATATAAATTGTTGTTTGCTATATTTGTGCATAAGTCAAAAAAACGACTCCACTACACACTAAACACACTACACCAAACACTACATAACACACTAACTATACACTCCAAACACGCTAAATGTCACAAATCTCTCAACTCTCAAAACTCACTGTCTCTATCACCGTTTCTGTCGATGTCACTCTTTCGCTGCCGTCCCTCCCACAACCTCCCTCTGTTCCTCAGCAACCAAATCGAGTGGTTTGCCTTATAATTTTGTGATTGGTTGGTGTGGCGCCTTTTTCCACCAATAGGAAAGGGAATAGCACAGTTTTTTTTTTTGCGCGCAAACACTTCCTGCTTGCGGACACTTTCGTGAGAGAGGCCCGTTTTGACCGTTTCGTCCTGCACCAAACGTGATGGCAATGTTCCCGAAAAAACGCGGCAGACATTATTTATCATAAGTCCGGTTTACTTGGCCTATCAACATGATTTAAAAACTGGTATATAGTTTAAAGGCTCACTGAGGCTGCGTCTCAGTGCTACATCATCTTAAATTGGTCACGTAATTTGGATGCACCGGCACGTCCGTCGACTCAGGAGGTGGGGCGTTGGGGTGGGCTCTGCAGGAATTGGCTCTGGTGCGCACGTGGATATGGGGGCTATGGACAGCTCTGTGTTTTGGTTTCGCAGACAACTTTTAACTGTGGTCAGAAAAAAGTTAACAAACCACTGAACACATTCAGTCTACTCATTTCTAGGGGACATTAGGGGGAATGGATGACACACTAAACCAGTATCTGTCGGGGCTTATAGATTTATTGCAGAAAAGATTTCAATACAAAATGTTTCAAATTCAGTGTAAGCAGCACAAAAGATAGATGGACACATGACTAAATAAATGAATTACAAAACTCCAAGATCTGAGACAATTTAATGTATCACGATGCAAGTTGCAAGGATTAGAAGTTGAAAGGCAGAATGTCGCAGCAGGAAAGAGTGCTTGTTTTGGTGAAGAAAAGGCCCATAGCGCCTCCCAGATGGCAAAACCTGAAACAGTCAGTGAGCTGAGTGGGAGCGGTTTGAAACATTATCTCAAGTTGCATTTGCCTTCTTCATTTTGCAAGACAATATCATAAATTCATCTTGTCACTTTAACGGCAGAGGAAGTCGTCCAGATATCCTGCTGCTGCTCC
>OZ023175.1:16804839-17092530 GCA_963678695.2 Diplodus puntazzo
TTGTTTTTAATTTATCTCCTTTTGTCTGGATTTGTTTTTGATGCTTTTTGCTGTCATGAAGTCTCTTAAAGGGAGAGGTCACCCCAAAATCAAAAATACATATTTGTCCTCATACCTGCAATGCTATTTCTCCATCTAGATTGTTTGGTGGAAATTGGCATGTTTTTGAGGTATGAGCTATACACATGTCTCTCAGATATAATGGAACTGCACCATTATTGGCTTGGGTGCTCAAAGCGTAAAAGTAGACCTTGCGTGTAGCTCCTGTCTACGAATACACTCCTGTACACTGTACTTTAAGTATTTGTATAACTGAGACCCTTTCCAGTTTATTATTTTATTCATCATTGATTATTCCACATCAGACGACACACTGAACCAGTATATGTCACAGCTTTTCCAGATTTATTGCGAAAAAAAACAACAACATTTCAGATGTCTGAGATGACAAAAGTGCTGTTTAGTAAGCAAACTGATATTATTTGGAATAACCTCCTACACTCATTCAACCTAGTTGTCCCAGGGTAAAATGTGTCTTATAGCCAGGTTAAACATGATAGAACATTTTAAAAAGGCGGACATGAACACATCAAGTGACAACTGATAACCTGAAGTATGTTTAACCATCACTGAGAGGCTAAGACCCAGTGGTGGAGATTGATTCAAGTACAGCACTTATGTACAATTTGGAGATGTTAGTTCGTCACTTAAGTATTTCCACGTTTTGCTTTACTTTATACATTTACTTCACAACCAGATGTTGTACTTTATTACATTTCTTTGATAAACCACATAAATAATTACAATCCAATTATATAAGATATATTAGTCTTAGTACTTTTGGTACTTTACAGCACATTTTCATCTTAATTCTTTTGTACATTTACTTGAGTGAAAAGTATGCGTGTGACTTTTTCTTGTGACAGTATTTCTACACTATAGTATTGCTATTCACAGACAAGATCTGTCACTTTCAACCAAGGCTCAGCAGCTGGGCCATCATCAGGTGGGTCATCATCATCACGACTACCACCTTTTCTTTTTCCCCAGATGAAGCTAGTCACCAACCCCAGTGCTCCTCCAGCGCTGGCCACAGCTGCAGTGGCAGCTCCTGACAGACCAGCTGCACCTACAGCAAGATTACACTGGTTTAATATCAAGGTATGAAGCGACAAAATCTGAGAAACAAAAGCTTAAAGGCTAAAAAACTAGGACACTGGAACAACGTCCGTTATTGTTGTCTATACTGTGTATGTCTTGTTATTTTATAGCCGCATCTATTGTGAATTGTTATGTGTATCTGACAAACCTTTGACGACGGAGGCAAATTTCCACATTATGGACAATAAAGATTAGTATTGTTGGTAGTATTATACGAAGCGGGATGCATGGAACAGCTTTTACCTGCTGACTGCAAGACAGACACACTGATTTCAAATGAAAAACACAAGTATAAGTACTTTCACAGAAATGTATCAGTATCATCACGAGACCAGTGTTACTCACAGAGCTTCATGTTGTTGTCCTTCCTGCTCTGCTGTGAGCTGGGCCGGACTTTATATAGCCAGCTGATGATTAGGTTTCATTTATTCAGAAACAAAGGGGGGCCTGCACCCTTTAAATCATCATACCGTCTTAGTCACAAAGTGCACAGTTAGTGCAATTTTTCTCTGAATTATCAAGGTTATTGTCACAATATTTACTGCACTTATCAGAGTGCTGATTAATAGGAAAGATCAACTGTGGAGGACTGGGCCATGAGTCAGCAATCTCTGATGCAGCACTGCTTTGTGTTCGGGATGGAGGGAAATCCACATGCCCAGTTCCGTGCCATTGGAAAATGTCTTACTTCAGACACTTAATAGACTAGTTTTGTGCACACATGATGGAATTAAAGTTACATTGTTGGGAATGCTGTTAAAGGTGCATTGTGTAGTTTTAGGTAAGAAACTTTAATCAGAAGAGAAAAATCTTCACGCTGGTGCTGATGACTAAATAAACTGAATTAACAAACAGAGGACAACACAGTTTTATATTGTTTCACTTTGTATTTGCGGAACCATTCTACATAGTTTAACTTCAGACAGCTCTCTGGGGACTTTATTCCCCTCTGTGGACAGCTTGCTTATTCAATTCTGGAAATGCTATGTATCAAATAAATATTTCTGAGTTTGTAGTATAAATGGTCAAACTGACTTTTCTGAATTAAAGTGTATAGTGCACCTTTTAGAAAACATTACACGTGTTGATACGATTTGATCGTTTTAATTTCACTGAAAAAAAAGGTGACAAAAGAAGGGTTTTTGTTCATTCAATTAATCATTTCCTGTCGGTGCTTACTATGAAATCACAATGAAGTTACTTCATCGATCAAGCTCCTCAATGTCAAATATACACATCTTTATGTTGGACATTGACGAGCTTGATTTATAGATTTGAAGGGTCTGGTCAGTTTCATTAGATGACAGTGGATCAAGTGATTGTGTGTAAGTCTCTCAGTTATAAACCCACAGCTGATCAGCCCCTGACTATCCAGCTGTTCTTTCTCTATAGCATCTCTCAGCTCTGTGTTTTGGTTTCACAGCTGTGGTCAGAAAAAAGTTAAAGAACCATTGAACACATTCACTTTATTCACTTCTATGGGATATTATGGGGAATGGATGGCACACTGAACCAGTATCTGTCAGGTTTTATAGATTTATTGCAGAAAACATTTCAATACAAAATATTTCAAATTCAGCATAAGCAGCACAACATATAGGCAGACATATGACTGAATAAATTAATTACAAAATTCCAAGATCTGAGACAATTTAATGTATCCCGATGCCATGTCAAGGATTAGAAGTTAAAAGGCAGAATGTTGCAGCAGGAAAGAGTGCTTGTTTTAGTGGCAAAAGGCCCATAGCGCCTCCCAGAGGGCAAAACCTGTCAGTACTTGCTCTAAATAAAGAGTTAATGGAATGTGAGAATTAAGTTTCAGACATACACCAGTGTATGTCAAAATGCCAAAGATGTATTTTCTCTAAAAATCTCGCCAGACACGCACATGTGTGCGAATGAGAGTGAGACTGTGCGTGAAGTGTGAGTGAGATTGCAATTACAAAATGAACAATTACAATATAACAATAGCAATTGCAAAACAATGTATGCCAACAGTCATACAACAGTAGTATACAAAGTGTGTATGAGAGGAAGGGATTGAGATGGGGATAAAGTGAGGGTTTGCAAAGATTAATTGAGTTTTTGTGTGTCTGTGTGAGAGTGTGAGTGAGAGAAAAAGAGAAAGAGAGAGTGAATGAGATTGCAATTATGAAATTACAATATAACAATAACTAGAAAATAACTGTGCAATGTATTACAAAAAAATTACAAAACAATGTATGCTCAACTACAGTAGTATGGGAGTGAGATTGTAATAATGTTACCTGTTAATCTTCTCCCCGTTTTTCATTAGCATGTAGTAATTACAGCATGTGAATCGCCGACCATCTTGATTTATAGGAAAGTCTGTCTCTATCTGAACAGGTCCTTTCTGAACAATTGCGCATCGCTCTCTGTCATTGAGATCTTTTGGCCACAGTGCCGGTTCGTCTTCCAGTCGGTCAACATCACTTTCGTGGTCAGAAGAAGGGAGGCTATTTGGCCTATTCACAGCTGGTTGGGAGCCCCTGCAGGTTCGGGGGCCCAAGGCAATTGCCACAGAATAAGGTGAGGATGAATATCAGACCTGTCTTCAAATACAGCGCTGAGTTACTTGTACTTCTTCCTCAACTTTTTACTTAACCGACTGCTATGATTACTTAACAGATTGTTATTTAAAGGTGTACTATGTAGTTATGAAACTGATTTATTTCTTTTATGCCCAAACAAACTAAATAAACAAACTTTCAATGTTTTCATGACTGAATAAACTGAATAAACACATAAATGTGCTGAACTGAATAGGCCTCGTGGATGATGGGGTTAAATGTCTTCAAGGAACCGTTGGCAACGACATAGCACTTAGTGCTACCATGACCTGGATGACTGAGAACCTTCATCAACATATTACCTCATTAATATAGTAAATATTAAAAATGTGAATTTTAATTTATTTTCCAAAACTACATTGTGACCCTTTAACAAACAAAACATGTGACGATCTTATTATTTACTGTAGGGCTGTTTCTCTAATCTGACATCCATTTTCCTAATTACTCAAATACATTATATCTATGCTATAAAATGCAAGACAATACAATAGTGCTAAATGTCCATGTTTTGTCATTATCAAGTCACAGTGATCTTTATCTTGGTGAAGCTGCTGCAAGAGAATGGACATGGTCGGCTATAAGCAGCAACAAGGGACTTTCATTTTGTGTTCATTCTGACAGCAAGCCAATAATGAATTAATATTGATTTTCTATCTGAATCATCATTATGGTTGATGGTTGATTGCAAAATAAATGTTGAATCGCCATTACCATATCGATGAAACCTGATGTTATTAATATTGATGCCAACATCCAGGGGCGCCGCCAGGGATTTTGGGCCCCATGAAAAAAAAATCTAGTTGGGCCCTTGTATAGGTTACCCATGTATCAAAGGGCCCCTCGTCAGTGCCGGGCCCTTGGAATCGTCCTTACCTTTCCCCCCCTGGCGGCGCCCCTGCCAACATCATTGGAACAGCATTGATCTATTGTTATCTTTATGATTGAGTAAGCATTGATATTTGGTTTACCGGGCGATATTGCCAAAATGTGTTGAAAAGTCATTGATTTAGAGTTGACCGGGAAACGACCGTTGTTGAAAAGCCATCGACATATAGTTTACCGGGAAATATGATTGAAAATCCATCGATTTTTGGTGGACCGGGAGATCATCGGGTGGTAAACGTTGCAACGTACTGCACTGGACACATCTCATTTCTGGAACCTTGACCCATATGATCAGGTAAGCTTGCTTATGTAATGTTCGATATGAATGAATTGTAACGTTACCAAATCAAATACTGTTACTCGTTAACATGGTGGTTAGTGTAGTAACCCACGCGGTACTGCACTCACTGAAATAGATTTTGTTAAATCAATGTCATAATCTGCCAAAGTTAATGTATTCGTGCTGACGGCTTTCGTCGTTAGCTTCCAATTTCCAACAGGTTACAATAAGTTAGCAAAACCTCCGAGTCCAGTCTATTTTTGTGATAGCTAGCTCGAAATACATATCTGCAGTGTTGGGCAGTAAGCATGGTGGTAGCGTCGCTATTTTCTGAATGAAATAGCTTTTCAGTAGCTAAGCTCTTTCAATGACCTAGTAGTGTGGTAGCGTCCACAAGCTACATTTTTACGAACATCTCTGAAGCTCAGCTCAGCGCAGCGGAGCTTTCTGCTGTGGTCTGAAATAAAAGGATCAGTCAGTGACGACACCGCCATACACGGCCGTGTATGTGGAGCCGACAGAAGCACTTCCGTATGATAGTGACATCACGGACTAATCCTTGCCTACAACGTCTCTGCTGCAGGGGAATACAGACAGGTGAGTTTGAGTGAGTTACGTTACTTGATGGAAAGATGGCAGAGGGTGAGGAGGATCCCGAGACAAAAAGACAAACTTAAATGATAAACAAATACAGTAACGTTACATATTGGGGGTAAGAGGTGGGGATATGAGGGAACAGAGAAACATTTGAAAAGTTTACATTACTCTGCATTATTACTTTTGTGATTTTTAACCAGCACAGGGTACATCAAAAATGCAATTTCTACAAAACCAATGTATGGTGGTTAGTCAACATCAGCAGGTGTACATGCTCGGCTTCAAGTTAGCTTCACTGCTACCATGAATATAGGCATAAATGATGCACATATGTGCATGTGTTTCAGGACACTTTTTAATTAGAGCTTGTCTAGACCCTACAGATTACTGTACAGAGACCCAACAATCCCCATGAGCAAGCACTTGGCAACAGTGGTGAGGAAAAACAGCCTTGTAGCAGAAAGACAACCAAGAAGCAGAAAGGATGAGCAAGTTGTCCAATTGGTTTATTATGTATTTGCAAATGTCCACATTTCTTTGGTATTGGCATTGTGGGTCACAACTTCCTTACACGATTTAAAAAGCCTGAAAACGGTTATGGATTAGCTGATAAACTGAACAGGTTACTTGATCTCAACAAATATCAGCAGTTTAAGCACATTTGAAGTGACAGATTCAACAGTTGCAGTCGCGTCTTAATGACTCATTTCAACCACATAGGGTTTTATTTTTGGGGTGTGTGAAGACAGACAATACATTAGTTACAGGGAGATTAGCTCTGACCCTAATAGTTCTTTACCACCAAAGTGCAAACGCGTGTAGTTAAGACCAGATATGAGTGAAAGACCAGTTGTTGTGAAGAGGAAAATGTCATTCAATTAAATAGAAACAGTACGTGTGATGTAAAAGTGAAAGATGTTTAGTTACCATACAATCTTAATCTATAAAAGTATTTCTGAGTGGAGCTTTGTAGCAGACTACACACACAGTCCAGAAACATTACCATTTAGA
This sequence comes from Diplodus puntazzo, assembly GCA_963678695.2. Classification (NCBI taxonomy): domain Eukaryota; kingdom Metazoa; phylum Chordata; class Actinopteri; order Spariformes; family Sparidae; genus Diplodus; species Diplodus puntazzo. Next base: position 16,811,368 of record OZ023175.1, read on the forward strand.
TTTCTGTCTTTTTTACTGCATTCTTAGGCCATGTCATTGCCATTGTGAGGGACTCTGGCTAACTTGGAAGACCTCCTATGGTCCAGAAACCTTTGGCAGACTGTGTTGTAGAGCTGACATCTCAAGCTGATCGAAGTTTTGGTAACGTTGTAGATATTTCATGGAGATTTTTGCCGCTCATGCTTTAGGTTTACAACACAACATGACTCCTGATACTAGATATGAACTTTAGGCTCTTATCACCGCCATTGATTTAATTTATTTATCTGAAAACCTTCACGCTTCCCATCCTGAAAAAATATTGAAAGATTTGATTTTTAATTCATATAAGAAGTTTATCCATGCCAGTGACAGTGTTTTTCTGACTCAGCTTACACTTTACAGTCTTGTGGGTTTCTGTTTGTTCCCCTTCACTCTTCTTGAAAGCTACACTCTACCCGATAGGTCAGTATTTACAGGTTGAAATCCAGGTCAGGTTTCGTTATATTTGTATCTTCCTGAATACTTTGCAAGTTAGCGAACATCACTGTTTTGGGACCACCTTGCCACCAGATAGCAGACTCACACTGTCCAGTGAAACTGCAGGTAAGAGGCAAATTAAGATGCGCGTGAGAAAAAGAATTTGTTTAGCTTTTTATTTATTCCCCTTTTGTTTTTTGTGTGTGTTGCTTTTTGCTGTCATAAACTCTCTTAAAGGGAGAGTTCACCCTAAAATCAAAAATTCAAATTTGTCCTCATACCTGCAACACTTTGCTTGGGTGCTCAAAGCATAATAAAATACATTTAAGAGACTCTTTCCAGAAATCCTGACCCTCTTACACAGGATAATCCACAGACCTTGTTGTGAGCAGTTGCTCATAGTTATGACCCCTCAGCTGATGATCTCTCGACTATTTACACATGACACAGTTAGCGAGCATCTTTCAGAGGTTTTAAAAGTTTATTGCATGAAATCATTTCAGCTGTCTCACATAACTAAGTTGCTGGTTAGCATGTGAACTGACATTTTTTTCAATTTCCTCCTTAATTTGGCAAAAAATCTAAATCTATTTCATTTATATAGCCCAACATCCCAATCACTTTGCTTCAGTGGGCTTTACAATCTGTAAAATGAAAGACATCCTCTGTCCTCAGACCAGATTCAGATGAGGATTGCAGCCAGCCCTCCCAATGCTGCTCCAGTGCTGCCCACAGCTGCAGTGGCAACTCCTGACAGTCCAGCTGCACCTACAGAAACATTGCACAGATTTTATATCAAGGTACTGAGCTACAGCAATGATCCTCTCAGCACTCTGACACAAAGCTTAAAAAAGTCATTTAAAACACCAAGGAATGGATTTTACCTGCTGCCTGCAAAACAGCCACTGTACTTCCTGCTGCCACCGCCCCTCCATTAGCCACTGCTGCAGCTGACATCATGCTGGCAGCATAGGAGCCTGCTGCTATTCCAGCTGAGGTGAATCCTATGCCGGCCAGAACAAAAGGAGCCCCGACCACGGCGCCCGCTGCACATTGTCAAGAGCACAGCAGAGGAAGCTGTGTTATACCACTTCAATATGGATCATGCTTGACATAACTTCAGTATGTAAATAATTGATTTTCTACATTAAAGTGTGTTCAAAACAACTGGAAACAAGCACAGATGATCCATGAAGGCTTTCCAAAGACTTACTTGCTCCTGCTCCGATCAATGCAGCTGTCACTGAAACACAAGATGAAAACATTACAGCTCATTTGGTTTAGTTAAAGACAACTGCTATGGTTGCTACATTTTTAGAGAGAGAGAAGGAACAGTGTTACTCACAGAGTCCCATGGTGTTCTTGTTTGTGATGAGGCTTGCACTGGACTGAATTTGTATACAGAGAGTTAGGTATCATTTCCTCTGAAATGAAGCAGCTCACATATATTCACAAGAGGGCGTCACTGAGTACACCGAGTGTCACTGAGTACTCCCTTTCCAAATAAACTTCAGTCATAAACATTTCTGATATGGTTTGTCATAACTATAACTGGAAAAAGCAGATAGAAACATCTTAAAGGCAGTGAAGACAATAATGTTTTGACATTGTAGTCCTTCGAGATCAAATTAATTACTAATAAGGAACATTTTAAGTATTAAACCTTAAGAGATCAAAATAGATTCCTTACAGCAGGCAGGAGCTGAAGCTAGTTTGAAGATGAAATGCCTTCACTAGTTGAGTCTCAGAGGCTGTCAATGTCCGTCACACTTGGCAGACTCTGGGTGTCTGGAGGTACAGATAAGATTAGCCTTGGATAAATTCCAGACCCTGTTGATGGTACTGCGAGATGACAGGGACAGAATCTGTAGCCATGAATACATTGTCCATTAAGTATTTGTCATGTATGGACTGTGCCCACTTTTGCATGCTATGCAAAAGGTCTTCTGTCAACATTTGTGTATTAAGCTCATTTTGTCAAGAAAGAAAAGGACAACTGAGGCCCTTTCCAGTTAATCATTTTATTCATCATTGATTATTCCACATCAACCTGCTTCACTTCAAAAAGGTTAATGAGCTTGTGAACAATTTCATTTAGTCATTCAGGCCATCTAGTGGACATGATGAGGAATGGAAAACATATATGTGCATATGACACAGAACCAGTAGCTGTTCCAGATTTATACAAAAATACATTTCAGCTGTTTGACATGGACACCGGTAAAAATATTGTTAATTCAGGTTGAACATTAATATTTAAAAAGACTGATGTGAACACATCAAGTGACAACTGATAACCTGAGGTATGTTTAACCATTACTGAGATGCTAAGACCCAGTGGTGGAGATCAAGTCAAGTACAGCACTTGAGTACAATTTTGAGATGTTAGTTCGTCACTTAAGTATTTCCATGTTTTGCTTTACTTTATACATCGACTTCACAACCAAATATTGTACTTTACGCAATTATATTTGATAAACCACATCAATACACAAAAAATTACAATCCAATTTTATAATATTACTCTGAAAGGAGTGCATTTGAACATAGTACTTTTGATACCTTACAGTACATTTTCATCTTAATACTTTTACTGAAGTAAAAGTGTGCGTGTGACCTTCACTTGTGACAGCATTTCTACACTAAAGCTATTTAAGGGAAAGATCTGTCACTTTCAACATAGGCTCAGCATCATCATCATCATCATCATCATCATCATCATCATCATCATCAGGTGGATCATCATTATTTGCTTTTCCCCAGATGAAGCTAGTCAGCCACCCCAATGCTCCTCCAGTGCTGGCCACAGCTGCAGTGGCAGCTCCTGACAGACCAGCTGCACCTACAGCAAGATTACACTGGTTTAATATCAAGGTATGAAGCTACAGAAAAGCTGAGAAAGAAAAGCTTAAAGGCTAAAAAACTAGGACACTGGAACAACGTCCATTACTGTTGTCTGTACTCTGCATGTCGTGTTATGCGTGTCTGACAAACCTGTGAAGACGGAGGCAAATTTCCACATTATGGACAATAAAGATTAATTTTGTTGTTACAAGAATGAGTGGCAGTATTATGCCAAGTGGTGTCTTCACAGTCTACGCAAACAATGGACTGTAAGCAAAAGCTACAAATCTGTCATTAACATGGAACAGCTTTTACCTGCTGACTGCAAGACAGCCACAGCACTTCCAGCTGCCACTCCTCCTCCGTTAGCAATCGCAGCAGCAGACATCATTTTAGCAGCTATGGAGCCCGCCGCTATTCCAGCTGAGGTGAAGCCTGCAGCACCCAGGGCCAAAGGAGCCCCGACCACGGCAACTGCTGCAAATGGAAAACAGAATCAGAGGAATCTCTTCTAAATGACTGTGTGCCAATTTTTTGGGTCACTTTAAACTTCATGTATGATCCAAATTTAGGACATGCTCCCCCCCCTTTTTTTTTTTAAACAGTGTGGGTTAGGAAAAAAAAAAGTGCACTTTTGGGGAAGGAATTATAATCAGAGAAAGATCTTTATTAACTTTATAAAAGCCTCAAACTGTCTTCATTTCCTTGACTGAATAAACAAACTGATGTTAAAAAAGCAACCACACAATTTCATACTTTTTTTACTTTGTTTGTGGCGGACCCTGCCACCGTTCTAGTTTCAAACAGTGTTCTGAGGACCTTATTTTCTCCTGGGAACGGCTTGTTTTTAAAATGGTGTGGAAAAAATATTTCTGTGTTTGTGTTATTGCCTCGGCAGTATTGTAAATATAAAAATTCTGAGTTTACATTTCTTCCAAACCATGTAGTGCTCCTTTAAAGTGTTTTAAAATCAGTTGAAAAAACAAGCAACACTTCCAAAAGGACAATAATTTTTGTATAATAAAATAATAGCAGGTCATTTCTTTAATGCATTTCCAAGACACTTTTCCCCTCAGCAGGCTCACTCACACACACACCTTCAGCAGGTCAGTCCAGCTTTGATACAATTCCCTGAACTGTCAAATCTTTCAACAATCAAGCGACTAACTTCCCATTTTAAAATGCTACATTCCTTCATACAACACAAATGTAGAACAGGCAAACTCATCAGAACAGCAGGATTCAGGAAAAACAAAAGGCAAAGACTTGAACTAAAGCCTGGACTTAGATAAAAACTAAACTAACGAGAGGATGAGGTGCAGGTGGAGTGTGGAGAAGGAACACCGGGGAGGGTAACACATGGAGGAAACAGAAGAGCAGGGAAGGAGCTGATAAGCGTGGAAAAACACCAGGAACAGAGAAGGTGTGGAGGTAAAGTCAGGCTGGAGAGGAGCACATAGAGGGAAACAACACTGGACAACACTGTGACAGTGTCATGACGTTTCTGGACCTGTAACATGAAGTGTTACCAGCAAACACAGTTGATCCATAAAGACTTAAAGACTCACTTGCACCTACTCCAATGCAGGCAGCTGTCCCTGAAACACAAGATTAACATCTAAGTCAGCATTCACGGCTCATCTGGTTTAGAATCAGAGCCACTTGCTACAGTTACTATATCACTGATTCAACATGAAAAACACAAGTATAAGTACTTTCACAGAAATGTATCAGTATCATCACAAGACCAGTGTTACTCACGGAGCTTCATGTTGTTGTCCTTTCTGATCTGCTGTGAGCTGGGCCGAGCTTTATATAGCCAGCTGGTGATTAGGTTTCATTTAGTGACAAACAAAACTAACAATGTTGCAATCTGAGCGAAAGGTGGCGCCGCACCCTTTAAATCATCATACTGTCTTAGTCACAAAGTGCACAGTCAGTGCGGTTTTTCTCTAAATTATCAAGGTTGTTGTTTAGTATTTACTGCACATATCAGAGTGCTGATTAATAGGAATGATTAACTGTGGAGGACTGGGCCATGAGTCAGCAGTCTCTGTTGGCACACATAATGGAATTAAAGTTGTATGGGAATGCGGTTAAAGGTGCATTATGTAGTTTTAGGTATGAAACTTTTATTCAGGAGAGAAAAATCTTCACTTTGGTGTTGATGACTAAATAAACTGAATCAACAAACAGTTTTACATTGTTTCGCTTTGTACTTGTGGAACCATTCTACATAGTTTGACTTCAGACAGCTCTCTGGGGACTTTATTCCCCCCTGAGGACAGCTTGCTTATGCTACTTTGGAAATGCTGTCTATCAAATAAATATTTCTGAGTTTGTATTATAAATGTACTAACATAAAAAGTGTGACTTTTATCAATTAAAGCATAAAGTGCACCTTTTAGAAAAAACATAAAGCTATATATATATATATATATATACACACACACACACACCTTTAGGTTGGACACTGACAAGCTTGATTTAAAGCTTTGAAGGGTCTGGTCAGTTTCATTAGATGACAGTGGATCAAGTAATTGTGTGCAAGTCACATGTGTCTGTCAGTTTTGAACCCACAGCTGATCAGTTCCTGACTATCCAGCTGTTTGTTCTCTATAGCATCTCTCAGCTCTGTTTTGGTTTCACAGCTGACAACTTTTAACTGTGGCCAGAAAAAAAGTTAACAAACCACTGAACACATTCAGTCTACTCATTTCTAGGGGACAATATGGGGAATGGATGACACACTGAACCAGTATCCGTCAGATTTTATAGATTTATTGCAGAAAACATTTAAATACAAAATATTTCAAATTCAGCGTAAGCAGCACAACATATAGATGGACATATGACTAAACAAACTAATTACAAAATTCGAAGAGCTTAGTTGAGCTAAATGTATCACAATTTAAGTTGCAAGGATTAGAAGTTGAAAGGCAGAATGTCGCAGCAGGAAAGAGTGCTTGTTTTGGTGAAGAAAAGGCCCATAGCGCCTCCCAGAGGGCAAAAGCTGAAACAGACAGTGAGCAGAGTGGGAGGGGTTTGAAACATTATCTCAAGTTGCATTTGCCTCCTTCATCTTGCAAGACAACATCATAAAGTCATCTTGTTACTTCAAGATTATCGGCGGAAAAAGCTGGCCAGATATCCCGCTGCTGCTCCAGCGCCGGTCACAGCTGCAGTGACGGCTCCTGACAGGCCAGCTGCACCTACAGCAACATCACAGTGTTTGTTAAGGTATGGAGCTAAAGAGAACCTGAGGAATCTTTGATGGCAAGACAAAAAGACCACATGAAACAGTAACACTATGGTCACAGTATCATTAAAACTGTACCTAAACACCATTTCTACTGCACAAATGTGTTCCGAGTCTTCTTGGCCCGGCCCACCCCCCCCTTCAATCCCAGGTGTGAAAAGGATAGCTTCTTGTGGTTCAAAAATAGGAATTTTATGACATCTTTTAAGTAAATTGCTGAGGTTGAGGCTGAATTATACCTGCATCCTCAACCTCAGTGCACAGGGCAGACTCCTTACCAGGTAAGCTGTCAAGGCACCCTTCAGCAAATTCAAACTCAGAAATTTACATCTAGGGATTTTAGCAGACGCTTTTGTCCAAAGCGACTTACAGTAATTTGTACATTCATACACTGATGGCGGTGCAATGCAAGGTGCCGACCACCACATAAGGAGCAGGTTGGGGTTCAGTATCTTGCCCAAGGACACTTCAACATGCAGACCACTGGAATCAAACCAGCAATCTTCTGATAACAAGATGCTGGCTCTACTCCTGAGCCACAATATTTACAATATTTTTGAGGTAATAATACTAACTCAGAAATATCCATTTTTTTCCCCCACAACTGAATAAACAAGCTATTCTCAGAGGAAAATAAGGTCCCCAGAACACTGAAGCTAGAGAGGTGGCAGGGTCCGCCAAATGGACAAAGTCTGTTTAGGAATACAAAAATAAACTGTAAATGAAGCCCTTTCCCTACTGATTAAAATCCGTTGTAAAAACACTAGTGTCATAATGGGTTTCAAAGTCCTTAAGGAGTAACTGGGTGCCATCCTGGCCTCATTTACTGACAGTTTTATTAGATACCATGTTTTGCTCTTCAGACTTTGGAACAATGACATAAAGGTTTGATGATAAAAACAAAACTAAACAAAACCAAAAAAAGGTGTGAAGAAGCAGACTAAATCTTAGGAAATAGGAAAAACACATTACTCCACACATGACTCCCCTTTAATCATTGCTCCAGCAGTGATCATTTCACAAGATAAGCTCGCAAACCAACCATTACAACATCTGTCCTGTATGATGTTTACCTGCTGATTGCAAGACAGCCACAGCACTTCCTGCTGCCACTCCTCCTCCGTTGGTCACGGCAGCAGCAGACATCATTTTAGCAGCCACGGAACCCGCCGCTACTCCAGCTGAAGTAAACCCTGCAAACCCCAGAGCAGCAGGAGCCGCAAACAGGGCAGCTACTGCACATGGGCGAGGACACGGCACAGGAAACTTTTACGTTTGCATTTTGTAGATTAAAATGCGTCACAATGCTTGACAAAGGGAATACCGGGGCCTTACCTGCTCCCACTCCTGCTCCGATGGCGGCAGCTGACACTGAAACACAAGATGGACAACTAAAATCAACATTTACAGCTAATAACTGATTAAACATTTAAAACATTTGCTAAGGTTATTATTTATATATTTTTTATAAGGGAAACACATCAGTAAACGTGGCAGTGTCGTCAAAGGAACAGCGTTACTGACCAGGACCCATGTCTTCTGACGTGGCACTGCAGTATAAACAAAGCTTTTTTTCTGGAGAAACGACACTGTGGCTACTTATAGCCTTTCGCAGATTTGACGTGATGACGTTAAATACGTGACTGTGTTGGGCCGTTTCCGCATTACGTTAGCGCGTCCGCCATATTGGATGTGGCAGGTCTGCCCCGTTAACTAATAGGCTATAAAACTGAACTTTATAAAGCGCCCTTCTACAAAGTGCTATAAGTTAATGTCTCTCATTTACCCATTCACGCACGTACGAATATATTTGGGAAACAGATAGGTACCAAAAAACAACGTATGTAACGTTTTCTGATGATTATAAACGTTAACTACTCCTTGTGTTTAGTATACAGGTAGGCACCAAACCCACGTATGTAATTTTCTAATGTTTTATGGGTATTTACAGCTGCCAATGTATGTAACGCTGTTAATGTGGTGATGAATGACAGTTGAATATTTAATCTTTGCCTATAATAACCATATACTGACATGTAAATGTGACATCTGTCTACCATACTGTCAACTGATTGCATAATATATGAAAAAGAATCAAAAATATTTTATTGATAACCGAGGGGACATTGCTTGTGTTACAGCTGCTCCCATTCAAAGTCAAGAATATGCATTTTCTGTCATGGAGTATATCATTTCACTGCTAAAAGAAAAGAAAGCAGTCTCACTGCCAGGTGCAGTTTCTTATCTTGATTTGCACACTTTGTTAATTTTTTATCTCCATAATTGTTATTATAAGTACTTAGATTATCAAAAATCACTGTATTTTTTTTAAAAAAAAGAAGAAGATCAAAATCAGTTACATGTAAACGTAACTGATTAATCGTTCTTATTAATACAGTGATTTTGATGATTTTAGCTGCAGCTGAAGTTATGACCAGTGGTATCCTGGCCCTCGCAGGAAGCAACTTCGGTACAAATTTAAATGTCTGTCCTTCCTTCCTCGTCTATCCATCCATCCATCCATCCATCCATCCATCCATCCATCCATCTCTCCTCGTTCGTCCATCCAACCATCCTTGTCCATACTTCGGTCTGTCCATTTATCCATCTGTCCCTGACTGTCCATCTTTCCCCATCCATCTGGATGGAGAAAGATGGACAGTGCTTGTTCATGGGGCAATGTTGTTAGGTTGTACCCCTCAACCATCCTTAGTCCACCTCTGGCCTCATACATGATAATAGCAATAAAAAGAATAACGAAATACACACACAAATTTGTTGTACATATATGAAGTACATGTCAGAAAAATGTGCACTCTAGTAACACAGTTTTTTTAACCTTCAGAGAGAAAGAATCACCAAAGAGAGTTCCTTTGATCAATAATCTTTTTCTTGCAGCAAGGGGAGCAATCATACAAAGTAACAGGTAGTAAGGCTGTCTCTGCAGATCTCCGCAGAATCATGTTAAACAGCAAAATGTATAGCATCGTCTTCACAGGTCACACCCAGTGCTCGTGTAGGAGTCACTGTCGAGGAACAAACATTCTTAGTTCATGTTTCTCATGTCACATTCTCAATGACAGGTGGTGTTGGTTTCAACTATTGTTTGTGGTTACATGCAGGTTAAACAATATATGCACCATAGAGGAAACAGACTGCAACAACTCCTGAGACAGGATGTCGTATTCGTTTAACCACTTCTCCTTTCCCATACAAACACAAAGGTTTAACAACATGCATGTTAACCTAACATCAGTCAGAAAAGTGGGCCTCTGTTGTTGTTCGGCGTACAGCGGGACTGATCACGTGGGCAGGGGCTTGCGCATGCGCGTGTCGGCGGTGCTTATGGAGAGAAGATGCCCACTGCCATCATCCCCGCGTAGTGCAGGAGAGCTGCAAACCGGTCATATTTACCGCAGACACCACACACTCTGCTGTCTTTCGGCACGGCTGCATGTTGTGGTCCGACACAGGAAGCCTGATGTCTGTGGCAAATGCGAAACACACTGTCCTGAATCCGGTAAGAGGCGTATTATTATCACCAGCACCACCATCATCGTTATTATCGTTATTATTATTAACGGGATAAGTGTTGTTATCATGCCATGATCAGCAGCCCCTCATGCAGCTGCTAAACTGTGCGCAAGTCGCCTGTGTTCTCAGCAGGTGCCTTTAAAACGGGCAGCGCAAAAGGACGTGAACCAGCTACCAGACGGTCACTGTGTGTTCCAGTTAATCCACTGAATCACGTTCAGTGCTCAAGTGTTTGTGTCTCCAGCTGCTGTCAGTTGCAGGTGCACAGTGCTCCTAACGCCAAACTCTCCCACCTCAGGTGATCCCGTACACGGGGCCCATACCTGGAGGCCTGCACCCTGGGGAGATCATCATCATCCAGGGCACCGTGCCCCCAGATGCTGACAGGTAGGATGGAATGATATAAGGGAAATGTACTGAAGAGGCTTCACGTGGAAGGTGTGATGATTAAAGCCGTCACTACCTTCAACCAGAACGTCATTTTGTGTCTGGGCGAGAGGTTCCTCAACTTTTTTAACTGCACAACACACGGACACCTGCTAAAATCACCTCATGGATTTCTGTAAATAAACAGAAGAAAGTTAAGTCTCCCTAAAAGTAGATACTCCACTACTTAAAGCCCCCCTCAGTGTTTTTAGGTATATTGATGGTATTTCTTATTTTCTGAGTCCTTTCCTGACAAAGTGGATGAGCCACACTCCTCCCCCAATATTTCTTCTGATCAACAACTTAATTTTGTGCTCAAAGTCACAAAATGTAATCTGTTGCTGATATGGAATCATGACGTGTGACTACAGTAGAGTCATATCCATGTGTTAAACTGGATCTTCACATAGCAGATAGTCGCCTTGCTGCCATATTCACGTACAATATCTCAAATGTTTAACATTTAGAGGAATGTATGAGACATCAGCTGCAAGATCAGCTGGAATCATTTCACCTCAGCTGTGTGGAGATCATCCACTAGCACTACACCACGTCATGCCTGTATTAAAGGGTTAGAGGGCCCTGCGGGGGCTAGGGCTGCAACAGTACCAGACTTTCCCTGTAACGATAAAGTTTCACCGTATGAGGTGCTACACAGTTATTAAAATCATCATTCTAATCTACAGTGAGCCTTAATGGAATGAAAAGTGCAGAGTTTGTTGGCTGAACAAACACTTTATTATTCAATTCAATTCAAAAAACTTTGTCTCCTGGGGGCAATTTAAGGCACGTGGAGTAGTTGTACACAGACACTAAACAAGTAAGCAAGGTAAAACAAATGAATAAAATAAAATAAAATAGACAAATAAACTAAACAAGATATTTACAGTATTTACATGAGAACAGTATCTACATTATGATTTTGTAAGATGTTTTGTCCTTACAGACATGAACCCTGATATAAATTTGGGATATTGTTCTTTTTTAATACCTATAATATGGTAGAATTGAGTGTTTATATTAGCAAATGTACACGGTACTATAATCTTAAACTTTCATACCACTGTAGAGTTTAAAAACGGTATTTAGCGGCAGTCTTTGCCAGGGTGACAACAGCTTTTTAGGAGTGAAATTTGTGCACTTTCAAGGCACCTGAACAGAAGAATGTCCAGACTCCTGAAGCTTTTATCATCATCATCATCACCTATTGAACCACACCATCAACTGGACGTAAACCCCGTTTTGACAGTTGTGGCAGATTTATTATACTTAACATTATTCCCAGCAACATGCCAATTTTACAAAATGTTGCTTTAAGATGATCTATTTTTTGGCTTGAAAGGAAATATTCAATTGGACCTAGAAAGGTAAGACAGATGTTGTCAGATGTTTTTGCATAACTTTAAAACTCTTGACTTATTTGTTTCCTCCTGTTTTTGGTGGAACAAACAAACAAAAGTGATACATTTTGATATAGGGCCTCTTTAAAAGAGCCTTTGTTGATCCAAGAGGTGCCAACTCCCAAATCCTTCAGCATGAAGTGAAGCCCCGGGGGCAGCTGCCCACACTGCCCAGTTAATAAATCAGCCCCCCGTGTGCGCCATTCTCTGCAGATTTCAGATGGACCTGTCGAGCGGCTGCAGCACCAAGCCGCGCTCTGATGTCGCCCTCCACTTCAGCCCTCGCTTCGAAGGCCCGCCCTGTGTGGTGTGTAACTCCCTGCTGCAGGAGAGCTGGGCCAAAGAGGAAACGCTCCACCAGCTGCCCTACAAACGTGGGGCCCCCTTCGAGACCATCATCCTGGTGCACGACAACGTCTTCAAGGTCAGCGATAAGCCCGGGTTAAACGATAAATGCACACAGTGATTTGATTCATAGAGAAGCAGGATCTTAAAAATACTCGTCTTCGCCCACAGGTGGCGGTAAACGGTGCCCACCTGCTGGAATTCAAGCACAAAATCCCACTGAACAGGGTCGACACATTTTCTATATCTGGGAACGTCAGGGTGCACGCTATCGGCTACATCCCAAACTCAGTGAGTACACTCCCATCAGCTGTTTGTCCTCATGAGCTGGTCAGATGTGTGTTTGTTTTAGAAACATGTCTAATTAATAACTTTTTTTCTCTCTCTTTAGGCAATATATTCAGAATCAGGTGACCTGGTGAGTATCTTCCTGCTTGCGTCATCGAGCCAGACCCGCTCTGCCTCAGCATCTTGTGATGCCACTAAAACAGGATCGCATCTCCTAAATGATTCCTTTGTGTGTTGTGCTGCGGGCCGTTTGCTTCAAACTATTTAAGGCCCGTTCTGGTTGCTTTGTGTCAAACATTATGGTCATTAAAGTAATATATGAGATCTTGGAACAGTGCGGCATCGCCACAACAGTCGGGGCAAGAAATATGATGTCAAATTCAAAGCGAAAGTACCTGAAACTGTGACTGTTCTTGCAGATGAATGATTTAAGAGACGTTCCTGTGGGTTTTTGGAAATTATATTGGGTATTTTTTGCTGTAAGTTTATAGAATAAATATATACTAGATGATAATAATAAGCTGTAGATCAATTGATAATGAATATATTCACCGTTTTTTTTATTCTCCTCCCAGAGCGTCCCTTACAAAGGCAGTATACTCAAAGGACTGAGCCCCGGACAGCACATCACAATCAAAGGGCAGGTCAGCGTGTATCCTCACAGGTAAAGCGAAAAACTGATGAAGCCTGCCTTGTCCTGACCAGCAGAAACAGTCTGATGTGTATGATTTGCATAAGGTTTGCTTACCTTATACGTTTCTCCCAGTTTCACAGTGAACCTCCGCAACAGCAGGACAGAGAACATCGCTCTCCATCTGAACCCCCGGATGAAGTCAGGTGTGTTCACCAGGAACTCGTACCTGAGTGAGTCCTGGGGTCAGGAGGAGCGGGAGCTGCCCTTCTTTCCCTTCTCGTCGGGGGATTACTTTGAGGTAGGAACCGCCTGCAACTTACCTTTTTATTTTGAAGGGCTTCTGCTGTCACCACTTTTAGGCTTGTAATATCCAACCACAGGTCGATCATTGTCATTTCTCTTCACCTGTGTGCTCTGTAATGATCTTTTTTCTGTCAGATTCTCATCCTGTGTCAGCCCCATCAGTTCAAGGTGGCGGTGAACGGCTCACACCTGTTTGAGTTCAGACATCGGGTGCAGGACCTGAGCAGCATTGACCAGCTGGAGATCATGGGCGACCTGGAGCTCACCGATGTCAAACTGTGGTGACTCGGGACTCCAGACTTACATGGAAGCCAGCGTTACGGACACTGTTGTGTTCTGGTTATCGAGAAGCTAAATTAGCTTAGCCACCCAGACAATGGAAGCTGAGAATGGCGAACACTGTGCTGACTACAGGTCAGATTGGTCTTGCAGCAACCATAGGTCACTGGTTTAAGCTAGTCTAGCCTTTTTGGTGACCTAGGATCTCGGAGTATTAATGGTCCATGTTTCCAGCCCTGGCTAGACGACTGATGCATGAGAGTTAGCTGTGCTGGAGCATCAGGCTGCGAGCCACCATGACTGTTTACAGCTACAAGTTAGGTTTGCCTTGGTTCATTTCTGTCTCTAGTGCATCTCTGCTGTGATACGCCCTTAGTGCACTGTATAATTAAAACAGGAAATATGTGTAAATGTTAATAAGCACTCAAGTACTGGCTTTGTTTAAAAGCCAAGACAGTCAGCAATTACAAACAATGAATGAAACCGACGGGCTCTTATTCTTTTGGAGCGAGGCCCAATAAAGGCCCATTTACTGTACAGCTAATTTAAAAAGCTTGGAAACATTACTAAATAATTAGTAGTGGTTATACTCTTATTTTCTTTGGAAAACATTTTGAATGTATGCTTAAAATAATTTTCATCCGCAACTGTGTAACATTAAATGTTACTTAAATATTTTTTTTTTTAAATCAGTCTGCTACAAAAGGTCGTAATCCTCAGGATCCTTTAACTCATCGCATCGTGTCATGCACTTGAAGTCAATTCAACACGTGATGGTGCAGCGGAACTCAAGCACAGTGCAGTACAGGGTCAGTTTAAAACATAACCGTTTTCACATACCGATTTGCAAACTTTATGCAAGCTATAGAATATGGTAGGATCCTGCATCTGTGACCATCTGTCGTCTCACTGCTCTCCCACTCAGTGCTGCAAAGATCAATCCTGCTGATAAAAAACTAAACTAATAAAAAGATCTGGGATAATTCTTTCTCAATGTCAATGTTACTTTTTTGCATTGTCTGTTGTAACTGTTGTAAAATATGTATGAAAAATCTTCCCTATGTATCATAAATGATTTATTAACAAAATAAATGTGTTCCTACTATCATTTTGTATCCACTGTTTGATGTCTGGAATGGTTGCTTTACACCTGTGTGGACTGATGTGTGGCCAGTACGAGGAGGCACAACAGGCTGTCAACACGACAGTGAGATTTTTTTCACATTGATTTTATGAAGTGGCTCATTTACACATCCAGCAGAACTAAAGCCACAGTAGCATTCATTTGGAGTTGTTATAGTGTGTACCTGTTGAATGTAGGTCCTTTATTCACTCTCCTTTTAGCTCCGTATAGCTCTCTTGCAACTCCAAAGAAAAATCAACAGGGCTTTAAGTAAATGCTGCAGTTTCGGCCCCTAGTAACTGTTTACTGGCCCGGAAACAACGTTGATGAGCATGAATGGAGAGAATCCTAACAGTGAAGTTTGAGGCTGAAAACTCCAGAATAATGAGCGAGATAAAAATTAAAATTTTGTATTATTACCTGTTTGAATTTCTCATCCAAAACTTCACTTAAAGAAATATAAAAGTCAAAATGTACCTGCTGACTGACTTGTGTGAGGCAGGTAAACTGTAGTTGAATGTAAATAAAATCAGTCGCCTGCAGTACTTCCTTCTCACCACAAGGTGGTAGAAGAGAATTACAAGTTGACTGCCTTCTATTACACAAACACCTCCACCAGCCACTGTCAGTCAGACAAATCACTTTAAATATAACAGGAAAGTCTTTGTTTAAGTTTGTACAGTTCTCTTCAGACGCCGGTGTTTGAAACCAGTGCTTAATAAATAAACAAAGACAGTATAGACTAAAGAATGTCCTGACCTTGAACAGCCATAAATATTCAGCAAAATTCATCAGAAATCTGTCTCATTTATGCCTAATTCCCACAGGCATCAGTCACAAGACGAACTATATGGGGGATGTTATCACCACATGACTCTCATCAGCACATATTATGCCTTTTGAACCTCAATATTAATGCAACTGTGTCTGATAAAAAGTTTGTGTTTTATTAATATCCACAGGAAATATAATAATTTGTAAGATTTGTAATAACCATGGTACAGTACAACAGTCTCTTTTTTTTAACATAGAAAAAGCAGGATGATATGCAACACGATGACATCGACCATTGCACTGCTGAGAATGTCTGAGAAAAAAGGCAGAAGACGCTGTCCAATCAGCAACAGGCAAATAGGCTAATGTTTGTTTTACAAAAAAAGACCTGTAAGACCTGTGATCTCATTCAACAGAAATTTTATCAGTTTGACCAAAAATGTCATGTACTGCCAAAACATGGAATTCTTTTTTTTGCTTCACATGGCTCACAGACATATGCCACTTTGAAAAAGATACTTTCCAACTGTCCAGTTTCCAGGAGCTAATGGATTATGCCTCCCTTGAAGTAAAAAAAAAAAAATTAAAAAAAAGGAAAATAAAGAGTATGTCTGAGTTGTCGTACAGGCCACCACATCAGAAAAAAAAGCATCTCTCCCAGTTCCAGCACAGAGATTTGGCAAGACACTGGCTGAGGACAACTGGTTTCATCTGTTTCAGTTCAGTTTGATTCAGTTTATAGCAGCTGAATTTAAACCACAGCCTTTTTCAGAGAGAGTATAACTCAGGGTTCAAGCGAGCTGGTACAAAAGTGGCACAGGAGAGTTTGGATGCATGTCTTCAGGAGGAAGGAGGTGGAAGGAGGGGGTGTACATCCCACTGTCAGACGGAGCTGAGCTTTACCAATCCTCTGACTGAGTCCTCGTGTAGTGAGTCCTGGCTGGCTGGGTTGTAGAAGCCAGCCTGCATGGTGTGGCTGTGGCCAAGTGGGCTGCCGCAGGGAAGCATACCTGGCGGTGAGGGCACTTCCTCTGGGGTAAGAAAGTGGTGGTGGGCCACCGGCTCCTGGAGAGGGTGGCTGTGGTTGTGACTGTGTGCGTGGATTGGCAGCATGTCAGTGGCCTCGTGGCAGCTGAGGCTGGGGGTGGATGTCGGAGGGGTGGGCTGGCCAAGGGGGAGCGAGGTGCATGGGCCGCCCAGGGTGAGGGAGGTCCGGCCAGGTAGGGTGCCTCCGTTTTCTGGTGAGGCCGTCAGGATGACTGGCTCGCTACTCTGCTGCTGGAGGAGAGGTGTGGCTGCGGCCTGCAAAACGAATTTGGTGCTCTGAATGCACTGGTCTTGGTCACACTGAGAGAAAGCAGTGGAAAGCAGGAAAGGGAGAGAACAACATGGGAGGGGGATGTGAAAGTCGAAGAGATAGATAAGAAGCCCGAGGTGATGGACGGAAATAGAAAACAAATAAGAGCGGGGCAGTGTTGAAAATTAGATGGAGAGAGAGAGAAGAGACGACACACGAGATCAAGGAAAACAATATGCGGAAAGACAAGAGGAGGGGAGAGGTGATTGGATAAGAGAGAGAGGAAGATAAAAAGATGTTAGTACCCCTTGTTAGAATGCAGAGCAACACAAAGAACCCGCACCAGCTCATTTATCCAACCCAGTAAAAACAGAGCTGAGGTCAGTAGAGTTGAAAACACAAGGCTATTAAGTCACCGCTTCATGACCTATTGATCTCTGTTGCCTTGCTTTAGAGTGGAAATCACACGTCTAAAACTGGAGCAGAGGAACTAGGTTAGGACACGGAGAGTCATCAATACCATACATTAGCTACAGGGAGATTAGCTTTAACCATGGTTATCACCACAGAGCGACCGCATGTATTGGAGACCAGGTACAGGTGAAAGATCAGTGGCTGTTCGGAGGAGAGGGAAGTAAAAAAAAAAACCTAGAATCAAACAAGAAAAGGATTTTAAAGAGACAGTTCACCTATAAATCCAAAACGCATATTCTTCCTCTTACCTGTAGTGCTTTTTAGCCATCTCGTGCATAGTGCACCTTTAATGCCTCGGCTAAGCTGTAAAGTTAGATGGCTTAGTTTAATTAGTTAGCAAGCCTTGCATCGATAAGTAGGTGCAAATTTCCTTCTGTGTGGTGAGACAGCTGGAGGGAGTTTATGTATGTATCATTTCTTTTTTTTTTTTTTTTTTAAATGGGGCACTTTAGGCACCACCAGCCAAGTGCCATCTAGTTTTATCATATTCGAGAGAAGGCAGGCATCTCTATTGCCGATATCTTCACAAGATACAAAAATAGCACGACAGGTAAGAGGAAACATATGTGGTTTTGATTCTGGGGTGACCTGTCCCTTTAATGCCTCCTTTAATCCCAGACAAATCTGACTGACGAGAACACCTGAAGCACAGAGATTTGTCCCAGACATCTCACCTTTCTGCCTCAATCTCACTGACCTAAAAAGAGCAGATTACAGATGTGATTTAAACAGAAGTTACGCAACCTTTGACAGCAGGTGAGATGCGATTCTAAAGTACTATCAATTCACTTATCACTTTTAGAAAACCTCTCTTCAGATTGCTGAAAGACTCAATTGAGCGGGAGGTTATCAGACTGAAATGTCTCAGAGACCTGGCACGTTAGCATGGAGCTACATCATCAGCAGTGTGTTGGATATAAAATTAAAGATACAGCTCTTTGTTCTTTTTTTTTTTTTTACTTTGAGGCCCACTCATGTTTTATAAACAGTCATAGCTGGACTGACTCAGCACTGTCCATCCCCCACGGCGTGCACACACACACGCACACGCACACGCACACACACACACTAGACTGTAGATAGAGTAACCTTGGATAGCAGATAGCAAGTGAAGCAGCCCAGGCGATGGTTGGGTAAGCTCTCATAAATGGTGATGATAACACAGCAAGGATTAGATTTTTTTCTCTCATTAAAAATGTAAACCTACATTTACATTTTGTAGCATCATGTTCAAAACTGGAGTGACTCTACAAACATGACACAGTTAAATGTGAACAGAGATTAAAAGACAATATTTTCACAAAAGGATATTTCCCGTACGTCTCACACCATTGCTCAAATAATCTATTTTGATCATTAATAATTTAAATTATTTTCCTGGCAAAAACATTTCCTTCTTCCTCCTTCCAGCTTCTCAGTTGTAAGTGTTTGATGCCTTTAGTAACTGTCTGAATATCTTTAGTTGGTTGTAAAAAAACACGTAACAGAGGACATCACTGTGGGCTCTGGCAGAACGTGATATTTTTCGCCATTTTTTGACATGTTAATTAACTGACACTGAAAATAATGACTAGTCGCAGTAAGTGCTACACAAGTGACAGCAAATCTTATCGAAATCTCAATTTTTTGGATAAAAAACAAAATGTGTGACAAACAGCAATATGAAGAAGTAGAGTAGTGCTGCAAATATTGTTGTTTGGCACAGACCACAACAGCTTTCCTTCAAACTATAAATGATATTGCTAGTTAGATTATCCACTTAATGGTGTTCAGAAATCTCATATTGTTGATCTTTCAATTTTGCATCCAGCAAAAATTAAGGGTTTGATTCAATAATCATGAGGGTTGGGTTATGAAGAGGACGAGCACGATCTTGTACAAATCAAATCAAGTATTTCTCAAAGCAGACAACATTTCTGTTTAATATTTCAACAAGTCTTGAGATGAGATGTTGGAATGCAGCTACAAGTTGGGAGATTCCAGCTGTCTGTGTTATTCCTGACAACAATCCGCTGTCTGCTGTCAATGAGCATGTGACTCATAATAGGCTGTAGTACATTTTTCCGGGGCTTAGGTGGTACATTTGATTGTATGCAGCTCTGAGAGGAACAAAGAAACAAAACTGTAGTAGTAGAGAAGTGGAACTGAAAGCGAGGCTGCGGGATGTCAGTCCTTCGTCACTCACTGCGCAAATATCAACAAGGAAATGTTGGTTGAAAAAACTGCACTGTATGTGTGTGTTGTATAAATATCGCTCACAGCTCACAAAGGACAAAGACAGAGGTAGAGGTAGAGGGACAGGAAGGAAGACAGAAATCCAAAAATAGAATAATATTTACAAGGCCAAATACAAATGGTGCACCATAAGGTAAAAGGACAGAAGCATTTGTTTGTTCAATAACTTAAAGTGGCATTTAACCATACAAATATTATTGTTTAAAAAAAAAAAGAAAAGAAATGCTCAAAGAATTATAATATAACATTTAAAAAAAGATAAATCTTTCCTGGCAACTCCTTATTTCGTTCACCTTCACTGTATCAGGGTGGAGGCACACATCTCAGTGACAAACACTAAACTAGGGCTGCAACTAACAATTATCATCACGTAATCAGTCGTTTACAATTTTTTTAATTCATCGATTTGTATAAACAACATCAGAAATTACTGAAAAAATGTATATTCTCAAAGCCCAAGGATGTCTACAAATGTATAATTAAATTAAGTAGAGAAAAGCTATAACTTCTCACATTTGTGTAGCTCAAACTAGAGAACGTGGTTTTCTTTACTGTTACTGTTTGCAATTTGAGCGAAATGACCCTTTAACTCGAGACTGACGATGACTACTGTCAATTAAATTGAATCTCCCACCCAAAATCAAATGACATGAAAAATGGTCGTGTTGTAATGTGTCATAATTTCACACACTGTTCCCATGGCAACCACTTCAAAGGCTTCACCATACCAGGTCGAGGTTTGAGCTGCATCTCAAGCACAACGTAGCTCACAAAGAAACAAGGCTTTCATCGCGCTACCGTGAACGCAACCTCAATGCATTAACTGACATAGTATTATAAGAAAACGAGGTCAAGTTACTCCTAAGTGCAATATCTCTTGTTAAAATAAGGGAGAAGAACACTGTACTGTCTCCTCTATTCATATCTTTGGGCTTGGAAATGTCATTTCTGTGAAACATGTATGATACACAGTTTATTGATGAGGACATTCCTCATCTTGAGTCCACATCATGAGATTCTGAAATAAAGATGGCCTACCAACTGTGCGACATTTCCCAGTCAGCTTAAACTTACATAAAATACCTACAATGACGAAATTACAACCGGCAAACGTATGAATCAAGTACAATACATTTCCATTTTTACTTCCCTTCTCTGTTGCCTCTTTGACACTTCTATCTCTGCCACACACACACACACACACACACACACACACACACACACACACACACACACACACACACACACACACACACACACACACACACACACACACAAACAAACACACAAACACACCCACACACACACACACACAGACACTCTGTCGAAGTAGCACCTACCCACAGCTCTGTAGTAAACAGACAAAAGTGATGAGAGACCTGTCCTCACTGTGGTTTGAACCATTTCACTAAACCAGCCTCTCTAAAACCTACTTGATGAAACTGTATTCTCAGTTTGGCCCTGAAATGAGCAGTCTGGTGGTCTGGATTTTTAAGGCAAGCAAAGATTGTTACAGTAATGAAGAGAGTTGCATCAGTAGGCGTAGGAGGGAGATGAAAAGAATCTTCAAAAATAGTCCCTCCTGATGTGTTACCAATGTGGCATGTTTCTGAGTTTAACAAATGGATGTTAAGTTAACAGCTGACTCTGTGTCAGTGGCCAGCAGCAGGCACAATGGGACAATTAATCATGACCGCTACAGAAAACAGATGGCAGTTATTTCTGAATGTGCTAACATAAGGGAATGTTCCAGTGGCTCTCGTCCCATTACGAGTCGTCCACACAACTAGGACCTGAAGACAGATGACGTGCATGTTCGACATCTCAATGAGAACGAACGGGGCGAGGTCAAGTCTGGACGAGAACAACGAGATGACTGTGGCGTGGAGGGAGGGTGCCAGTGGAGGACGTTTAAGTAGCTGTATGTGAATAGGCCTTAAATCTAGTGTGTAACGTGTGAGGTTTAACTGAACAACAGGAGAATTGTTGCTTCTATTCAGGCACCGGAGGAAGACTGGTCAGCGAGGTCAGTACAATGTCCTCTTCACAACACCAGCTATTCTCTCCAGGACTGCAGAGACAGTTTAACATTAGATCTCTGTTTACTGACTGTGGTGAACTTTCAGTTTGTGAGATTGTGAGTTTGCACAACATGGTCTAATTTATTATACATTAACTCTTTCTGATTCCTACTCATTGTCCTATTGGGATCCTGCGCAAGATGCGATTGTCAGCAAGATGAGGAAACCCTTAATCCTACAATTTTGTTACTAAGAATGTCAGCTTTTGACACCCATGAACCGGTAAACAGTTAATTTTTGGGAAAAAAAATACAGCCTTGGTTTGTGAAAGCTGTCCAGCAGCTTGTGGTCAGAGCTAGATTGTTTTTAATCTCATTTTTCTTCTCCTCAAAATGTTGCAGTACTCAATGGCATGACATACTCAGACTCAAGGCACCAAACTAGCTCTTTATATCCCTTGCAGTATAACATGCTGATTGGCAGCATATTGGTCTCAATCATTCGGCTTGGTGATGGCATCGGACTGGGGTCTATCAGTTTTCAACACATAACATTGTTATGATGCAATGAGTTTTGTTTGTTGCATGTAGTAAGCACCTACTTTATGTCCAACATATTGTATCAGACCTGAGATTTGTTTTCATGACAGTGGTGTTGTGCTCAAAAGCTGTGGCGGGAACCTAATCGCTCAAAAGGACAATTTCTTAATTATGTTGCTTTAAAAGTAGCATCACATAATTTACATTTGAGTTTGTTGCCTTTCTGCAGGAAATGTTCCCACAGTGTGCTTCATTCAGCGTGATTCATATGTTACTTTGCAGTGTGTGTGTGTGTGTTTCTTAGGGATCCAGACTAACATTTTACACTGGTTGCACTGGTGCTCTTGAGTTATTTCATCAACATGGCCAATGACAAGGTTTTTCACATTTCTTAGGACCCGTCCACACGGGCGATAACGATCTTCTTTTTCTCCGTCTTCCTCGTCATCGTTTTAAGAATATTTGTGTCCACACGGCTCCACTAAAAACGACCGAAAACGCTGTAGTTCATATTCCAGGCCTATAGGTGGCGCTTGACATTCACCAAAAATGGAGGAGAAGACATGCGCATTAAGCTTGCTCGCTGTAAACAGACAGTAGACGGAGAAACCGAACACAGCAAGAAGAAGATGAAAATGGCTAGTGCAAGGAAACCAGAATCGTTTGTGAGGGCTGGTAATGAGGTCGAACTGCTGCTGTGACTCACACTCAACTACACGGCGAGTAAGTTGCAAGAAAGGCTCAATATCCTCTGCTGCACGAACACGAGCACGTAGTCCGCCATTGTTGTTGTTGTTATGAGACGTCGCGGGGTGGGGCGATCGCGTCACCGTTTTGGAAAGTATGTGGATTCGCCGTCCACATGAAAACGGGAGGGCTGCGTTTTCGGATTTCTCCCCCTGAGACCCGTTTTCAAAAAAGTGCGTTTTCAGGCGCTGCGTTTTCAGGATCCGTATGGACGGTCGGCCAAAACGATGCAATAGTTGGCGTTTTCGCAAAACGGC
Source organism: Diplodus puntazzo (assembly GCA_963678695.2). NCBI lineage: Eukaryota > Metazoa > Chordata > Actinopteri > Spariformes > Sparidae > Diplodus > Diplodus puntazzo. Next base: position 16,834,606 of record OZ023175.1, read on the forward strand.
GTTGTCGTCTGGACAGGGCCTTAGAAAACGTGCGACCAAAATTGTTGCATCCTGGAGGCCTGTGTATACAAATTAGCTTAGAGAAATATGCGTAACTGGTCAAAAACATTCTTGGTGATTAACTGATTATTGGTTAACCACTGACTTCCCTAATTGTGACTGAGCAGATAAATTGCAACTAACTTATTGTTTGAATATCCATTAATCTGCCAATTATCTTCACGATCGATCGATTAAATGCTTAGTATATGAAATGTCCGACCAACAGTCCAAAACCGAAGACATCGGTCATTTACAATCATAAATGAGGAAAGAAAAGCAGCAAATCCTTACATTTAAGAAGCTGGAACCAACAAAGACTTGAGGATCAATCGTTTATCAGAATATTTGGCTAATAATTCTCTTTCAATTGACTCAAACGGAAAAAGAAAGACGGAAATCAGGGAGAGTAAAATCCTACAGCTTAGGCTGCGATGCCACCCCCTGCGCAGACACACAAAGGACCTTTCCCTGCTACTGGTGACCTAATTTACAGACGACATGGAGTGGCACATACAATATCAAAAACATTGCTGTCTTGCTCTCTGCAATCCAGAGCAAATTCAACATGTTCAATTCAGTGTGATGAGAGAGACTAACTGCATTTGCTCTACCAGGTCTGTATAGAGAGAGAAGAAGGTGCAGCGTGTCTGAGTTGGTGGCATGCTGTGTCAGATAATTAAATGAAGCTGCTTGACCTCATCTGGCCTTTACTCTCCCTCTGACTATGTGAAGTAATTTAGGCCGGTCCTTAAACCAAACCCAATGTTTATCATTACAATCAGAGTCAATCAGACAAAGTAAGACATGATGTTTGTAATTTCAGATCCTCAAACTGTATGGGGCTAAATTAATCTGCCTCAGGTTGTGAGACCTGATGATCTGTTTATGCCAAATGAACAAAAGACAACAGCTGGTGTTTCACTGAATCAGACAGGATGCTGTGAAAGATGCTTCGTCACTGTCTTATACTGACGAAGGCCTGGTCCTGTAGGCGTGACAATATGGTCTGGGTGAGACAAGGCCAAAGTACTTCAACCAAGGAACTAAGGACTGTCAAAATGTTTCTTTTGTTGCAATACTTCAGATTTCTATAAAACAAACCCCCCTTTTCACAGTACTTACCATCTGCATTTTTCAGCAATAATAATTTCAGACTACTCATCCTCTGCAGTTATTTCTCCACATAGTTCTCTTTGTTTGAGGCAGAGTCCACCATTCCCATGCGAGATTCAAATTATCTACCTACGCACAACTGATTCACAAGGTTGTAATTTTATCTCATTGATATTAGCCTCACAGTTCCCATTAAAAGCGTTCAACCAGCAAAATAGGGGCGACTTTTATTGTGAAGCAGTCACAGGAACAATGAACTTGTCAAGGTGACAGCTCTAACCGCAGTCATTTCTAGCCTTTTATGTCAGTTTTAAATATTGCAGGATGTAACAGAACAAGAGAGAGCTGCCACATGAAGCTGTTGTGTGGAAAACTACTTGCATGAAATCAGATTGTTCATGGCTTGTTGGGAAAAGGCCAATTACTGATTTACTTCTTTATTAAAACCACATGGGTTTCTTTGGCCACACTGTAAACTGACACATGTGCTGCTCTTTTGTTGAATTTTGGGAAAAGTAACTGCTCAGAAACATTTCCTCACATATTAAACTGCACTAGCAGTTACCAACAGGAACCACAAGGGTCGCCAAATTAACTAGTGCTGAACTCTGTAGGATTACAACTGACTAGAAATAACAGAGCATGTCAAGTCCCAGTAATCAATGACATTTCTCCTCCTAAAACCTCATCTATCCATTGATCTGCCCACTCCACACTCAGCCTGCATTATATACAGTTATCAACCTGGTAATATCATGGAGGTCAGTGTCTTACCATGTGGCTCTGCTGAGACTGGGTGGCACCATACATAGTGATGCCGTTGGTTGGTGGCGCCAGCTGTGGTGCGTCCGATTGGATGAAGCCCCGTCTGTCAATGAGACTAGTCACAGAGAAACAGAGAGAAGAGAAGGACGTTGTGTGTGGGCATTCATTCACAAATAGTACATACCAAATGGCTTTACCAATAACATTACAGATACAGTAGAGAAGCATCTCCAAATAGACTATCACAATTTTATTTTAAGGCCATACTTACACAGCACTAGTGGTACCACACAGCTTCTATATTATTGTGTAGCCTCTTACAAGCCTCTTGATTTAAGTCTTTCCACTCAGACGCAGTCATGAAAACACATGAAATAACAACTAGGTAATAAATCACTTAGCAGTGGAGAACTGGAGTGAATCATTGTTTTTGTCCCATTGTTAAGGCTGCAGCATTCTGACGCAGCTGGTTAGACAACACCCTCCTGAAGTCTTGGTATGCATATGCATGTGTGGTCATGGGCCAGACGTATGTGTTAATGGCTACTTATCAGCCAGATAAAGGGCTGATCTGACACGGAACAGTCTCACACACACACATGCACACAGCTGAGGTGTTAGACAGCACAAGCTAATCATTTAACAGAGTGTGTGTTGACAGTGTGCTCCTGTGGGACTGAGCTGGATTCAAGTGGAAATGGTTTGCTAGAATCCCAGAGACAAACTCAGGGAAACCTACAGCAGTGGCTTGTGTTGCTGGTAATGAATACTGGAATGTCTGGAAATGCAGTTAGGAGGAAACACGTAAACATGTAAGCTGGTGCATTAGAAAATGTGAGTCAAGGTCTGAGCAGGGAATGAAAAGCAGAGGTTTTTGTCTGCGAGTGTGAGAGGCCGCGTTGGTCAAATAGTCTGAGGCTGAAGTGAAACATTCCTTTTCTTACTGGTGTGCAATGCCTATGGCTGTCCACTCGCACACGCGTACACACACACACACACGCCCAGATGGCAGCCACCTGTGCACCGAGGACTCTCCTTCGCCACCCAAAGGTATCATTATTGGTGACTTATGGTTTGTGAGGGCCAGAGTACAGAACAGCCAGATACACACAGAATGCTACTAAAATCCTCCATCATTACTCTTTTTATACTTTGTGTAAGTGTGTGTGCCTCTATAAATGTACTTAGTAAGTTGCATGTGCTAAACCATAGACTGTGTCTTTGTCTGGTAAAATGAGTGAAAATCAAAAGGCAAAATTAAAGGCTTCACGTTCCAAAGGCTAAGAGATGTTTGTGACATCCTGATAGCCTCAGTGTTGTATCTTTAAGCAGATAGTAAAGTAGGTATCTCTGTCCAGTTGGTGATCATGAACACATTTTTGAACCATGACGACAAAAAAGAAAGAGCAGTTAAAGTCAGAGGAGGAATATTTTCACAGAAAAACGATGAGAGTTGTTGGTACAAAATGCTGAAGAGAAAAAGCTGGGAGGGAATGCGCGATGTGTACTGACATTTACAATCACATGGACATGAGAATGTAGCTGTGACAGTTGGCCTGTATTTTTGTTAAATCACATGAACAGCAAAAGTGTGAAATCTAATATATCAACCCGACTTTGATCTTGGATTTGGTTCAAATAGGCTTGAAATCCTTTACACTCTTGCAGTATCTTAGCAGCTATGTATAGAAGAAAGGCTGTGGGCAGACTCATTTCAAAGCAGCTCCTCACATCAAAAGGAGTCTTGACTAACAGTTCTATTTTAGCCTTTGGACTGAAACAGAAAATTACAATGAGGAGGGAAAAAACAGGTGTTGCGACCTATTATAGTAAAGGTGAAAAATTGTTGAAAGGGTTTTGTCAGAGCAGGAAATGATAGGCCTCCTATGTCATCATCGGGGCATCTGGGGATGTTTTAATCACCTCATAAAAACACTCACGCAAGTTCATGATTCATACCTCGGTGGCAGGGGTCCACACAGGGCTGCACAGCAGTTGGTGAATATATTGCCATGGCTGTATGGGTTATAGTTGTCTTTCCCTCTTTTAGAAGACCAAGACCCTTTTATCTGTAGAGGACCACACAACATCAGTCACAGTTTCGGAGAGACAGATTAATATTAAAACCTTTTTATTTTGTGTTTCGGACAGGATTAATACATGTTCTTGCCTCATACCCATGACCTTGGCATTATTAGCACAATGCTTTAACCAACTGAGCTAATCAGCCCCTGAATGAGGTCAAAGACAGAACATAGACATGCTCTGGTTTCCTTTTAGTATCGATCTATTATGGTGTAAGGTTACTAATGTCAAAGTTGAAATGAGAAAGAAAAAATGAGAAGGTCTACACTGTGATCTTTAATATTAATTATATAACAATTACAATTTGTCAAATCCTAAAATAGGAATAAGATATATTTAATGGTTTTAATTGTTTGGTTAATATGCAGGGAAGATTAAATATTTAGCAATTAACTTGAATTCTTGAACCTTGAAGTAATACTCCACTCAAATATGGGCTGCATATCACCAAAGTCACTGCTAACTATATTCTGCATGTCTGTAGCTACTGTACAGCTTGTTAGCTCAGTTAACCGTGCAGCTTGCTGGACAATCAGGGGAGTGTGGGTGTTTACAGCTAGCTAGTTGGCATGCTAACTTCAGTAGATACCTCTTCAAAACAATATATAGACGTCTTTGATAACAAAATATTAAGAAATAACTTTTTTTATGGTAAGTCAATTTAAGTTGTAAGTAGAACACATATTACAAATGATCATCTATAAACAAAGACACAGAAATCTTAAATAACTTGGTGATGCTTCAGGCTTTACTTAAGGTGTCTCATGATTTTTCAAGCTTTTATTTTGAGGAAATGCATACATATGTAAAATACTGTTATCTATTTTTGTTTGTGATACTCACATCCTCATTGGTGGTCTGGTTGGAGCTGATAAGGTAGGTATGGAACCCTGAGAGGCCCACTATGGACCAGACAGAGAAGAAACACACCACCACCTCCAGCACAGTGACAGAATAAGTCAAGGAATGATCTTCCACTTTTATTTAATTCCCTCTTACATTTAGTGAAACACACGGCACTGACAAAGACACACACATCACAAACTCATGCAGAGCCAGCATGGACAAAAAATAGCACGAGTTCTAACAGCTAGCATATTGACCTACAGCCTCGGGGCTGTCCTCCTCTTGCCAATAGTTCCTAGTTACCAGTTCATTTGGCTGGGATTGCTGAGCGCTGCTCATTTTCTCTGCTCCACATAAACCACACAAACACAGACGCTGTCCAACATGAAGCCTCCTGCCTTTTTTGAAAACGAACTACAGTGACCTTTAAACTACATCGCTCTACTCTAAAATAATATCTTATTCATACAACAAGATCTACAAATACCCTGAAAATGCAAATGCACTATTTGAGTAAATTCAGACTATTTAGACAGAGACGTCCCTAAGGGCATACAGAAAATAAAATTACTTCTTAGGTCAGTGCAATATCACATACTCACAGACCATGACTCAGCCTCTTACACTGTACTGTAAAAACCAACTAAATACCCTCACTGTCCCCTTTTGTCTCTTTTAATCTCTCTCTTCCATTTCTCTCTACCTGATCTCTTCTTCCTTAGCAAGGACAAAATATGTCATCATTCACCTAGTACAAAGGAGTGCTACGACACTATCGACTGCGTTTTTTTATTAAAGTGCTGTAGGACACAGAGCGTTATCAGCTTGGCTTGGCACACATTTCTCTGCCAGAGAAACAGTTATCTCATCAGCCAAAGCGAGGAGGGCAGGGAGAGAGGCCGTGTCAAAGCCATGTTATTTTTGTGCCTAAGAAATACCTTTGAGTATCAATTAGAGTTGATCCATTCTGACTCTTCAAACTTGCTTATCAATATTGGTTATTAACTGATCCTAGTTTTGATTCTTGCATCATTTTAAGGAACAGCTACCCCAAAATTAAAAATACATATTTTTCTCTTGCCTGTAGAGCTATTTATCCATCTAGATTGTTTTGGTGTACGTTGCAGAGTTAGAGATGTCACACAGAGATGTCTGCCTTCTCTTGAATATAATGGAATAAGATGGCACGTGGCTTGTTTACAGCTAAAAGCTAAGGTCAAATAGTGTGACAGTAAACTTAAACTAAAGTCCACATTATTATCACTGATGTTGGGACAACAAGCTGACTTACAGGGTATTTGTAACTGCTGTGGCTTAAGATGTCTTGCACACACTTGGCGTCTATCACACAGGCAGAGACACTCATATCAAATCTCACTCGCACACAACTTCTCTGTAGAAGGACCGGGGACAATTCAGAGCCAGATGAAATCAATCGACAGAGACAGAGTGAGGAGCTGCCTTGCGTGCCTTGTTACTCCGATGGAACAGGATTAATCAGAGGGACACCAGTTATGCAAGTACTGTAACTGGCAGGAGCAGTGGATGGAAATGCTTTGTAAACGCATGTCTTGCGAATTAAATCTGACCTACAGATTGACCTGTATGACCTCTCACTAGTCTATGTTAACTTTGAATACAACTGAATCAAGAAAAATCTGGGTGAACTTGAGTCAACATTACATCTATTCTGGTTTATCTGCAAAAAAAAAAAGACCATCTTAAAAAAACATCATGAAAGATGGAGGAGGATCAATGATGTTTAAGGTTTTTCAAGAAATGTTTTTTCAATAAAAAAAACATGAAGGTTAGAATTGAATATATCTGTTGTTGTGGTTCTTTTTTTCTATCTATTTATCATCTTTAAAGGGTGTACATTTGCAAAGTGATCTGGAAATAATTTCATAAAAAGTGGGATCAAACATTTCTTTCTAATTATTCATTTATTTAATTATCTTTAAATTACTAAATGTGTTACTTATCTAGGTTGTCAGGCCTGTTGATATATGTCGTGTATTTGTGTCAGGATGTACAGAACAGCATCGATTTCAGTGAAAGGATATCTGGCAGGACTGTCTTTAAGTGCGTTGAGGAACCCTTTTTGATGGGAGCCTGTGAACAAAGAAAGACAGAGTCTCCATTAGACCACTGTACAATCAGCATTAAACAACACCCATTGAATGTGGAAATGTGCATCAAATATTGGTTACCACACACTTTGGAAGCATTACTTGCTGCAGAAGTGCAAGTGTCAACAAGATGAACTGAGCTAGGCAGAGTGTGCCCACTTAAATTGGCATTCCAATTTTGTGAAGGGTAGGAGGACCAAGCCGGAGAAAAGACCAACACTTAAGTGATGGCCTGCTCTACTTGGTTGTTGTAGACAACCAAGTCAGACTTATTATTAATGTTGGCTTTTTATTGCAACTGCGCAAACTTGGACAAATGGGTTCAGAGATAGCACAGACATGCTAATTTTAAATAACTGTTTGCAGAATTCATTAAATATTGTAATTATCGGTGAAACACTGCAGGACTGTGACTTCATTTGATTTGAAGCATTGTCAGGCAGGTTTTACCACTAGTGTACAGTTTGTCTGCTGTAAGCTTACAACATGAACAAATCATTAAGTTATTGTGATGTTCTCTAACTTGGTCTGAGCAGCACTGAGAGAAAAAAATATCAATTTATAAATCAAACAATGCAAACCCGTATGATGCCTCTTTTGCCAAATCTGGCAGCATTCAGTCTCAACACAGCATGGTTAAAACCAAAGAAAGAAGAAGATGCTCAAAAGACTATCAATGAGCGGTACAATTTTCTAGCAGTGAATCGTGGTCCATATTTCTTTCCCAGCGCAACATTGATCCTCCAACTGTCATATTATGCATACACAAGCACAAGCACACACAAGCACACACAAGCACACACACACACACACACACACACACACACACACACACACACACACACTCTCTCTCTCTCTCTCTAATAGGGAGCCCAACAGTCCATTGCCTGCTCCCAGCTGGAGGAATGGTAACGAGCCAGAATACTGCAGCTTTTCTCAACGCCCACTTACAACCTGCTGGCACGAAGCACGCCGAGAACACAGCCAGGAGGAGAGTGCGTGTCTGCATCATTCCTGGGCACACAATCTTTTCGTCCTCCCCTTGGCTACTTACTTAAAATGATGTGCGTGATGACGAAGGCGAAGATAAAGATGGTGAGGAAGGAAAGCGAGAGGATGAACATGTAGAAGAAACGGTAGTTCCTCCTTCCCACGCAATTCCCCACCCAGGGACAGTGGTGGTCGAAACGCTCTGTGTGGACAAAGAGAGAGACAGATGGAGGGAATGTAAGAAAGTTTATTTTTTTGACACGTGCAGATGCACATAGACAAGGCTTTCCTTTTATCCCACCACACTGCTGCCACTGTGATATTCCCCCTGTATGAAGTCTTTTTCATGGGGCATGTGCTCTTGTAAAAAACCCACCATAAACTGGCTAATGCACACATGGCTTAGAATTCAGGTATCTTCAGAAGATGTCTAGGTTTTGTCTATACTCAATTCGTAAAACCAGGTTTAAAAAAGGAAAAAAAAGGTCACTTCAGTGTAAACACACACTCGAGTCTGGAGCTGTTGGGAATTAGGGGAAAGGAGAAGAGTCCCTCTGGGCCTTGGCATAACATACACATTTTTCAAATGTTTCGCTATTTATATAAACTAGCTAATAAAAATTACAGGCTGGCCAACATGACTGTGTATGGCTGAAAAACTCAACCCCATCACAGCGGGACTTTGCATGGCTGAGAGCGCGAAAGACGATGCACTTTTGCTGGCCTTTGCTGGCAGATAAATGTGTTTCCAGTAAGACTTTAATTTAGGAATATTTGAAGAAGTTTGATAAATCGTAAAGATAGAGGTATGTAGTAAAAGTGTTGTCCAAATGGCCATGGTCTTTCATTGGAGATGACGACTGGAGTTTTCTAGCATGTTAAGACTGACACGAGGCTGACAGCCAACTTGTTACAGCTGAACAAATTATGCAGCCCTTTTTCTATGCCTGTGTTGTTTAACTCGATACAATGTCTGGAATCAGAAATACTTATTGCAGGGGGAAAACACTCAATGTGTATCTGAATGCAGCCTGAAGTGTTCATCATTTTAATGTGAAATGCTTTCAGATGAAAATTAGTCGGTGGTATTCTAATCAAAGAAACTGTGCTCCAGCATACTTCTTTGTGGAGGGCTTATTGTTAATGTGGTTATCTAATCAGCTCCACAGTCCTATCCCAGAGTGTGGACTGCTAACTGTGCACAGTGGTAGCTACTTAACTAATTAATCAGAGCCATTGTTTGTTGTGAGGTGAAATGACCTGCTTTTGTCTTTAATAATCAATGCCTGGTTGAAGTATATTTGGGAAACACAGCCTCTAGGCAGAGGGGATGAAAGGGGACAGCTACTACTAGTCCAATCTGATTCATACAGCCCGCCACAATAGTCCTTAATAGGAGAGGAGAAGGCAAGGTTCAGGGTTGCCACACCTTCTTAAACATCAAATTCATCGTCTTTTCAAAGACTTTCAAGGCAAAATGTCCTCAAATTCATGCACTCAACATAGAATAGTTGCAGTCACAGATCGTGGTTAATTATGTGTTAAAACAATGAGATTATAATGAAAATTATCAGACTTTAGCGAAGCTCACAGACAACAATTAACAAGAGACTGGACTTATATTATCAGGCAATATTGGCCAATCACAGATATATTGGTATCAAAATGTATGTCGATATAAAAACACGCTTTTTATATTCAAATTAGTAAAAATATGTTTGGGGTAATTCACAATTATTAAATCATCGGTTTACTGATGTCATTTTAGACTCTTTTTATTGTTTAAGTTATTTCCCTCTTTTGTTACATATCTTGGTCTAAAGTATTTGATAACCATATTTAAGGGATCACTGCAAATACATTTGTGTATATTGGGCTATATATCAAGTTCAGAATAGTTTAATCCCTACTATGTGTCCTGTCATCGGCTCTAAGTATCTATGTCTATTTTTAAAAGCTTTCAAGGCATGACTTCCCCCCGCATATTCACATACTCTCAAGGACCCATGGGAGGATAATCGGGAAGGATATTTACAAGAATGTAGGAACAGTGGGTAGCAAGCTCTATTAAAATTGAAGAACTATAAGGATACAATCAGTATTAACTATGACAGATGGATCTTTGTCATTTCAATGTTTCAGATCAACCTTAAACCTCATTAGTAGGAAGAGGTAGTGGAAAACGATTGCTAATGCATATCAGGGGTACTGATCATTCAGTAACATCATCCCTCTGATGATGTTTGAAACAGCAGCTCTGACAGTTCCATAATGATCTATTCTATCTATGTGCTAATAGTCTTTTCATGTATTTTATCGTTTGCTTCCATAACAACATAATTCATCCAAGAGGGTTGTTCAAGCTTCATCTAATGTCCTTTATTAAGCACACTAGAGAAAATACCAGCAGCAAAATCACACTAATAATCAATCACATATTTCCAAACCTCTGCTCACACACATAAACAATACTGGGTGCAGGACAGAAGGCAAAGGGAAGCGGTCGCTGTGTGTGTGTATCATAATTCTGTGCTCTTATAAGCCTCTACTATCACTCCTGAGGGAAAGCCCTCTTAAAAAGGAAGTGACTCTTCCATATTCATATCCTCCATGTCCACCAGGGATGCCCTATCCATTCTGGCTGCTAACTTATTTAAAAGCTTGTTAGTCCCCCTGGCGCTTACAGCACCAGAGGAAGAGAGAGAGACATAGAAGTCGAGAGACGGAGGAAACATTTGTACCACTGTCAACGTGATCTGCATTTCCAGTTTAAGTGCCAATTCAATTTGTACACTGCAGAGTTATTAAGTCACTCTCTAGTTTATTAAGAAAAGCTAAAAAAAAAAAAAAAGGACTGGAATAGTCTTTTCTCCTGCGTAAGGTCAAATTCCCTGTACCATTATTCACTCAGTTTATCTATAAAGCTTCATGGTGAACCTCGGACTGACTGACTTCAGATTTCACTCTGGGATTTGGAGCCATGTTGGGTGGAGACGTTTGAGCCTTCAGAGCAAATCAGGAAAGTATTTCTTATGAAAGAGACATCAATTACAAGTAACATTCATCATGGGGGTTCATCAGTCCCACCCACCTGCACTATGGACAGTAAAACTTTGTGTCGGTTTCTCATTCTTCATTTTCTTCCCATCTGTAGCTCACAACAATGATCTGAACAGTTTTAAACCTCTATAAAACCATCTCCTGTGATTGTAATGCTTTAAATCTATCAGCTATTTACTGGATACAGTTTTTTCCAAAGCAGGGTATCTATAGTATTATAAGTCAAATTTAAATCCCAAAGTTTAGCCTCACCTGTCTGTTTTTGGAGTTAAACAATACACTTAAAGTGTGCACAAAATCCACCTTTGTGTATCGCCTGCTTGTAAAAATTACAGCCCTCCCATCTTTTTGTTCAGCTGCCAGTCTGTCATCCTTCCTGCCAGCGTGCATCTGCCGCATCTGATTACCAACGCCTCATCTTTTTTCCTGTGTTTACTACTTCCTCATCTTGTGTCTGCCTGGCTTTCAGTCAGCCCCACTTCTGACAAGGAAATAGACATTCAAAGAAGGAGTTGTCTGTGATGAAAGAGCAGCACAAAAACCCTGACGAGAAAAATACAGACACACAGGTCTCTGTATCGCTGTCTCTATCTTCCAGTAATTGCCTAGCTGTGCTCTTTGCTTTGTCTCTACAGACGGAGCATGTGGTTGTGAAAAGCAGCAAAACTCAACCATTATACTGCTGTTTCTTTCTGTTGCTCTCACTAACTATTCCTTCCCTCCCTTCTGTGTGGACACCAACTCCTCGAAGCATATGTACTGTATACTCCCTGTAGATATGCATCATTAACTAAACATTTAACTTGGCTTGTGTCTCACATACAGATGCAATTTTTGCTGAATTGCTATTTGTCACACTTTCTGAATTGTGTGCGCAACATGTGTGTATATCGTGGGTTAATGTGCATGGGTTGGGTGTAGAGCGGTAGATCTGTCATGTCATCCATTAACCTCAAGTGTGTTTTTTAAATGAAATAAGTATACAAATGTGATTTTCTCCGATAGGTCTACAACCACAAACTGGACAGGCGATGGGTTGTTTGACTGTTTGTGTTCATTACACTAATGTTCCAAAATGAATGTGGTAAAAACTAGACAGCACATGTCTTCCAAACACACAGAGAGGCTCTCAGAGAATTTAATTTTCACTCACCCACACAGTTGTCACAGAGGCTGCAGTGGGAGGCACGTGGCGGTCTGAAGATCTTGCAGGTGAAGCAATACTTCAGCTTGACTGTTTGGCCGTTAATAACCACCTCCTTGGTCCTGGGAGGAGGCCTGTAGCCAGTGCTGCCATTAGCCACATCTTGGGGAAAAATAAAAAAGAGACACATGAGGTGTTCAGAGTTTCACTATAATGGCGTAGATAACAAGTTTCTATATTTGTAAGATGAGCCAGTAGCATTCACTAGACTTAGTGACTCTCAGTAATGTGCTCAGGTTGTCTGGTTTGATTTGTCCTAAGACGAATGAATCTCAACAAGGCTTTGGTGAAGTAAAACCTTCACTGATCTGCAATTATCTTCAGCTCTGATAAAAAGGTACATGTCATGATATCAGTAACTTAAAAGGCTTGAACATGGACAACCCACGAAGCTCATTATATTCAATAAGCCACACCATTTGAGCTATTTTGCATGAGCTGCACACATTCTGCTGAGGCGTGTCGATGAGGACCACCTTTGTTACAGTGACTCAAATTGTAACCTGGTTCATGTTATATGAAAAGTCTGGAATTCAACATGCACTTCACCATGATCCTCACACTATAATAAAAAGAAGAAAATGGTGGCTACTCTGAATGGCTTTTGGTGGTGTAAGACAGCAGTGATGACAGGCTAAACAGTAAGGATGAGAGCAATGATAGTGATTTTCAAGCCATAAAAGGTAGAGCCTGTATCCCATTATTGCTCAGCTCGCTTCGAGCAGTCTCACGCATCCCGAGAGGAGATATTATGTGTAGGAAGATCATTTTGGGATCATTTACACAGGAGCCCGTAGCATTGCTAACAGAGAGAGAGAGAGAGAGAGAGAGAGAGAGAGAGAGAGAGAGAGAGAGAGAGAGAGAGAGAGAGAGAGAGAGAGAGAGAGAGAGAGAGAGAGAGAGAGAGAGAGAGAGAGAGAGAGAGAGAGAGAGAGAGAGAGAGAGAGAGAGAGAGAGAGAGAGAGAGAGAGAGAGAGAGAGAGAGTGTGTGTGTGTGTGGGGGGGGGGGATTGTATAGGCACTGAGAGGCTTGTGTGTGGGTGTTTGACATTTCTAAAAGAGAGCAGAGGAAACCAGTAAGCTCTGTTCCATTGAATTTGTCTCTATTGTGATCAATGCCTACAGAGTGCTCTCCTCTCTCCTCCGAACTCCCTCTGCCCCTCTGCCCTCTCAGCAGACTTCACGGAGGGAGATAACAAATGGGTCGAGTGTGTGAACAATTCAGAACGTCATTTGGTTACCGCAGGAGGAGTCCCATTGCTTAGTTATTCATTTACATGGTAAAATTCAAAATAATATTTCCTCTGACCTGTCAGGTGAAATAAAAAGCTGCAATACCCAATTGTAGAATCTGTCTAAAGCATTAGGAGAAACCTCTTTGAACAGTATTCTGTGATCACTAAAATAATGCTGGCAGGCTTGTAAAGCTGCATAACTGTGTGTATACATCATATCAAACAGTCATTACAAAGCATCTGAGTGGGGAATAAACATTCATGTTAGCCACCTGGTTGCATTTCTGGTTTGAAGATATCACAAATTTTTGGTAGCTACCATCTCTCACTTTGCAAAGACAACTAGAGGAAGTGTCCAAAAATCAGAGGCATAATTGCTGAAAGGAAACTGCCTTTGCCAGTTACATCTAAAGTAAATCCAGTATTGTAGAAATATTATCGTTTCAGAGAATCCAAAAAAACAAAACAAAAAAAGAGTTATATACAGTTACTTTTGAAACTGGTTTTACTATTTATTAATATTACCAAGTACAATCCCACCATGACGCACCTATTGGTTTGTGGACAACCATTTTGATGTCTAAAGTTTGTCATTACCAACTACACAATCTTGTTTTTTAGGAGCCAAAATTGACCAAATTTGGAGATGTCAGGTAGCTGTGCCCACATTACGAAATGAACATCATGCTGTATTTAAGAAGACTCTATTGTGATTGAGACCATAAACCCATAAGGAAAATGTTTACTGTGGCAATAAATCAAATGAGACTTGCATACAGTCTGGCTTCTTTTTGAAAAGGTCCATATTCAACAGAGTCAATGGATGTGATGACCAGATTTACCAGGGTTAATGATCTTGGAATTGTGTGTTAAACTTTTCAAGTTAGATAATGGGTTTTCGCTTTTTTTCCATCCTGCTGACATAATGAATGCAGCATTAGGGCATCAATGTCAGTTCATGTGAAGGTAGATATTTGGCACTGATCATATCATCTCAAAGACTAGCAGACCAAAAGTACCCTGCCTCGGCCAAACTACTGTAGCCACAACTCATCCTGTAGAAAATTATTCAGATATTACAGGAAACTATGAACGAAAAATGTAAAAAAAAACAAAAAAAAAAAAAAACAAATCCACATCTATACTAAAATATAGTTCCAGTATGCTTGTAATAACTTAATTAATTCCCATTTGGACAAAAAAATTACAAGGGGATGCTTTTGTTTAGAGATGAATACCTGCCTCAGAAAGAATGAAATTCAGGGGCATGAAAGTTGCAAAAAACAAGAGGCTAGCCTAGCTGATTCTAAATACCAGTATTTCTGTAAACTATCCTGTACATCACCTGTGGTCACACATTGAGTTCACTTTGACTACACTTGTTCACAGATGCCTGCAGTAAAGAAGTGGAATGAGTGGGAATGTCAAAGTAGCTTTTCTGCTGAACAAAGCTATTTGTACACTGCTATCCTGGCAGCCGAAGCTTAGCCTTACATCAGTGTCTGCTGGGAGATCCCTTAGAGAGATAGGCCAGGCCTAAGAGCTTGACGCTTGAAAATAAGGCCAGGTAGACTGGGAAGTGATGTAACAGAACACACATACAGACACACACAGATACACACACACACACACCTTCATATTCAAAGTTAAATGAGGGTTCAATGTCAGCCAAACAGTGCTAGGCGTTGCCTGGCGAGGTATAAAGGGAAACTAATTGCTATCCTGCTGGGTATGCGGAGGAGAGACAACTGGGGCCTTTACCTTCACAGATGGAAAAGTGCACTGAATACAATGATAATGGCTGACATAAGAGGTACTGACCTCAACCTGCCTATCAAGACGTAGGACTAAAACCAGAGAGGCTGTTCAGCCAAGCAATGATTTTAAGGTCTTGCACACAACAGCTTTAGATAAAAAAAAAAAAAATTCAAGCACATTCTTAAGGTATGAATATCAATCATAAAAGAAACAGTTCTTTCTAAAGACAAAAAGTGTGGTCACGAACTCTAAGTTTGACAATACAGACACATAAATAAAGCAGCAAAGCGTATCTGCAGCTGGCATTAAAGAGTGAGTTCAACAAACCTTTTAAATGGAACATACAAACGTGATGTCACTTTAAAAACCACAGTGGAAAGTTGAAGGTGAGTTTCTATTTTGAGTGACGCCTCTTTTGCAGTTTAAGGCATTGTAAAGCATGTTAGAAAATTACATTAGTTGTGTGGGAAAATATGATGTTAAGATCAAACATGCCATTTATAGCTGCTACTTCCAATTTATCTCACATCCAACATTACATACAATGCTTCACCAGCAAACGCCTGTAGGCTCCATTTCTCAATACCTGTGCTATTAATTTCATGCTGGTCCTGTTGCTTAATGTCGTTCTAAAACCTTTAAGCCACTCCAATTTATACTGCTGTCATTCCATTAAAAAACACAAAAACAAAGTCTATGTCTAAGGATTAGCTGATTGACTAAATCAAGTCTAATCACAGGTTTACTGACAAAATAAGCAGCTTTCAGTCCTGGCAAATCTATTGTTTGTGGTAATGAATGATCAAAGTGCTTTTAAACAACAGATTGAGAACAGCAGAGAGATTGCAGAAGTAGGTCTGTAGTTAATAAAATCTACCAAACTATGGCAGCTATACAGTATCATGTGTGCACTGTACTGCTGTTGTGTGAAGTCAGGCATGTTGGGAGAGTGGTAAAGAAATGTGCACGAGGGGTTACAGCTGAATACAAGCTTACAACAGTTCTGTCTGCCAATGCTTTGTTTACACGTACAGCTTATCAAGTCAGTACATGCTGTGGTTTGAGCAGGTTCCTTTTTTGTTAAATGATTCATTGTTTAAGTCATTTTTTAAGCATTACTGTCAAATGGTTGCTGGTTCCAGCTACTTAACTGTAAACAATTTATGCATTTTGGTTATTTATGATCGTGAATGAAGAATCTTACAGTTTTGGACCAGTTAGTGGACAAAAGAGGCATTTTGAGGATTAAGCAGAAATTTTTACATTTTATAGACTTAGCTGCATCCCTACTTTCAACTAATGCGGCTTAAGTAAATGTAGCTTAGCAGACCACTGTTCATTTCCTTCCTGGCCTTGTTCCAAGTAAAGCCAAGACAAGTAGTACCTGTCATACATTTAGAACAACAGTGATTATTTTTCACATTAAATCTATTCAAAAACTGCTTTAGAAGAAGTATAGCACACGATACAACTGAATGGACAGTCTATCCTAATCTCTTCTTAGCCTGAAAGGTCCAGACCCAAAGCTATGCTGCTGAAGATTTTGTACAATGCAAATGTTGTTCAATGGTGCCATTAAAAGAGATGTTTCTCCAAAGAGAAAAAAGGGATTTCTGGTTTGTTTCTGTTCAAACCTGCTTTCAATTTGGCTTGCTGCTGAGCAAAATCTTTGATGTGGCAAGAACACAAAACAGCAGCATTATTATGGTTTGACAATGTGAGCAATACACTTCTCTGTTTCCAATTTTCTTATAGTCTAATGTGCTTCTCCAATGTTCCTCACTGCAATGTACTCTATCTAGAAAAAGACAATCAAAATGTACTCGGCTTCAGACTTTGTCACCCTGGACTCAACTGATAAAAGGACTTGGCCAAGACTATGAGGGGTCAGTTCAATAGTCTCGACACATACAGTAAATGCAATATATCTGTTTGAGTGACGGATGAAAAGTGAAGGCGTGGCCAGTTATTGGACAAGGCAGCAGAGTGCAGAGAAGTACAACAGAGCTCCTGCTTCTGGACAGGGAGATCTAGACATTAAAATAAAAGATGTTTCTATGAAAAAGAAAAAAGAGAGAAGTGAGAGCGCGCATAATAGATGAAAATACAGTATGATCAGCGTATTGGGTCAATCTAGGCCATAATGATTACTCAAGAACAAGTTTGTTTTTCATTGTCATTTGATCATTGTCTATTGTCTCATGTGTTCCCATAAAACAACTCTAGTGACAGCTCTATTCCTGGACATTTCTATTTGTCTATTCCTGTCCCCTGCAGCTTGATCACCCACTGACTATCACATCTTTATCTCTGTCTTTATCATGTCCACGTCATTGAAAGCCGGGGGACTTGCAAACAACAAGGAAGACTGAGAGGAATGAATACAAAATTTAGTTTGAATATTTTGTTAAAGGCCCTTTAAAGGTTGTAAAGTGAATCTTTATTGCACATAGGCCTGTCATGATACATACCTTTTGTTGGGTGATATATTGTTGAAATAACTGCGATACACTATTATTTCCATTTCAATACCATTTTATGCCACTGATATAATAATAATATAATGGTGCAAGTACAGTCTTTCAAAAGAGCAATGAATCTTAAGATATTGCAATTGGAATTTAAAAGATATTTAAATGTGCCAAATAATTAAAGGATACATTTGAATGACTAAAACAATAGAAATGTGAATGACAGCTTAAAGCTAGATTCCACAAGGCACGTCCCTGTAACCTCACATGTGCAACACTGTTTTGTTAAGTCCTCAACACAATGTCAATACCCAACGGGAAGCATTTGAGAAGTGCACGGTCACGTCGACCGGATATTGTTTAATTTGCTCATATTGTGTTTATTTTGTTATTTTTCCTTGATTTCAGAGCTTCTACTATGGGTGAGTAGGCTATGTAGTTTAATGGCTTAATTGTTTGTCTATCATAATTGTGTATGTTGTTAATATTTCCAATGTTTTTGTGCCGTATATCCAGAGTTTGAAAAGGCCCTATGCTAAACCTGTGTAAGGCAATGCGGACTTGCTCAGTGGAATCTGTAGGTAAAATGCTGCACCCAAATCTTATAATGGTTTTTTTAAAGCACTGCCAGTTATTTCAGGAACATGTTGGCGACCTTCTTCAGGGCAATATTGAAGTCAGCAAACACATTTAACGCCATGTTCCTATATCAATAATTCAATAAGATGTAATATGTAACATGAGTCATTAACACAATCATTGTGCAGGGCCTCATATGATCACAATAACAGATTGGTTGTAATAGATGCTTTTAGGTTGTAGGTTTTGCAAGAAGATGTTAAAAGAAGATAACTTCACTTCAGCGAGGAAATCAAAGATACATTTTACAACTAGTGAAAAAAACCAAGCAAAACCTGACACTTCAATCTTTGAACCGCCGTGGGAAATTAAAAATCAACTGGTAAAATACAGGACCCAACTGCAAGGTTAAGTGAATTCTGCATACGTTCACCCTCCTTCTGCTGTCCACACTCGTTCTCATCCTCTCTGATACCTTGCAGTTTCTCTCCTTCTCTGTGTCAAATTGAACTCTACCTCCCTTGTGGACATGCCTCCTTTGTCACTCATAATAAGAGAGGATAGGCTGAGGTCCATGTATCCACAAATGTAGAAGTTGAGATGTCAAGTGGCTTAGTAATAGAGCCTCTTTCCGTTGGCTGCACACCTATTACTTATTTTTCTGCCAACAACAATGAAGTCAAACATGAATGTGACCTGGGGCTCTGGCTATACTGAGAGGGGAGAGGAGGGAGAAAGTGAGTCACAGTGGTGGTTTAAGTACTAACATGAATTATGATTAGGCTGTCATTCAAAACGAGGTATTCATTCATTCTTTACTGCACCAGGACAACATCTCGGTTCAATTTAAACCAGAGTTTATTGTCACGGCAAGGGCAAAAGGAGGCTTTACCATGAGCAAAACTGCACTTCTGATGTACCCACTTGCTGCAAGGGTATCTCTGGGACACATCTTAGAGTCACTGGCGCATTCCAGCTGATTTATTTCCCCTTTTTATTTCCATAGTTGGAGGCCAACAGGAGGTCAGAATCAATACAGCCCTGTGAACTGCACTATCCATGATGATTCATTTAAATTGGTGCCAGCTTTTTGATGTTTAGTGGCATTTAAACAGTGCAGTGGTCAGCCCTTAGGGACTACAAATGCCAACATGGTAGGAAGTAGCCACCTCTTGCATCTAGTGATGTTCAAGACATGGATCACGATCAAAAGAGCTTTGGTTTGTTCATGATCTCACATTTGCCTCCAGACAAAACCAAGCCAATGCTACAAGCAGAGCTATAAGGTGTTAAAAACCCACCAAGCGTGTCCGCATCGCTACAGGGAAAGGAGGCTGTATCTAGCATGATTAAGTTAGCTCTCATTTTAGAGGATGGCTCTCTCTGGTGATGGGCTGTTTATTTGAGTTTGGCATCTGAATTAAGTTTCTGGCAAGGACACTGACAAAAGCAGTCCCAACAAAACACTTCAACAAAAATAATAAACACAAAGTAATTAAAACAGGGTGAAAGTTAGAGATGAGGGTATTAAGTGAGGGTGGGCATAAAAAGTATGTTAAGAAAAGTTTAATTGCAGCGTTTCTAGAAAATTAAATTTGATAACTCAGACAAAAAAAAAATCTGATGTGACCCCTGGTTAATATGTTTTGGGTTGCATCTCTTACCAATTAACTGATACCACTCCCTGTATCACTAATTAATACCCAGATCACAACATGTCTTTCAGTATTGACATCTATAGAATTTACGGCAATTATGAAGAAGAACAAGTTGTCCAAAACTACAATCTGACACAATGACCTTGACCTCTGACCACCAATATCTAGTCCAAGTGGATTCTGAAAAATTTCCTCAAGGCACTCTAGAGATATCACATTCAAAAGAATGGTACAGAAGGACAACCTGAAAAAATAATGCCTCCGGCCACAACTATCACTGACGGGAGGCATAAAAAAATACATAAAAAAAAAAAATCACATTTCATTTCCCTAATATCACATTTTGTAATACCCAGAACATACTTTACACTACCACTGGGACTTTTTATGGCAAATGTTGACAAAGAGAATCATCACAACACCCAGTCAAGTATCTCTGAATGTGTCAGCAATAGGGTTTTGTACTTTTGTTCTCTCTGTGAACCTCAAGCTTCGTACGAGCAGCATACCTTCTTGGAGTGAAAATAGTCAGGACGCACTACCAATGGTGATGGGCTGCTGCACTTCTCACCCCAAGGCAAAAACAACTTCATTAATCAAACACTTACAGCACCAGGTCTTTGTCAGAGCATTATACCCCGTGAAGTGAATCATACTACTACAATGCCACTATTCATCCCACACATACTAACATAGATAAATATCCTTGGCTTTATTTAGCATGCATAAGCTTCTATTCAGATAGGCACACTTTGCGAGCATACACAGAAACATACAAAACAAAGACAGGAATGATGTACTTCAGAAATACAGCACTTCCACACTAACTGCTCCTGCGGTCATAAAAAGCCTAAATGTCATTGCATCCTGCACTGATGTGCCCATCTTTCCTCCAGCAGCATGAGCTCTAAGCCTTCCAAAAGCTATTTCCTCTGCTGGCCTTGAGTCTGGCTGGCAGCTCTGGAACAAAATTTAAAAAACGCGTGGCTGCCCTGACATTCACCAGCTAGCTTGGACCATATTAGGTGGAAGGAAGGAAACAGGCAGCTCTGACCATCTCTCACTCTGATTAATGCTTCAGAGAGTCTTTTGGATTTGGCATGTGGTGGCTAAACTCATGCCAGCCTGTCTAGTCCTGACATATTGGCCAGGCAGGCAGACATGCATAGGCATCAAACGCAGCACACTGCAGAGAAATCAACTCTGGTTTCTATTTCAAGCAAGGGATAAAACAACATGCTGTGATCCCATGCTCTCTTGCCCCAACCATATATAGGAATGCATGGTATTTGTGTTGCATTAGAAGTGCACTGATGAGAGTTTTATATGTTTCTCATATATTTTTGCATCTGCATACTGCATGCAACACTTGAATTTGTTTGAGGGTGGTTATATGCAGGCCCCCCATTTTAACCTCCTGCTCACACACTCAAGGCTAAAGCATTTGCCAGAGTGCAGAGATATCTGCTCACAAAGATGGCAGCAGCGGCCTCGCTATCAGCTTTCCCTCCTGAAGTACACAGAGCACAAGAGGCCTTGATGCTTCATATCGTGCAGACATTGCGTCCTGTATTGTTTAGTCAACAGATCAATAGGAGTGGTGTAGAACTTGAGCCTTGTAGCACTTTGACTTCAAAACATCATAATCTATTTATGAGGCTGCTCCTCGATTGCAAAATGTTTTGGGCTCCATGTGGCTGGAGTATGCACAGATTTTCTTTTTAAATTAACTGGTCTACATGCATTCCTAGAATACATACACAGGATGGATGCAACATATAATTGAGAGAGTAATGAATGAGTAGGCTGCCATTTGCAACACCCAATAAATATCGGTTATACTCTCTAATCAATTATCATCTTGTATGGACACATTTATTGGAGATGAATGTATGACAATAAAGGGAAGAGCTGGACATCACATTGCAAATCAAAAGAGCAGCAGTTGAACATACAGGAAACAAAGCCTGTAGTGTGTAAAAGCGTATTTTCTGTGACTGCATAGAGAAAACATTAGGACATATTGGTTAAAAAAGAAAAAAAATATGAATAAAAAGGGACAGAGCCGTCTCAGTTGGGGACAGAAGAAAATTCTAGTAATGATTCCCGTTGTATGTAGGAGAGACTTACAAACACTGATACAGAAAAGACATTTTTAAACTATACTACTCTAAAATGCATTTTAATCACTGATGGGCATTGAAAGAGACATTCTTAAGTGTTTTGTTTGTTCACTGGGATGCTGGTTGGTGCTGGGGCTTGGGATGGGGTTGGGTGATCAGTTTAAGAGCAAACAGATGTGCTGCTAATGTCTTGCATGTCAAGCTGCCACACCATGGCTCGAACCAGACAGTGCTGCACAGCACCAGTCTTAACAGAGCAACCAGAGAAAGAAAGAGTAGGATTAAAGGTGTTTGACCAATAGTGACTAACAGAAAGTAAGAGAAAACAGAAAGAATGAGTAGCAACATGCAACTCTATGAATAAAATGCATTTCAACAAAGTTATTCTACCTTTTTACAGGCAGTGGAAAAAGGCAATGACCTTTACCTCTCAGTGGCTTGAATCAAACATTCCTAGCTAAAGGATACAAGCCACCTGAAGTATTTATGCGTGTGTGTGTGTGTGTGTGTGTGTGTGTGTGTGTGTGTGTGTGTGTGTGTGTGTGTGTGTGTGTGTGTGTGTGTGTGTGTGTGTGTGTATGTGTAAAATGTTCTTGCTATTACAAGCCAGATTCTTTCAAATAGAAGACAATGGGACCCATAATGGCGCCAAAGCAGTCTATTAGTTTACTGGTAGTTATGGGACAAGCTTAAACTAATTTATCTTAACATCTATCTAAACATGTACTTGTAAGTGCAAATGGAGGTAAATGCTACAAAAATATTGTGGCTTTGCAAATCAGTATCAAAGTGGAACAATTCAAAACACAATGGATGATAACAACGCTCAGTTCGACTAATCATTTTAATGTTAACCTCACTTTGTCACTCCCAAACTGTTTAGATACTTCACTTGTGCTTTGCTTAACATCTGTCTGAATGCATGTGTTGAAGTGAAGCTGTGTTGAGTCCTTGCAAATCCACATCTCTGCAAATAAGATGGTGAGAACCATGCAGTGACAATTGATAGGAATGACTACAAAATCACAAAAATATGAACCATGCTGTGAGACAGGCAAACAAATTATCCTTTGGAAAAAGCTAAATCTGTCGTATCATTTTATCTTTGCACACAGTTTTAGCTACAGGCAACCAACAACAACATGACAACAACCAATTGTCAGTAAACAGGAGGTTCCAGTTTAGAAACAGCCAATTGCCACGCTTGGAAATGCACAGCACAAAAGCCAGTCGGGATGAAATGGTAGAGAGGTGGGCAGTTTGGTATTTGGGTCAACATTGTTCATATTTTTGTAGCCTTTTATTTGTTTATACTCTGAAAAAAAAAACGCTTGCCAATATAACATACTGCTGTTTCCGCCCACTGCTCCAAGCTCCCTGTACTTTACCTTCCCTTCAGAAGCTTTTAACTTTGCTAATGAGATTAATTAAGCCAGTCCAGAGTTTGTTTAATGAGGCCCTAGTGGCTTGAAGCACGGAAAGGAAGATCACTGGGAAATAGAAGCTTCACATCCCAAATAATAGGACCAAAACTCCAGAAAAGGGGTTTTAAAAAGAGGGTTTATAAATTTAAACTTTAAGTAAAGTGGAGATAATACATTTTGCTACAAGGCACTGGGACACATAAGGATATTCAGTCCTGCATCTAACGGGGGAGTAACTGATCTGATACTAGTGTAAATCCAGCCCTAACCCTAAATCCTGAAGTGTTCTTGATCGTTGCCCTGCCTTGTCTGACAGAAGCCTCATGTAGCTGACAACACTTTTTGAAACTTCAGCTTTTAGCTTGCCAGGCAACTGCATCACTAATGAAATTGTCAGCAACATTTGATCCAGAACTGCATCAAAATACTGTCCTTATTGCATTAATGCATTTAATTCAAACTGAATTCTTGGTTTATCTATGTATGATGACATGAATCATAAACAGTGAGGCAACGGTCTAACTTTCACGCCACAAATTAGATTCAGAAGTTATCCAAATGAAATTTATGAGTCGGGTAATACATCAGACGGGGGCCCTTGGAGTTGGAGTGAAATAAACAGATCAAAGGCCATTTGGTCAAAGCAGTGCCAATACTTCACCTCAGCCTAAACGCAAAGTGCTGTGGTCTCCATTTCTCTCACCACATGGACAACTCCAAACACATCAGCCAAACAATCTGGCACTGTGTATAAAAGGTTGTAAAGGCTGACATTTGCTGACTCGGATCAGTACCATGCAGACTCAGAGACAGATATGGGTATCTAAAATAGAGGTCAGACAGGGTTGAAGAGCCTTAAGATTCAAAATACAAAACGGCTGGTAAAAGGATAAACAAGTGTGATCAAAGAAAGCATCGAGAAAAATAATAAGAAAAGACAAGAGCAATACAAAAGTGCAGATGTGGGGAAAGAAAACCTTAATAAAGCATTGTCATGCCCATTTTTCATATCATAAAAACCAAAGTAATTAGAGTCTTACCTATTTGCCTCTCCAGATCAGCTGCTTCATCCGGGGTGGCCCTGGGCAGTACCCCTGGGTCACTGAAGCTGGTTCTCAGGAGCGTCCCCATTACAAACATAAACAGGACACCTCCTATGACTGGGATAACTGGAGTCAACTGCAGCGCCAGGTATGGACAACTGATAGGACAGGAAGAGATGTGGGGAGAAACAGAAATGAGAAAACAACGGACAGAGTCCTGTCTTGCCACCAATGCTTAGCTAAACACTAAAAACCTCAAAGTTAAATGAGTGTCAGTCAAAGGTCAGCTGGTGGCCTGAATAAATACAACCTGCTTTTCCTGCCACTGAACTTCAGAAAGTGGTAATACCTGTGACTTGTTAATTACCAGTAAGTTAATTACCAGTAAGTAGATTAACAGACAAACACATAAGGGTCATACCCGTGTTGTAATCTATTCTAATGAGACAATTCTGCATAATCACATTAAACGTCCAACAGTGCAGGTGGTTATTACAGTAATCACATTTAGTCCCACAGGGGCGGGGCACAGGCTACCGCAGCCCATTTCATCTATCAGTCTTTCAGGGTTTGCGGTCAGCAAAGAAGTTCCATTCCAGACAAGGGAAATTAAATCAACATGTGGTGGCCATGTGTTTTGAGAGATGCTGTTGAGGAATGCAAAACAGTACGAGCTTCTATAAGGCTTTAATTTAGAAAAGACTTTCAAGTGAATGTAAGAAGAAAAAACATTTTACATTGGACCATCTTGATAACGGCTACTTTTGGAGCAGGTACAGGTGCAGTATGCACTGCATTACTGATTCTTACAGGGGAAGCACCATTCGTTGCAAGTCAGATAATAGCTTTGAAAAAACATAAAAGGTTCAGGGGTGCAGCTGGTAAGGAGAATGGGTATTAACAGCATCCTCCAAGTGAAAGAGACTCTGTTGTTGCCTGCTTTTTCAAGATCACTGCAGAGAAACAATGATTACGGACTGTTTAAGGACACTTAAAATAACACTGATAGCTACATTCATTGTTGAATATTTTCTGATTAATTGATCACTTGCTTGGCCTATTAAATGTGGAAAATTGTTGATTGTCATTTCCCAAATCCCAAGGTGACTTCTTCAAATGTCTTTTTTTGATTTGTTGACAACCCAAAGAGGAATAAGAAAAACAGAAATGACTCAAGCATTTTACCCAAATCGATTGTCAAAAAAGAAGGTAACTAATTGACCTCCAATGGCTATGAGAAAGACATGATGGTCAACCCCTGTGGTTACAATGTTCAACCACTTTGTTTGAGCAACAAAAATGCTACATGATTTCCAGAATTATCAAATTGTACCACCCTTTTTAAAAGTATCACAGAAGCTTTTTTTTTAAATAACAATAAAATAATTGTACATTTCATTTGTATAGCCCTTTTCGTGAGACTCAAATGCCCTTTACATGTGGACATAGAAGCAATACATGAGAGACAGTTATCATAAAAGCAACATACTACAAGCAAATCTAGTTCTGGTTCTGAAAAGGTGAGTTTTGAGTAGCAAATGTATGTGTGATAATGAAATAATATTCATCAGCGACCTATCACACCATCTCTCCAGCCTTCAGATGGTAACACCTTAGGAGGGCCGTTACATCCGCTGATCTATGCCAACACTAGTTATACTGATAAAGCAAGCCAGACTATATTTAGGCTTGCCATGTTGGGATTCATCAATGATAGCAGGTGGGGAGGATGTTAATATGGATCTGGAGCATTCACTCAAATATGTTGATCTGTGCTAACTGGGGTTCAAGCATCGCCTGCACATGCTTCCTGCTTGTAGCTGAACTGCTGGAGATGAATGCCCTTCAGCATGTGGAAAAAGTCAGCCAATATATAAAGCTCTGGCAATGAACACAAACACTTACTAAGAAAAAAAGTGCCCATACATTAAATAAGCCATTTAAAAACAAAAGACCAAATCTAAATCCGGCAGAAACAATATCACGCCGTTTTGAGGAATGTTTAAGCTGTGGCAAACAAACTCATACCATGACCCCATCTGAGGGGACACTGACCTGTCCTGCTGTTCCTCCACATCTGGAGTGAGACAGAACTAGGCAAAGAAACACTGGGTTGTCTGGGACATCTGCAGGGGGCTGCAGGCAGAACAACACTGTGCGGCACAAACATTTCTCCAGTTAAAAACTTGCCTGGAGTTCCCAAGGTCATTGTACCGAACACCAACTGTGTCAAAGCACAATATACACAACTGTACACAATTTAACAGCCTACAGTACTTTGTGATTATTCCCCAGCTTCAGTCCTCTGAATAGGCTTGGTGGAGAAACATCATCCAGCACTATGTCCTGAGATTGTAATCAAATACAGGGAACATTCCCATCTCTGGCTGAGGCAGCTGTAGACCAACTTTCTGCCCAAGATCCTCCATATCTTGTTTAAACAGAAAACAGCTCTGTTGCTCCTGCCTATCAAACACTGACTGCAATTATGTGTACTTGTTGCATGTATCAATTGGAAAGCTATTCTTCTCTAAAGTCATACCACGTTGCATACAACACAAGAGACATGATTATACAACCAAGTACGAATTGGATTATTATCTTATATTACAGTGATGTTTTGAGTATACACAAGACATATAATAGTTTCTATGGACCTTCAACAGATGTGTACCTCTTGTGTATATGCTGAAATGACTGAAAACCGGTTGGTGACATTTAAAAATAAACATAATTATAAAATGGTAAATTTATAGTTAAACTTTATTAAAGAGTTGCTTCATCATTGACAAATAATGAAATGGCTTATAAACCATTATTGAGCAGTATGTATAGGCATGAAGTATGGATATTTCGTAAATTATAAAAAATACTGTGTGGTTTATATATAGAGATTATTTTAATAGTCATAGTAAAGTTGTAACTGATGTTTATAAACCTTTATAAAAATGCTTTATAAACTCAATAATGGTTTATAAAGCATGTTATTGTGTTTTAACAGTGAAATAATGATAACAAATTGTATTAACTATACATTTGCAATTAATTGTGTTATTATAAAGTGTAATCGACATCTTTTAAGTCAATGAAGGTGTAAGCCTTGTTCACTGCAGGCATTTCCCTCACACCTGACCACATAAAACCATTTATTTTAGTCCAATTGTTTTTCAATTTGACTAAATATTCAATTAGCCAACAAAATTGTGCAGCCAAACACACAATTATCACCTCATGATAGGCCTGCAATTAATTTAAACTACTCCCTAGAGTAGATAAATCTGTAGCTGTCAATGATGTCATCATGTTTCATCATGTGCAACATTTACCACTGAGAACATACCTCCTGAAAGCTGGTAAAAACAAAATGACTGAGAAAATTGTATCTTCTTGCCTGACCGCCAGAGAACGAGCAGACATGTTTACCGAAAGACAAGTTTGCTTCAACTGAAATGCAGGAACAAATAACAAAAAGATTCCCAGCAGATTTCTGACTATTTAGGCAGTGCTGAGCGGACAATTCCTTAAGAGATGCTGAAATGAGAAGACTACTCCAGTCATGAACGGAGAGAGCTCAGTTCTTTGTTTCCTGTCTGGAGGGCTAAGTGCATAAAAAGTGTAACATCATCATCACATGGCAAACATAACCCACCCTGCTGTCTGCCATTAGTTAAACACAAATATCCACACTAAAGCCTGTAGGATGTTCCCTCTTTTAAAAAAAAACATATTATGATTGTGGTGATATTTTTATTCTAGCAACGTTCTGCGGGCCAAGACATCTGGAGCTCTACTCTCTGTATCTACACAAGGAAAATCTCTGGAGGGAAAACAGACATTAACAAATTGACGTCTAAAGTGCCAGCATGTTTTATTATCAATAAATACAATTGTTACTGTTATTGTTGAACAACAATAAAATGGTGGGGAGAAATTTCGCTGGAGTTTTAATAAAATGAAAAACAGCAGAGCCACATGAGTAATTTATTCCGGTGGTTCAAAACATGTGATGGTGAAAACACCACAATGAGACGTGCTAGCCAAAAAATCTGTTGGGAAAAGACATGCCCATCATACTGTTCCTAACAACCACCATGTACAAGCATGGTATTTAAGAGCACTGGGAGGGTATAGTCTACAGCAAGCCTCCATCTGTCTGCATCCACCCCAGTACAGCATAAAATGTCAGTATGATGCAGTTACCTGACATTTTTTCATCCACCCATTCAAGCTGTCCACTATTTTGTCTGATTGGTCACACATCACATAATAAATCCACCAATTAGAGATGCTAATGGGAAATCACTGCAGGTGTAAAAAGCTTGGCAGACCTTGAGTGAGGTGCTACATCTGTAACAATTTACCCAAAGCCAAGATTTGAATGGTGCTGAAGTAATCAATGAGAGAGTCAAGCTCCCCACTGAAATGTCAAATATCCACAAAGGTCATTTAGAGCTACAAATCCAGTGAATCGCTTGTATAGACTGCATGTCCTCTTTTTCTGTAGGTAGAGCTAAAACATGCAGATTTGTGCCCTCTTCAAGGAAAACATGATTAATTTCAAACCATGTCATCTAGACGGTGGAGAGAAAGGTGCGAGCTGCTGCCTCAGAAGCTGTGTCTCAATGTGTTGGACATCAGGAACATAATGAAAAGGCAGTGTTGTGTGATAGAAAGTGACAGATTGGTAGAAACGGACACAATAAACACTGAAGCCATTAAAGAGGGAGGGATAGATATGACATCGAGCCTGCCTGGATCCTGCATGGATCAATAGAGATACGTGGACGAGCTACAGGTAGTCAACATTTTGCCTGGTTTGAGATCCCCCCTGAAGACAATATCCCAGAGATCAATTTTTATTAGTGACGTAACATGAGTGGCAACCCTCTTTTCTATTAAAAACAGATATCGAGAAGGAACTGGATGTTTCCAAAGTTACATCTTCATTCCCCTTTTAGTTTGACACCAAATCTTAAATTTAACTTGGGGGCTTTGTTGCTATGGAGACGGACAGTATCCAATGTCAGACATGGTAAATTTCGAATGTGGTTACCCTGGAAACAGCCACATGAGTGAGCTGAAGCCTCCAAGAAAGAAAAAAACTGAAACAAAGACATTCTATGAGACAGAGTAAGCATGATGACTTTCATTACAATCCTTAGAAAATGTCTCAACAAACCATTTGGTCGATAAGGACAGACACATTGTTGGATTTGGGCCAGGTATAGTGACAAATTGGACGTCATCACTGTGTGCTGACAACAGAAGAAATCTCAGTTGAAAACTAAGGTGGGGGATGTTTTTATGCTCTATTTGGTGCTGGCATACTTCAAAATTTCTTAGTTTCCTCTCACCATGGCAGTGAATATAAAGGCTGGGACATGGGATTCCATGTACTCCAACTTTAACATACACATTAAGCCTAGTAACACTTATATAATATAGAATAAAGGGTCTACACTGCTAATCCAGTCTGAAGTTGGAAAAATCATTTATTTTCATTCCTGCAGCGAAAATAAAGAGTTATAAAACAACACATTTTTCACAAGTCAAATATAAGTTATCAGTGACTGCAGAGACGAGGACTAATACTCAATAATGTAGCAAAGCAGACATTTAAGATCTGTGCACATTACAATACAGAGAACTCTGGGGAGGCATATTTATTATTGTTTACAGTGGGTTCATCCAAAATCAAGCTAGCCAAACATTCAGAATAGAATCAGGCTGAAGCTGTGTATTACTATAGTTGGTTTGGAACAAACATTGACTGTACAACCAAGGTCTGAGGTGACTGCTCTTTAAAAGGTTGTACTGATAATTACTCAGCAAAAAGGAACCCATTTACAATGTGTGCAGTGTGACTGTCAAAGCCGGTTTGAATTATTGACTGCTGAATGCTGTGCAATAAAACTATGATAGCCACTTCCCAAAACAAACACCGTAATGATATATAGTAAACGCATCTGCAAGAGATATCACATCACTGTAGAGCAAAAAGTAGTATAACACGCAATGAGTAATGATGTTCAGAGGCTAGTTAGATGGTTCAAACAGACACATTTGTTGACATAAGGAAAACCTAATGTAACACACATTCCTTCACTCTTTCATTCCTTTAAAAGGGATGTCACTAATAGAGTGCAAAAGCAAAACTGAAGTTTCACATTCCAACTTGGTACTGAAGCATT
This sequence comes from Diplodus puntazzo, assembly GCA_963678695.2. Classification (NCBI taxonomy): domain Eukaryota; kingdom Metazoa; phylum Chordata; class Actinopteri; order Spariformes; family Sparidae; genus Diplodus; species Diplodus puntazzo. The sequence continues at coordinate 16,865,322 of OZ023175.1, forward strand.
TGACCTGGTCTTACATGTATATTATTACATACCAAATGAAGTTTGAAGTAACATAACAACAATATTCCCATTAAGATAAAATGCAATTGTTTTAAAGCCTTATGGAATTAGCCGCTGCAGCAACTGCCTGTTGGAGCCCTTCATCAGGTCCTGATGCCTTTCTCAGGTCAACCTTAAACGAAACAGAGGTCTGACTTGATCGCCAATTTAAAACAAGTTATCAAATGTTTAAAGATGAGGAAAAAAATTATCTAATTTTAAAACTTAAAAACAACCAAGCACTATACAACAAGAGGAAAGTTTAGAAATGCTCATTTAGACTCTGGTTTCATACCTCTCAGCCAAAGCCAATCTAAATATTAAACCTCACTCTGAGCAGGAGGCATTGCCATGACAGGCCAAAAAGGAAATGGACGGGGCACAATAAAAGTCAATGTTTGGAATGGGAACAATTACGTAAAACAAATTTGTATGAGCATCTGTCCACTCAATCAGATCTCTGGCTTTGGACTTCTTACTACACAAGCACATGTAGGAAGTGAGTTCTGTCAAAATACTGTTCAATTTGATTAAAAAATAATCCAATTTTCTAACCTTAAAGTTAAAGTGGCAGGAAAGGATGGATTTTGAAGAAGATATGTTACATGACACAACTCTTATATGCTTACCAGCACATATCATGACAGTCAAACTAAAGAATATAAATTGAGTTGAACATCAAATCTGCTACTACCCTGGTACCGTCACCCTGGCAATGTCTGGTATTGTATGTTGTGGGTTTCACTCAGAAAATGTCCTCTCTGCCACACTGTGACACATCCATTATTTCCTCAGAATAGCAAAGGTAATCTTTGTACCTCAATAGTGTCTCTAGGGGGTTTCCTACTCATCTGCCTCCCAAAGGGTGCGCTAATCTCAACAATAATTCAATCCAGATTACCGTTATCACATTTCCCACTAAATCCTCTTATATTGCCAACCAGTTTTTCAAAACTCAGCTGGGAGTTAAGCTTTGGGGACTTTCATCTCTGCTTGATGCAAGCATGTGACGCTTGCTTCACACCGCACTGTTCACTGGCTGTCCTTTCAGTGTCACCTGAGATAAACTGCACCCTCATTCATTTTTTTTCTTCAGCCATAGAGCTTTGAAGGCAATCAATATCCTGTGATGTGCAAAAAAGGTCTGTCAAATATAGATCATCCATCCTCCAATACATGCTGCATCTGGGCCTGCAATACCCCGCAGTACTCGCTTAAGAAGAAATACAGTTTACCCAGAGATGTTGCTCAAGAGTAATACAGTATGAAGTACATGGATGTATTTAAAATGTGCTCAGCGTTGTGTTAAAAAATGCCTGTGAAGCAATTGGCTTTAGTCCTCTCACACTTAAGTCTCATTACTCATCTGGGCTGCGTGGACACAAGGCTTTGTCAGCTTTGCCTTTTATTACATTATGATTGCTTTTGATGGCAAGCAAGGGCAGAACATGAACCTCTTTTTAGCTGTAGGCCAAGTCATTTGTCAATGAAACAACTGAACATGACATGCTTTTGCACAGATCCCTTCATGGAGTCATGATTTCCTGCCACCTTTCAGACAGATGTCACTAGTGCATGGCACAGCCTCAGAGGACTGCACTGATCATGTATGCATTTAAGAGCCCTCCAAATCCAAATATGTGCCATGCAGTCAATTACGCTTGGCACAGGAAGTAGATGTGCTAGCACAGGACAGCTGTGTGACAAACAGAGTTTGCCGGGTCGATTGAAGGCTTGGAGTAAGTCAGCTAGTCAGGGAGAGGATTCACACTACAAAGAGCAAACAGCTGGACATGATTCCTGGTTTTGGTGAGCTTAGGTGTCAGATCTGCCTCTTGAATCTAAGGCAAAACAGACAGCTGCAGTAAAGTGCCGACAGAATATCCTGCGAGGAATTCCAGTCACATCCAAAACATATTCACTTTTAAAATGACCTAGATCTGGCTAGCTGATATTTATACATGATTAAACAGTCAAGTATGAAGAGTCCATCATCCTCTTTTGCCACCTAAAAAAGGAACATTTTATGCACTTGTGTTGGGCTCATGTGAAAAATCCTAATTCTTCTGTTCATTCAAGTGTAATTCAGTGAAACTACAACAAGAATGGCACACTGCTCTAAATTCCTATTTGACAACTTGGCTTGAGAGGAATGCTTTTCTTGTCTTGGATAACCATGTATACCATGGGTGTGCCTGTTCAAATGTTGTTGACAAAGACTCTTTCACAATAGTTTGCCTTATGACACACTAAAAGCTGACTTACTATTTTGCCCCAGCACGCAGCAAGCACTTTTATTATTACTTTCGTTTGCTTTGCAAAACTAACATCATGCATGAGAGAAAGAATCAACATTTTACTGATTTCATGTCATTCAATTTGTAACAACGGGACCGCTAAAAGATGGCATACTTGTTGAGGGGTCTTAAGAGCCATTGAATTATCTGAGTGAAGCAGAAACACAATTGCTAGAGTACTCATAAAACAGGGGTTTCTTTGTAGCCACAGAAAGAAATAACTGAAGATCACTTCTCAAGAATATGACCTAGACCTAATTGTCCACCTTGTTAACCCTATGGACAAACATGACTATTTCCCCACATAGTGGTATTGTGCCATTAAAATTTCTGGCCAGGTTTCTTTTCAACAACATCCAAATAGGGGATGCACAATATCCAATAAATTATTGATCTAACAAGTGCAGCATCTTCACATGCTGACACAACATGCTGTCGCCAATGTGGACGTATTTTACAATTTCAGGGGAAAACTACACGCTGTTCTTTGTTTCTGTTGTAATACTGATGTCAGTTACATTTGGTAAGGTCAGAGCTGTGGAATATTAAATCATCTGTCTACCCACATCTTAGGCTTTTCTTACCCTCAGGTGTGCATAAACTCCTTGTTATGTGTCTATGGTGAGTCAGACAGTGTGCTGGCGAGGCTGTGTGACTGTGAGAGCTACTGGAAGACAAGAACAGTATTGAAAAAGTTTAAATAACTAAGGTAAGACACAAGCACAGCTTCTTGACCCTCCTTAAATACATTTACAAAATAATAATACAATAATTATACAAAATAATGCTGGTTGCTAGTCTAAAAACCATTACAAAAAAACTTCTGCTTTGAGACTCAAGGCATTAAAAAAAATTGCTGGAAAGATAAATTGTATTTATCGACCCATATAGAACCGTTTAAGAGATATATTAACCTACCTAAGTGTTCATTGTTCTGTGAAGTCTCCCAATCTGTAGCCTTGTGTGTTCAAGTCTGTCTGTATGCTGGTTCACTTTCCTCTGAGCTGCAAGTCTGACAATGAGCGAGACAAAATTGACCAGTTTCCCCCCCCTCTGTCTCCACATCTAAATCTCTTTTGCCAACACTGATTTGAAGTTTTTCGATTCTTTGCGCATTCTGTCTATAACAATTTTATGTGCAAAAACAATACACAAATAAAATGTTGTCTTTCATGCCCATGTGTCACCTTGTCTTCTTTATTTCATGGCAACGCTTAATCATAAGACTGCCGAGCTTTTAGTCAAATAATTGCATATATAACAGAGGTTTATGAAGGAGGTATAGTGGCCTGGCTAAATACTTTAAGTGAACAGGCACACGTTAAGGCAAACTGTTTTCTAGGTCAAAATTATGATGATTAAAGACTGAGATTAGACAGTGTAAAAGCAGGCTTGATCAGAGAGCAAGAACTTTACTACTCATTACACCCTCATCATAAAAGCGGCTGCACTTGTAAAACAACTAGAGTCATCAAAACATGGAGTACACTGTTTACATTTTAAGTAGATTACTCATCAAGCTTTCTTAGAGTTTTCTCTGTGTGAACACAAGTTTCCATGTTCTACTCAGAGTGAGAAAACGCCTTTGTTGTTTATAGGCTAAAACCATCTGATAGTATTCATGACAGGTTTCCCGTATCTAACCATCTGCCAAAGTGGCTCAAATGTTTCTTAATCAAACAAGGATTTCTGCCTCTGCTAATATCTTCCAATGACAGTAACGTAATGACTGTTGGCAAAAATGCCTGAATTTGTATCAAATATTTGATGCAAGCCCTTTTTATTATATTGCACTGACTGCAGCAACATTAAAAAGCTAAAAATTTAAATGTGGTTCCTTAACGTTCTTGTGGTGCTCTGTGCAAAGGACAACAAGAATGCTGAATATAGTCTGCCAGGCAGCACGTACTCCCAGGCAGTGTACTGCACGCAGCAAGCACCATAAATAAAACTGTTAGATGAGACTAAACGTGCAGGGCACTTAAATCAAAGCCTAACCCATTTTTGTATCACTGAAACAAGGACTGCAGACTATATGTTTATATCCAGTTGACGTGCTGCCCTGATATCCTGACAATACACTTAGGGTGAAGCTTTGTTTTTATCTAGGAATATGAGCATTTCGTTATTGTGATTTCTATGCATCATCTCATCTCACTGTAAAACATCTGCAGTTAAGTTTTGCAAGAAATATGCAAGAATGGGAGGGTAAAAGAAATTCCTCTTCCGTAGATAAGGAGCTGCAGGCTACTGTGCTGTTTTGGGTGAACTCCAACATCCATCCAACCAACATGTCATCAAGGTAACAATTACCCTTTGCTGTACAGCTCCTGTTGTATGGAAAACACTCAACAGTTTACAGTTGCAAAGAACCCAGTTAACCCAAATGTATGAAAATTACATGTAAATCCAGCCAGTGACAACGCAACAAATACTACTATGCCTTCTTTGTGTGCTGTGATGCAATATATTCTTGATCAATCGATTTCTTAACTAAGTTCATCAATTATTACCAAATCATTTGCAATTGTATAGTTACCTTGACTACAGTTTGACTACGCATCATGTCAATTCCACCATGGACTAGCCAGGTGGTTAGACCTAAAACCAGTCCAACGTTAAAACAACACAGTACTGTTGGGGGGCAAGTTGCTCCAGGTAACCCTGAGACAATGAAATATGATTCAGGAAGTTCAGTTTAATGGACATACCCGTACATCTGAAGGCTTCCCAGGTGAAAGAACACTGCACAGTGGGTTTTTAATACATCAAGACATGTTTTTAAAACAAAAGTTTAGAAAACAATCTACTAGTTATCTGCATTGGTAGATAACTGCGTGAAGGGCTCATGTCTGAAAATGGCCTAATGCAAATATAATTTCATCCACATGTATTATGCAACACAACTGATAAAAAAATAGGTAATTTATCTTATAATTATTGTCTTTACTCATCGTTTTATATTTAAAATGCCTACTATACTTTTTCAGAGCCCATTATGGCTTTTTTTAGCTGAAGTTATTAAGTTTAGTATCATATATGCAAGGAAATAACCATACCCTCACATTCAAAAAGCTGTTTCACTTCTTTGATTAAAAAAACAATATATCAGGCATTGATTCTCCGTTGATTACCAATTATCTAAATGACAAAACCAGAGCCTTGGCTGCTCGGCTCCCAGCTTGTGCACATCAGTGTCTTTGGGAAAAATATTAAACCCAAAAGTCCTCCAAATGGTCAGGCCAGCACCTAACTGCCATCAGTGTGCGTGTGCGTGTGAATGACAGGCAATTTATAAAGTGCTTTGGTTAAAAGCCCAAAAGTAATGCAGCCATTTCATTTCAGCACTATAAACGCTCCTTTCATAATCAGCACCAAAACACATGTATCCACTATTCACTGCTTGGTGTACATCACATCTTATGGTTTTGAGCACCTCAACGTCAACCTCAAAGTGTTTCTCTATGTCCAAAATGGCGATTCTTGAGATCAATTTTCACATCAGACAAAAAAACATAAGAAAGGACCACTTCAAACACCTGCCTGAGTGAACTTTTACAAGACATGAGGAGCAGAACATGTGCAACAACAGCCCACATGGATGTCTGGGGGGAGCAAGCAACAGAATAATAAACAGACCAAAGTCTGCCGGTCACTAACAGGGTTTATTGTGCATGGCTGAGCACCCCTCAGACAGACAAAGAAAACAAGCAAAAAGAAATATGGAGATACAGAAATATCTCTGGGTAAATGTTCCGTGCATCCCTAAACATTCGCCATCTGCTGACTCTTTCTGGACTCCACAAATCAGAATATCATCTTTAAATAGATATGGACCGGGTGTCATCATACCACAGCCTCAATGAAAAACACCATAATAGGCTACAGAGGCAGTTCCAAGGACAAAAGAAGCTTCTGCAAACTGAATGAACAGGAGCAGTTCTCCACTATAGTGACAAGCTGCAAGCACGGTTAGAAAAACACATCTAATCGAAACGCATTACAGTTAATGACAACAGAAGGCAGTGTGCAGGTCTGCTGACTATCGCCCTGTCCGATAAATGTCTCCTTTTCAGCTGAGGGGAGTAGGGTGAGGAGGAGACAGAGATAGAGTGAGAGAGAGAGAGGGAGAGGAGAGCCAGGAGGAATTGGTCAGCCTTGAGGCACGGACAGTTGAACAGGCAGGATGGTGCTAAGCTGAAAAGTGGCTTTGTGGTTGCATAGTGTTCCTGAAAAATGTCCCCGGTAGTCACAACAAACAGGACAGGACACTACATTCAGCCTGGCTTCATCGTCTGGCCATGGTGTAGGAAGTGAAGCTATCTGAGGGGGGGGAGAGGTATCGCCAGGAAGCATCTGGCATCCTCCATGTGGGTGCTTTGGAACATCCAGGTCCAAACGGACACTGCAGAACGTTTCCCTTCCATTTCAGTCATTTCTAAAACTGTTCCATAGTTAAGAGGGTTGGAGGTTTTAGCCTGCAGTGCCCTCGCTCTAGCAGTCTGCCCTTTGGTCATGGGTTACATCTGTATCTCCACTGAGGTGACAACGTATTGAAAGATGAAGTAGTCCAGAGGTCACTGCTGATAGATATGCAGTATGTATTGCATCTGTGAAGGACAGCACACAATGGGCACCCAAAAAAGGAGACTGCCAGTGATTTGAAGGAAACAAATCATGTGTAAGCGCAGCTAAATTAAGTCTGTGCATGCATTTTATTTACAAAAATGTCATAAAAAATATATATATATATTATTATTATTATTGATGAAAAAGTATGATTAGCAATTTTTCAGCCAAACGTTATAGCTGCAGCGCGTTGTTCTTTTCATTTTTGACAAATATGCTTCAATTAACCTATTAATTTTTTAATCAGAATGTAATGAAGTGATATCTTTAAAAAGGTCTTGTTTTGTCAGAAATCTAATTTATAAAGATAAAAATAGACAAAAACAGTCAATACTCAATTGGAGAAGCTGGTATGGGAGAATGCTTCTTGTATCAGCTTTACAAAAAGTAAAATTACTGATTATCAAAATAGTTGGTTTATTTTCTTGATTAGTGATTACTCATTACTACTATTTCTTTAGCACCAACATATCACTAGAAACTAAAAATGCATCACACCAAGTAATTTCAGAATGGTCTGATAAATATGACACAATGTTTTACACTCACATAAATTCACATTGTGTTTATTATAGTGGTTGTGTGCAACACTATTTACAACCGTTTGATTTACTCCAAGATCATTAAGCACAGACTATCTTTACAGTCCAGATACTAAACAGCAGCCATCAACCACAGCACATATTTTGCCTATTAAGCTTTCTCTGGCTTCGAAGCACTTTACCCTGATAAAGACTGTCTGATTGAGCAACAAATCTCATGATGGAGCAGGATTCTTATCTGGTATAGATGGGGTTTCTGAGATGATAGATGCAAAGTGATTACTGTGGAATAATGAGGAGAGACAATGCACTCTCTCATCTCTCATGGTAAGCTCCAGCACATGTGTGTCTACATGCTGTATCATGCACTTCAGTCACAGTGGGCCAATTTAGGACATCCGGAGAGAGGTGAAGATGAAGGCCTGGATGAGACAGAGTGGAGAAGTGTATTCTGTGTGTTGATTACAGGTTATTCTACCAGTGGGACGAAGACAGAGGGCTCCTTTGAGAGAATTGTGTGATTAAGGGGGAGCGAGTGGCACACATACAAGGACTGACACTGTACTCTACTCCACAAGTCATTGGGGACGTGCCACAAAGTCAAGACTTCAGGGACATTTGAGGATTCAGAAAAAACACTAAACTTACATATGACTGGTGATATGGTTCCCTGGAAACTGATTTAGGTGAAGTTTTGATGACTACAAAACATTTCTTGAGCCTCACAGCAAACAAGCATTGCAGCATTCTCCTAAGCAGCTCAAGTAAGTGAGAACCTGTTTTTAAACATTAAAAAAACATTACATGGCTCAGTACAGCTCACCTGGCGCAATCCACTCAGCACCGCTCAGGCCGCATATCCTAAACCGATTTGAAAATACTTCATGTACACCCCTTTTCAAAGCCAAATCTTCAATAACGCTGCTGAGCTAAAACCACTAGCTCACACACTGTCTATTGCAGTGTACAAGCTTGTTCACACGATGATTGTGTAAATAGCGTCTTTTCAAATCAATTTGGGATCTCAGGGCTTCTGAAGACATCCCCAGATGAGCTGTATTGAGGTATTTTGAGGTTTTTTTATCTGCTGTTTTTTTTTTTTTTATCCCCGCCACCTATTTCTGGTATTTAGAAGAATGCTGCAACACTGTTTTGCTGTGAAGCTCCAGAAATATTATTTGGTCTCCGTAACTTCACCCGACTTTCCATCTGCATGGGGATGAGTAGATAATGACTGAATTTTCCTTCTTGAGTGTACTTATCCTTAAAGGCAATATCGGCCAACCGCCGTTTAAAGAAGAGCCCTTTCGCTGGAGGATGGTTTCTGACAGCAAGAGCGAAATGCCAACACAACAATGGCAAATCTGGAACAAAAACCTGCCTGCCTCTTTTTAAGACGAATGCACCATGCAAGGGCATGCATAAGCCATAAACAAATTAAGAGGAAACCTACACCCTTTCAACAAAACCACAGAGCACTTTCCTTCAGCAGCAGCTCCTGTCAAAACACGCTGCCTTCTACAAACAATACTTTATGTATTGCTATGTCTTCTATACCTCCTAAAACAAAGAAGCCTCTGCCTGATCCTTGGCCAGTTTGTACTGACATCTCCCTGAGCCTCTGAGGAAAGATGATGGGGAAATAAAGCCAGGGATGCCGGTGACATAACTGACCCATATCTAAACTTTTCTCTGACAGCTCAGCCCACGAAATAAAATGAAATTCCTAATCCACAAAAGTCAACGTGCACAAGGAAATAGCAGATGGGCGCACAAAGAGACTCAACACACACACACACACACACACACACACACACACACACACACACACACACACTCTCAACGATACTTACTCAAAGGTGAAAAAAAGTCCACAAGTCACTAGAATGAGGACAAGGGTGAGGTAGAAAACCCCAGTCTGCTTGGCCATCATAATCCTCCCATCGCAGTAAAATTTATTCCGACCTGGGAAGGACTCCCACTTCTTCTTCTTTGGGGTCTTTTTCTTGTAAGGGGTCTCCATTGGTGTGGAGCTGCGAGTGCTTATCTGGCTGTACTCGCACTCTCTCATGGACTCAGACACCCCGAGATGCATCGACTGCTGATTAAAAATCCCCACAGCTGTATAAATCCCGGGGCAGATGTGCCTCTGTGAAGACAAAAAAACAGTTCAGTAGGGCAGACAGGCTAGGATCACAACTTTGAATGCCTGGGGTCAGTGTAGGTGGGAAAAAGTTTGTGAAAAGTGTAAGACTCACTTCCTGTTATTAATATCTAATTGGCTAGCACTCGCATTGCACTTATGTAGCATTTTTTTCAAAGCACCCTTAGACAGCAGTGAAATTAGCAAAGCAACAATTAAGTTCAGTATAGCAAGTTTAGTTAATAACTTTATAAGCAGCTCACACATAGCATAGCTTTACGTTTACAGCGCCTCTGTTAGCCTGCAACCTGGTTAGCATGTTATAGCAAGTGACTCTTAAGTGCAGCTAAAGCTAACACGGCTAGCAAGTTAATGAAACGACCGGTTAAGTTAATGTTGCCACAACTTGTATGTACAATTAAAGAGCTAGCTCTGTGCACTCACTTCACCCACATAACTACAAGCTTGGACTTGGCTATCTCACTTCTAACTCTCCCACTCGAGGGGAGCTAACACGAAGGTTTGAATGTGCTCTCCGGCTGCGCTGCTGTCAGCCACATAAACCCACAGACACCGCGGCTCCACATCCCGGCTGTGCTCGTCTGCTCTGCCCGCCGAAGCGACAGCTGAAGCGCTGCCTTACCGAAGGAAAGTAACGCTGGTCGTAGTGTCTGGGTGGTGTCGCGTAGCTACTCCTTTCGTTATCCAGGTTTGTTGCGAGCCGACGACAACGCGAAGAACACCATTTTTTTTTTCCAGAAGTAGAAAGGGTAAATAAAATGACAGTGAAATTGGGGAGAGGAAGAAGTTCGTCTGAAAAAGAAAGGGGAATCCAGAGAAAAGACCACACGACGGGGGTGCTCTCAGACGAGCTCCAGCATCCTGACTGGCCGTCCGTCGCTCAGAAAAGACACTCCGAGTCTTTGCGCACAACGTTTGCCAAAGCAAGAGCTCTTTATGACCATATGTCCGAGCGTTTCACAGCGATAATCATCACGTATCTTCACCGTTCGGCCTCGTATTTTCGGGGGAAAAGTTGCGGAAAATCCCCCCTCCCAAAGAAGCGTGTAGGCAGGCCAGTCGACAAACCCTCCGTCTACATTGTGTCCCTCTCCACGCACGGTGCTGCTGCCACCCTCGCAAACAACAAACATCAACATGGGAGCAGAGCAGAGCCTCCCAGCCTGCTCCTCCCCCTCCAACCGAGGCTGAAGTCACTACTGAGGAGGTGCAAAGGGGTGAACGAGCAGTTAAAGAGGTTTCCAAACCGTGGTCCAGGGACCTCCAGGCTACCATTAGAGAGGGGGGGGGGTTCCCACCAGCAGGGGCGCGTCCAAGGAGGGGCGTGGGGTGACACGGGGGTTGGGGCACTCCTGCAAGATAAGGAAGCGTTTCAATTGTACTTTTGGTCTGTCTTGAGAATTATTATTTCAGAAACACAAAATTACTAGCTGCGCACCTTGCAAACAGGTAAAAGTTGATATATATATTGTACTTGAATATCCTGCTGCTAAACAGGACTTAGAGGGTATGACTAGTAATATGACTGTATTTTTCTTGCCATCAACAAATCCCATGAAAAGACCAAAATCAACAATGAATCAACCCCGACTAACAAATACCTGCTGTAGAGTGAAAGGCTGATGTGTCCCTCTATTGTTGTCATTTTTTTTAAACACATCAATTAGCCACAATCTGCCTTTGCACTAGGTAAAAGTGTTCTGTTATAACAATGAATAAGTGCAGCAGTCAGTACTCCCAAACACACAAATTCTGTTTCGGAAACTATTCCTCATTAATTCAACTTTTTATTCCAGTTCATTAATTTTAAGTTATTATTTTTCATGATCATATTGTGTATTTTACGCCTCATACAAATATCTGACACAAGACAGTCGACTGCAATTGAGGGGATTGCAAGATAGCAAAAGTTTGCACCCATATGTATCTGACTGGGTGCAAACAAGGTCATGGGCGGTGCCCCAGTCTGTCAGCCACAAGGGTGGTCCCCTAGTTTCACCTGCTTGAGAAAATGACTGAGCCTTGTACTTAGGACCTGTTATTAAATAACAATGTGGTTTCAAAGTCTAAAGGTATTCAGGGACAAACTCAGTCATTGAGCCATGAATGTGTGTATACAGGTCTTGGGGAGTGTTACTGCATAATTAGAAATATAAAGAGTTTAAAGCCTTTTTCTGTCTCAAAAGCAGCTGCATGTAATTTGACAAAATGCCCCCAGTGATGTCATTCACTGGTAATTAATTTAGGTCTAGGTTTTGAAAAGAAGTCCTCTGATCTAGCATTGCACTCCTATAACACTGTTGGACTTATTATGGACATACAAAGGAATGATTCAAAACTTTTAAAGCAGAACCAGAGTAACTGCCTCGTATTCCATGTATTTTTGTCAACACCTGGTGCCTACATAACCCAAATTGCGATTTAGCCCCTGAGTGACATCACTGGAGCTAATTTATCAGATTATATGCAGCATCCTCTGGAACAACAAAAGGCTTTCTTATTTCTGTCTTCACATATGCAGCAGTACTCCACAAGACCTGCAAACACACACTCATGTGTAAAATTGGCGGAGTTACCTTTAAAAGGATTTTCTCAATATTACGACCATCTCTCTAAACTGTTGACAGGACACCTCAATCTCCAGACAGACGCAGATTAACATTCTTTGTCATATTCATTTTATTACAGAGCAGATTGAATGGTTGTAAAACCTTCCCAGAGCCTGAAAAGCTATTTTTATGTTTGTGAGATCCTATCAGTTAAATGTCTGTCGAACTAATGCTGCTAGAGAAAGAGACACTAATGCAAACGTGCAGTGAGTGACAAAATCCAGTGTATGTGCTGGGTGAATTGGTTTGCTAAATCGAAGTGCGGTACGCAATCCTTTTTACCAAGAAACTCTTTTGGAAATAACCCCATAAACAGGAAATCTGAGTCAGGACGGTGTCTCTAGGTGTCCCCCAGAAATAATTACTCATAGTTTTATCCAGGATTATTTTGAACTTAGCAATGTGTAGTAGGCATGATACGTGATCTCACCTGCAAAAATCCATCCAATAATGTTCCCTGGGAGCTGCAACAGGAAGTACCATGATTCAATCAATCAACCTGATTCAGGAAGGTGATGAATGACTGACAAAACAGACATCATTAAGGACAGTAAATCATTTAATATGTGTGGGCACCATCAGTCACCACGCATGCAACGATTGTCGCCACACAGCCACTGCTCCGCTCTCGGGGCCAAGTACAGTTCTCTGATGATGCAATTTCCTGTTCAGCCAGCATTAGCACAGATGATTGCGTCACCGGCCTCCAGTTCCTCTGTCGGCTGTCCTCCTCTTAACACCTACACATGCACACACACTCATGCACACAAACAAACACACGCACACAGAAACGCACACACACCCACCTCCCTCCCTTCAGCTCTGAAGTCACCCAGGCGGTTTAGCTCGTTCAGTCCCACAGCTGTACAATTAGCCCTTGAAAAGAAGTCTGGCTACATTTCATGTAAAGGGAGACGACCTAATTGTTAACTTTTTTCTCTCACTGCAGCTTTTGTGTTTTTGATTTAGCAATCACGGAGCCCAGGAATCATATTGGAAGCGAAACATCATCACCCATCTGACACACTAACTACATTACTTCATAAGCATATTTGGCTGACGGCATTTTCCCATTAACTGGTCTTTCACTGTAAGCTTGTGTCATGTTTCAGCAAGCTGACTGAGAGCACAATTGGCTGCCACTGCTGGGCATGCAAAGCTATCAAGTGGCACATGTTTCACTTAATCTATTGGAAAGCTGTGGATGTTTTCAATGGCTGCTAATGATCTGTAAGCCCCCGCGGACTAATTCCTTAAGTGTGGGGCTCGTTAAGCAGTGTGATGACATATGGTTGCGTTTGTGTTGGGAAATGGGTGGACATGATAGGGTCTTTGAGTCCTGATCCAAGAACAACACAGGCCTGAATTACATCCTGCCAAGGCCTCATCCAGGCAATATTGTTTGGACAGGATGAAAGAACATAGTGACCTCAAAGCCTCATCAAGAGTCCAATGGACTCTAAATGGCCACAATTACTGGACGTGGTAAACACACCACGGCTTACACGCATACATTGTAACACATCCCAGGAAAGGTCAGAGCAGTCCCCGTTGTTTTCACCCAGTACTCATTCATCTACCTACATTAGCGGTGAGAGGCAGCACGGCAGGTTGCCCAGGCCGGCGGTAGCCAATGACGGGCCTGGCTTCCTCTCAGCCACCACATCCATCCTGTCAGAGCTCGATGACTCAGCTTCTCAGAGGCACAGGAGTGTGGGAGGTTTTCTCCTGCGGTCGGCTGCCTACGTGAAACGCATCCTCCATCACCAGAAAAAAAGTGCAGCAATCCAATTTCTATCCAGACTCTAAATGACAAGCTGAAAGGGAAAACACTCAGCAGGGTGTGAGCGTCAGTCAGATATGTAGGCTAAGTTTTATAATGTGCAGGTCGTGTGACAGGAATACAGCTACAGTTAGAATGCCAAGATGAAAGCATGTGAATCATTTCCTTCTCCACAAAGGCTTTGGTTAGGAATCAATTAAGCTCTTAACCACCTCTCAGGCATGCTGTGATTAGTTCAGAAGTGTCAGTAAGATTTTAATGAGATGAAGATGACTGATTGTACCTCTCTGCGGCCGAGCATCCCGGCGAACAATCATCCTTTGAAATCCAACCTGTTTATCGCCTGCGTTGTCAACTTCAGGAATGCAATTATTAAAGGCGGCTTAAAATAGGACCTGATATTATGCTCACATTTCCCCCCGGCAAAGGCGAGGAGGGAGAAAGACATCAAGTTCCAACTAAAGAGGTAGTTAATGCTGGGAAAAAGAAACAAACTGAGGACTCCATTCAAGACAGACAAAATAAAAAACAAAGCAGAAGTATAATTGCGAGTAACGGCTGTCTTTATTCGACACTTCTTCTTTTTATGAAATTGATTAAAATAAACTAAAGTTAGAGGGGGTGTAGTGGACATTAATACCAAGACAGCAGAGACTGTGCTGTGTTTATGTCTGCTTGATTCCTATCGGATGTCTGCGTTTTCACTCGCAACAACTTGCATACATTCGTTAACAAGAGAGACCTATGAGCCTGCGTCCAAGAAATAATAATAATAATAAACACAAGTCTGGAGATTCAATTCTTGGTAAAAGTGCAGGACACATTTATCATATTAATATTATCTTTGGTCTAGCATGGGCAAAATGTCTGGAGGTTCTGAATAAAGCTGCAGTTGTTGCAGGCCAAATATAGTCCAGTCATGGGACTGAATTGGTCAATTTTCAATTAAAAGTTAGAAAACAAGTGAAAAAAAAAGATGTAAGAATTCCTTGACTACAGAAATGTTAAATGCAGAGTGCATATACAGCAGGTCAAATCTTACTATATAGTGCAAAGGGCTAACTAACATGAGCCTACATGGGACAAAAAAATCAACACGCCCTTTTCAAGGCAAACATTTTGACTTGTCAAAGCAGGAAAAGCACAGGTGGAAATAATATTAAAGGTGCATTGTTTAGTTTTAGGGAAGAGATTTTAGTCAGAAGAGAAATATCTACCTCTCCGGGAACCGTCACCTTATCGCGGTGGAGAGGTTTGCGTGTCCCAATGAACCTGGGCTCCCGGTAGGGTCTCCCAAGGCAAATTGGTCTCAGGCGAGGGGCCAGACTAAGTATGGTTCAAAGCTACCCCATGAGAAATAGAGGTGTGAGGCGAGAGACCCTGCCCGGAGGAAGCCCGGGGCCCACGTCTGGAGCCAGGCCTGGACGGAGGGCCTGTGAGCGAGCGCCTGGTGGCCGGGTCTGCCACGGGGCCCGGCCGGGCACAGCCCGAAAGAGTAACGTGGCACTTCTCCCTCCCCCATCCCGTGGACCCACCATCCGCAGGAGAAACCGCTGGGGTCGGGTGCGCTGCCATATGGGTGGCAGTGGTGGTGACGGGCCTCGGCGACCCAGACCTGGGCTGCAGAGGCTGACTCTGGGGACGTGGAATGTCACCTCTCTTGGGGGGAAGGAGCCGGAGCTTGTGCGGGAGGTTGAGCGTTACCGGTTGGATCTGGTGGGGCTTGCCTCCACGCACAGCATTGGCTCTGGATCCAAACTCCTGGATAGGGGCTGGACACTATTCTTCTCTGGAGTTGCCAAAGGTGTGAGGCGCCGGGCGGGTGTGGGGATACTCACAAGCCCCCGGCTGAGCGCCGCCGTGTTGGAGTTTACCCCGGTGGACGAGAGGGTCGCCTCCCTACGCCTAAGGGCTGGGGGGAAAACTCTGACTGTTGTCTGTGCATATGCACCGAACAGCAGTTCAGAGTATGCGGCCTTCTTGGAGGTCCTGGCTGGGGCCCTGCAAGGGGCCCCAGTGGGGGACTCCTTGGTCTTACTGGGGGACTTCAACGCGCACGTCGGCAACGACGGAGATACCTGGAGGGGCGTGATTGGGAGGAACGGCCTCCCCGATCTGAACCCGAGCGGTGTTCTATTATTAGACTTCTGTGCTAGTCACGGTCTGTCTATAATGAACACCATGTTCGAACACAAGGATGCTCATAAGTGTACGTGGTACCAGAGCACCCTAGGTCGAAGGTCAATGATCGATTTTGTGATCGTATCATCTGATCTTCGACCGTGTGTTTTGGACACTCGGGTGAAGAGAGGGGCAGAGCTGTCAACTGATCACCACCTGGTGGTGAGTTGGGTCCGGTGGCAGGGGAAACTCCTGGACAGACCTGGTAAGCCCAAACGAGTAGTGCGGGTAAGCTGGGAACGTCTGGGGGAGGCCCCTGTCCGAGAAACCTTCAACTCCCACCTCCGAAGGAGCTTCTCTAGCATCCCTGTGGAGGCTGGGGATATCGAACCTGAATGGACGATGTTCAAAGCTTCCATTGTTGAAGCTGCAGCTGCGTCCTGTGGCCATAGGGTCTTAGGTGCCTCAAGGGGCGGCAACCCTCGGACACCGTGGTGGACACTGGTGGTCAGGGAAGCCGTCCGACTGAAGAAGGAGTTCTTCAGGGACATGTTGTCCCGGGGGACTCCTGAGGCAGTTTTGGGGTACCGACGGGCCCGAAGGGCAGCAGCCGCAGCTGTGGCAGAGGCAAAGCAGCGGGTGTGGGAGGAGTTCGGCGAGGCCATGGAGAAGGACTTTCGGACGGCGCCAAAGCGCTTTTGGAAAACTGTCCGCCACCTCAGGAGGGGGAAACGGGGAACCATCCAAACTGTGTACAGCAAGGATGGGATCTTGTTGACTTCGACTGAGGAGGTTATAGGGCGGTGGAAAGAGTACTTTGGTGATCTCCTGAATCCCACTCAGCCACCCTCTGTAATGGAGACAGAGCTGGAGGATGATGGGGTATCATCACCGATTTCCCTGGGTGAAGTCACTGTGGTAGTCAAACAACTCCACAGTGGCAAAGCCCCAGGGATCAATGAGATACCACCAGAAATGCTGAAGGCTCTGGGTGTTGAGGGGCTGTCTTGTCCCTTCTCAGGGCCATCCAATCCCTATATTCTCAAAGCGAGAGCTGCGTGCGTATACTCGGGAGTAAGTCGGACTTGTTCCAAGTGGGTGTTGGCCTCCGCCAGGGCTGCGCCTTGTCCCCAATCCTGTTTGTGATATACATGGACAGGATTTCGAGGCGCAGTTGTGGTATGGAGGGGTTACAGTTCGGTGACCTTAAGATCTCATCACTGCTTTTTGCAGATGATGTGGTCTTGATGGCATCATCGGCTGTAGATCTACAACACTCACTGGATCAGTTTGCAGCTGAGTGTGAAGCGGCAGGGATGAGGATCAGCACCTCTAAATCTGAGGCCATGGTTCTCAGTAGGAAACCGGTGGATTGCTTACTCCAGGTGGGGAATGTGTCCTTGCCCCAAGTGAAGGAGTTCAAGTACCTCGGGGTTTTGTTCACGAGTGAGGGGATGATGGGGCATGAGATTGACCAGAGAGTCGGCGCAGCGGGTGCGGTGTTGCATGCGCTTCACCGCACGGTTGTGACGAAAAGGGAGCTGAGCCGGAAGGCAAAGCTCTCGATCTACCGGTCAATCTTCGTCCCAACCCTCACCTATGGTCATGAGCGATGGGTCATGTTCGAAAGAATGAGATCGCGGGTACAAGCGGCAGAAATGGGTTTTCTTCGCAGGGTGGCTGGGGTCTCCCTCAGAGATAGGGTAAGAAGCTCAGCCATCCGGGAGGGACTCGGAGTAGAGCCGCTGCTCCTTTGCGTGGAAAGGAGCCAGTTGAGGTGGTTCGGGCATCTGATGAGGATGCCACCAGGGCGCCTTCCTAGGGAGGTGTTCCTGGCACGTCCAACTGGGAGGAGACCTAGGGGTAGACCCAGGACCAGGTGGAGGGATTATATCTCTTCTCTGGCCTGGGAGCGCCTGGGGATTCCCCAGTCAGAGTTAGCCGATGTGGCCGGGGAAAGGGAAGTCTGGGGCTCGCTACTGAAGCTGCTGCCCCCGCGACCCGATTTTGGATAAGCGGTTGACAATGGATGGATGGATGGATGGATGGAGAAATATCTGCATTGACTGATTTTTTTCAGGCCTACACAAACTAAATAAACAAACTCACTTTGTTTCCATGACTGAATAAACAATCTGACCTTAAAGGACAACACAATTTCATACTGTTTTACTTTCTTTATATTTGCCACTTTTTTTTAAAAGAATTTTTTTCCAGGCACAGACATCTTTCTTTGACATAAGATAGACAGGAAATGGGAGAGAGAGAGATAGGTCGGGGGGGGGGGGGGGGTGACATGCAGCAGATGTCCTCCGACTGGGATTCAAGACGGGGTCCAATGCGTACGTGGCATGCACTCTCTACCTGCGAGCCCACCTGCCACCTTTTTTGCTTCAAACTGCACCTTATTTTCCTCTGAAAAGTGCTTGTTTATTACTTTCTGGAAAAAAATATTTCTGCATTTGTATTATTACCTCATTAATATTGAACATATCAAAAGTCTGAGTGGGAATTTGTTCTCCAAAGCTGGATAGTGCCCCTTTAATGACGGCTTCAATCTATTTCAGTGAGCTAGTTCGAAGGCTCTGGTTCTGTGTATGCTCACTCACTGACGTAACTTACTGGTTACACTCATTTGAATGAAGCCACTGTTTACGTTGGTCACACCTGTGCTTTTCCTGCTATGAAGAATCAAATAATCTGCTGTGAGAAAGGACTATTCTTACATGTGCTCTTTACTTCATTTGGGAGAGGTTCTCCTGTGGGGCAGGAAAGTCTCCCAGTGGGTGTCATGCCTGAATAGAAAAAGAGTTGGGTCACAAGACTGTGAGGCTCGTCACATTTGGTTTTATCATCCGTCCTTAGCGATCAGATCAGAAGTGGATAGCTTCAAGCTTGTCACATCACATTTGGCATTACATGTGTCTCGACATGCGTCTTGAGTGACCTCCTGTGATCTGACATCACATCCCTGCTCTATATGCAAATTCACACCTCACTCAAACTAACAGATTTTTACTTAAGGAAAGAAATATCTTCATGTATAACATTTGCCGAAAAAAGAAGCAGGCCCAAATAGTGAGGCCTGTGTGGTAAGCAGCATTTCACAATGTTTATAATGTTTCTCCCAATGGAAACAACTTTGAACATTTAGCATTTTTTTAAGAGAGTCCAGTGAAGATTTGGCATGTTTAACTTCAGTATGTTATATTATTTTATTATTTCTAAAATGGTGAATTCAGTTGAAACAGTGTGTTCAAACAGCCTATGGAAGATACGAGGCACTTCAGACACAGGGCGCACTTTAGCCATGAAGACAGAACAGGCGTTTGTGATGAGTAAGAGTTGACATCACAGTGCATGCTGCAAATAGTGGTGGAAAAGTCATTGACCTCTATCTTACCGAGGAAATTATGACAACTGATGCGCTTCGAGGAGCTGTTCAAAAACTGAGTTTAGGTCTAGAACAAAAAGTACTCATTCTTGTACCCGAGTACAATCGGTACTCATTGTACTCGGCTTCTTATTGGACCCGGACCACAACACGAACACATGAAAAATTCACTTTAAATTATTTTTGATAGCTACCTGCACTTTGTCCAAAGGAGAAGCACTTTGATCTGCATTCACAATGATGGGATGCATTTAATACCCTGACATTAAAGTACATTTGTACTGAAGGATGTGAAACTGACAAAGGTGAGATTAGATATCACAGACTCTCTAAACAGGAGGGGTAATGGTGCACCTGCAGTGTCTTCAGATTTTCATTTAATTATCACTTTTTCTTGTAAATGCAAGTTGACCACCGTTATCAGCATCTCGAATGTTACTGCAAATCGCTGGGAAAGAGCTTTCGCCTCGTCCTCAGATCAACTCTTTCCTCCTCAGTGGTTTGTGAGCCGAAACAGCCGCACATTACAGATGGTTCACTATTCAGGAAGGACTGACATTTCAAGAAAACCTCATGTCACCTCTTCCTCTTACTATTTCCAGACAGGCAGCAACGCAATAATCAGTATCATCAGCGTCACTGTTAGCTGTCATCGACACAAAATAAATTGTTTGATATGACATCGTGATATAACTGACCTTTGGGATGGGAAAACAGTTTTGATACACACAAATACTTCTGAAGTAATGCCTAAATAGTTGCCATCTATATTTTTTCAGCCGGAATAATTGAACTAAAACGAACACTGCGACGGAAAATGATCTGGTACTCTTATCACGTGCCCTGTGGAGCATTTCCATCATTGCATAATTTCACTCTAAGGCCGGGTGAGTCACCTGTGGCTGTGATCAAGTTATCTTAAGTAAACTCAATAAAAGGCAGTCCATGTCAGCAGTTGATGTTTGTTTTATTGGCCTAAGATTGTCTGGACATAATGCAACGTCTCCGGTGCGTAAAGATGTTCATCGTACATTTATTTGTGACATGTGCAGCACAGAGTATAAATGTGTATACTGAATAAAAGAGAGACATGGAGTCATACGAAAAAAGGCAAAGTTTACAATGAGCTTCTCAGGACATTTTGAAGGTTTCTTTTCACACGTTTCTTTTGGAGCATTATCTAGATTCAAAAATATGCCCATTGACATGAATGGAGGACTGTAACGAACAGAAATGTGTTCAGTTTTTCTTATGTGACCTCGCCTAGACATCCTCTCACCCTGGCACTTCCACGTTTGATTACCAAAGCGATTGTTTTCTCAGCTATAATACAATGCATACAGGATTTTTTTTTACATTGAAACATCAGTTACATCTGCCATGTTCAAATATTTGACCCCTTTAACAAAATATGTATAACAATAACAAATTTTACCAACAATAAAAGCATTTGTTATAATAGTCAGAAAGTCCCACCTCTCGCTATGCTTGATTGAGACTGAAAGAATCATGTGCGTCCATTGTACAACGGTTTATATACACAGTGATGAAAAAATACAGACATAACACAAGTGCTTATAGGAAACACAAAGTTCATCTGTGAAAGTCGTTGAGGCTATGATTGATAAATTAGACACTTCTTCTGACAGATGCTCCTCTCTTGTGTTGATTGGCTGGTGCAATGCTGCCTCCTCATGGCCTAAAGCACACACTGCAGGTGTCTTTTTTTTTCTTTTACATCTGGTTCTCAAAAAGGGACAACTTGCTCTAGTCCTATTGCACAATTTATCTTCCAGCGATGGAGACATATACATTTCAATTTTTTAAAAAGTCAGTGTTTTTTTTTTTTTCCTCCACGAGCGTTGGCAAAAAAGTTCAAACTACTGTACAGTGTCACATTTTAAATAAATACTCTCCATTAACAAAATGTTGATGAGTATATTAGCATTTATAAAACTGAAAAACATCTCCACGACTCATTGACTCGAAAGGAACCACGTAACTCAGCACCAAAATCTGGTGGCAGCTTTGGCTGAAAAAAGTAAACAAACAAAAGACAAAACAAAATGCCGAAACGAAAAATATCAAACGTAGCAATCCAACACCAGCAGGTATTAAATATTTGTATTAAAATGAGCTTTCAAATCCCAAACCCGCTTTTTTAACAGGGCCCAGAAGCTATACATATATAGAGATATTTTTTTTTATGTGGATACTTCTTTAAAAAAAACAAACATTTTCTGTCATTTTGATAAATAAAAATAGAAAACACAGAAATATCTTATCCGCCTAACGTCTGCTGTGTGAGTCCTGCTTCTCCTCTTGTCATGATTTCCCTAAGTGAAAGAGAACTTGGCAAATAATCGCAACCACTCCGGTGTTGAGCACAGAGGAAATGGAGATGTCTAATAATCTGCTTTCATACAGCACGAACTCTGTCTTGTTCTCCTCCACTTTAGCCATAGCCAGCAGGCCTTTAGCTGCTCTGCACATCATGTTTATGCTAGGCGGCTCTACATGGGGGTGCCCCATGTGGAGCAGGCTGTGAGGGTTCTGCTGGTACTGCGCCATGCTGACACCGTCCTCCAAGAAGCCGACCAAGTTACCCACGCTGCCCTTCTGCATGGCTATGGCACGTGCCGCCGTGGGGTCGCCTTGTGCCAGGTGGGAGAGGACAGCCACTGCCATCTCCCTGTACACCTGGGTCTTCCTCTGACCCACGTAGCGCACCAGGACAGTGAAGAGCTTCTCCTGCCGGCTGAAAGGCGGTGTCGCTAGCAGGAGGTCAACGTTGTCGCCCAGGATGCTCAGCTTGCAGAGGCACTCCAGAACAAGCCTCTGCGGAGTGAGCTGGGAGTGGGGGGCTGCCCACGGGAATGGGTCCTGGGCTTCAGCTGAGGGGCACACCATCCAGTGGAGAAGGCCATCCAAGATGGGGAGGCAGATTGTGTCGGAATAGGTGGAGAGATCCAGCTGACCCGAAATGTTGGCGAGAGTGACCATGGCGTTCTCCCTGAGCAGACTCAGACACTCCCACCACCACTCCTCTTTGCTACTCGACAGACCCCGCTCCTGCTGCTCGTCCCTCTGGTAGCTCGGGGGCGACCTGTTCCTTTCCGGGTGCTGGTGGTGCAGCAGGAGCAGCCTTCCCAGGAGAAGAACCAGAGCAGGGTGGCGTGACATGTCTAAGTCGTTCCCCGGGATAAAGGACAGGCTCCGGACGATGTTGGAGATGCATACACACCGCTTGGCGAGTGAGTCTTGCCAGGCGGCGGCGGTGGAGAGTGGAGCCTCGTCCAGGCAGCGAGGCTCATCCTCCAGGAGGGTGATGTGGTCCTGCTCTCCATCTGAATGCACCCTGAAGGGGTAGGACGGCAAGGAGCGTGCCGGGTGGGCGTAAGAGAGGGCATCAACTCGTGCACACAGAACATCATCGATAGTAGCAGTGATATGTTTGAGTGGTTGTGTCTTCCCATCCTCCACCTTGTTGTCCTCTTTGTTTTCGTTACATGTCATTTCCTCTGCCCTCACAGGTGGTTCGCTCCGGGGTTCAAACTGTGTTTGAATGTGTGCGGTGGAGTCGCCTCCACCAGCCTGCCAGTGGAGCAACCCGCTGGTGAACTCAGTGACGTAACCCAAGTGCTCTGTCATGTCTTCAATCAGGTCCTCTTTGTGGACAATCTTGATGGGGAGCTTATCATATTTACTGGCTTGTTTAGGTTTAGGCTCGAGCTGTGTGACATGCTGCTCAACACATTCCTTTTTACTCTCCTCTTCTTCTTCTTTTGCCTCTTTCTCTTTGTCCTCCTCTGCCTCCTCCTTCTTTACACTCACTTCAGACTCCTCTTTCTCACCGTTCACTTCTGCTGACTCCAGCTCTGCGGTGGCTGGTGGAGCTTCCTCCATGATGCTTCCTGCTTGCTCCACCTGCGTCTCTGCCGCTGGGGTGGGGTCGGATTCAGGTTGGACAGCAGAATCTTTTTCCTGGTCAGGGATGGCTTCTTCTGTCTGGTTAGGAGCAGGGTCCAAAAGGCTTTTGTGAGCTATGGTTCCCACTTCAAACTCCTCCAGGATGCCGAAGATCTCAATCAAGAAACGGCGGAAGTACTCCACGATCAGCTCGAGGAATCCAGGCAACTAGTCAGATGGAGAGAAATTAAAAAAATAAATGTCACAGCATGCTCGAGTGGCCTAAATGATTATGTTCTGTCAGGCGGCAGTCATGAAATTGGTTTTACCTGTGAGAGGCTAAAGGAGGCCACAGTGCTGTCATCGTACAGCAGGATGTTGATGGTGTCTAGAGCCCATGTGCTCTCTGCCAGGAGGCCAGACTTCAGAGACATCATCACGCGCCAGGCCTCAGGCGTTCCTGGGATTGAAACCATGGGATTTTTGGAACCAAGAAAGAAAAAAAATTGTGATCAGACATTATCTAAATGATAAAAGGGGCATTGAACAGAGTAGATCAGTGTAAATCCTTTTACAAAATGTACCTCATGTTGAGTTACTCTACTTGAATATTAGGTCTAGCTCTACATCTAAGGTAAAGATGAAATGGTGTTTCAATTGTATGAGAATACTGTAAATCCACAACTATTCAGTGCTTCAGAGTGCCCAATTCAAAACTCTAATGAATGACATAATGGGACTCACCGGTGTCCTTGGAATTGAGCTTCCGTCGGGGCTTCAGAATCGGCATGCTGGCCTCCACTGATCCTGGCGGGTAGTTGAGGTCCCGCCTCAGATTAGGCGGAAACTGACCAATGGGTCCACTGCCCTGTGAGCCCATCATGGTCATCCCCGGCTTGGGCATCTTCATGGGTGACATAAATGCCGCTTTGCTGGGCGACATCCTGGAGTCCATGGAGCGCTGGAAAGCCCCTGGGCTGGGTGCTCTGGGCAGGTGGTTGGCCATGGATGGAGAGTTGGAATAGGAAGATGGCTGGCGTGACGACAGGGTCGCCATCCCCCCTGACGACGACATGTAGGGAGACTGTCGGTGCCACTGCTCCTGCCCGGGCCTTCCGTCCATGTCATCCCTACCAATTGAGCCGTACGGTGGAATTTGTGATGGTGGTCCCTGTCTGTTGGGGTAGGGATAACCGAGGTCTGTCCTGGATGGCCACATGTTGGGGCCATCGGCAGCGTGGTTAGGAGTGGGCCCCCCGCCCATCATACTGTGCTGGCTCTGACCTGAAGGGGCCATGCGGTCTCGGGGGTAGGGGAAGGGGAACTGTCCCTGGATAGGTCTGTGTTCAGGGCCTGAGTACCCACCGCCATAGTGGTTGTACATGTCCGGCTGCTGGTTGGCGTACTGCATGGCATACATGTCACCCTCGTGCCTCTTGGGTGGAGGGCCGTACATGCCGTCCATAGGCCGTTTGTAGCCCTGCTGAAGAAAAGTTAGTGATTATTGTTTATTGTCAGCCATGATAGATTCATTCTTATCATTCTACTGCTTCAGTCATGTTATATAGTAATACTATTAATAAAGGGGCACTACGTGGTTTTGGAGAAGAAATTCAAACTAAGAATTTACAATGTTAATGAGGTAATAGTACAAACTCTGAAATATTTTTTCCTTCACTAAATAAACAGGCTGTTCTCAGAGGACAATAAGGTCCCTAGAACACTGTTTGAAGCTAGAGAGGTGGCAGGGTCCGCCAAATATAAAGAAAGTAAAACAGTATGAAATTGTGTTGTCCTTTAAGGTCAGATTGTTTAATCAGTTTATATTCAGAGTTTGTGTTTTTTGTTTGTTTAGGCACAAAAAAAAAGTCAGCCAATGTAGATCTTTGTCTTCTGATTAAAATGTTCTCCCAGTTCTCACAGTCAACAAACCATTGTTAGATCTATTTATGAACATGGTTCTATTTAAATAAAAAAAAAAAAGTTTACTTTCCTTTCTGTAAATGATCAAAACATTTGTTCCATCGTAATAAAATGGCAAATAAGAAAAATGTATATTGTGCAGTACAACAATGTAGGTTGAAATGTGATTTTATGATGTTTTGTGGGCATTCTCACACCATGTTCCTTAAATCTTTGACCTTTAACTCAAAAGTACCGACTACATACAAGTGCGCTCTCTCTCACCTGTTGCTGCGGGTACATCCCAGATGGATGCATCCCGTACGGCATGCCGGGATACTGCTGACTGTAGCCATCATGTCTGAAACACAAAAGTGAAGACATGTGATGTTGCCACTGATTTGACTTGATTTGAAGTGTACTCTGCTACACACACACACACACACACACACACACACACACACACACACACACACACACACACACACACAAACACACACTATGGTGCTGACCTCTGCTGTGAAGGGTATCTACTGGGAGAGTACATGCTGCCCTCACTGTTAGAAGGTCCCATGTTGTTCTGACTCCCAGGAGGACCCATGTTCCCCTCCATCCCCATGACATGGTCCGGTCTGAGGATTAGACAACAGGAGAATCGTCATGTCCGTAAAAAGTAAGACCAAGAAATTAATAAAAACACCTCATCTATCTCCGCTTTAGGGATGTATGGTGATTTTGTGCCTACCTTCTGTCATAGCCTGGCCCGTATGGATACTGTGAACGTTGGCTCATGCTCAAGGCTGACGGGGGTCGACCATACATTTCCTGCATGCCTCCACTGGGCATCTGGCCTGGGATGTAGGGATCAGCTCCTGCCACTGTAAAAGAGGAGAAGAAAAAAGGGGAAATGAAACTCAGATTACTTTATATGAACGATATTTTAACAGGCATCAACAAGGTAAAACAGAGGCTTGAAGTCATTCTTTTGAAATGCATGAACTGTTTTTCTGCTCACCACCAGGTGGCAGCCTTCCTCTATAAATATTCACCACTTCCCTTGATTAAGCCTATTGTTCTGAGGCTGCAACTGTTGTTATGCAGCTAACATCCACCATATTATTCATTCAGACTCCATTCTACCTCAGCCTTCAGAGGAGCCGCTATCCTTTCTAGAACTACCCGCTTGTTCTGAAAAGCTAAACCACATGAGTTGGTCAAAACAGGTGCTTCTCAGCAGGACGGGAAGGATGAAAGGTTGAACACGAGGAGGATGAAAAGGACGAACAAAGTTAGGATGAGACGAGGGCTAAGATACGAGAACATCAGACGAGCTGGTGTGTTTTTCAATAAAGGGCTGCGTGCTGTAACAAACAGTTCTCATCTCCTTTCATAGTTCTAGTGGTAAAACACACACGCACACACATACACACATCTGTCCTGATCTAACACGACATGATGACTAGACAATCAATTAGACCAAGGAGAGAGACGGAAGAACAATGGCGGTGGGATACATGAGTCATTTTGACAAAGAGCCATTTAAGTTTGAATTAAGGTAAAGATAAAGTTTTGAATTTAAGTATCTTCTTCTAAAAGCTACGCACAGTTGAGTCAAATAGTTTTTTTTCTGTGTTAGTTGCAACACAGCAAAAAAAAACACTTTATTCAGTCTCAGGATATTCTGTGGAACTGGGGGATCAGGTCTAGGTTTTTTAGTGTCTGGGTGAAGGGGCGTCACAGCGTGCGCCTCACTCACTCTTCCTCATCCCGGCAAAGGGGTCCTTGGTGTCGTACTGCATCCTCATCATCATGTCAGGCATGCTGAGGCCCTGCTGGTAAGGAGCCGAGGGGGGCAGGGAGGTGGCACGCTTCTGGAAGGCCGGGTCGCTCACCTCCGAGAAGGGGTCCTGTACACTCACACTGCTCCTGGACAAGACAAGGAGGGAGGGAAGGAGGGAGGGAGGGACAGGAAGGAAGAGAAGGGGGAAGCCGTATGAGAGAGCTGGAGTCCAAGGATTGCATACACCGATAATATGGATATGATCTGTGCTGTGAGGGAGTTCTATTTAAATTTCAGTTTTATTTTTATTTTTAGTCCTTTGCCATTTTAAAGTTGGATGTTTACTCTTGAAGCGAAACATTTCTGCTAAAATGTATATGAATGTGATAGTCGCACTAGCAGCGACAGAGGAGGCAGCCTGTTGTCGGCGTTGCATTAACAACATTTACGTAAAAGTAAAGAAACAGCAAGATGTGTTTAAATATGTTCTAAGTAAAAGTACTCCTCATGTTAAAAGACACCTGTCAGAGTGATCTTACACTATGGAAGTATTATTACAGAAAACCTATATGAAGCACTATATGATCTAGCTGGTTGAAGGTGCAATGTTTAAGAATCATCCACGTGGCCAGGGGCTTGCTGGTTAGCATGCTAACTTCAGTAGATATCTCTGCAGCAGAATACACAGACATCATAATGTTGTAGCTGTTAATTCTTAACATGTTGCTGATAGTTTCATTAAATTCTTTTGTACATTTTCAACTAAAATCTTACATATTGCACTTTAAATTAAAGCTACATTTGGATGACCTTTATATGTTCTTACATAATCTATAATAATGCATCACAATTTTATAAACTGATAATATAGTTGGAATAAGTAAGTAAGTACCATGTAATGAGTACATGTATTTATTTACTTGTTTTGACCACTGTTATTGTTGATATTTTTCATTTGCATTGTGCACATACAAGGGTGCTGCCAACATGTGCTCGAAAAGACACCGCATGAAAAGGTTGGAGGCAGAGGTTAAACAACACTTCTTAGACAAGTATACAAGTGAAATCACAAAGACAGTAAAATAAAGAACTGCCTTAAAGAAAAGCTCCCACACTTCAAACAACAAGAAGTCAGCAGAGAAGGACATTTTTTCTTTTTACAAACAAGTGAAAGCCTTGAGGCACCATATAAAGAGCAAGAAAATGTAAAAAGGATTTGGTCTTCAATCTCACATAAAGCACTTAAATTCTTGTTCTAACGGGAGTATAAGTGATGTTAACAGCACATAGAGATATTTGACCTTTAATAAAACCCTGCTCCTCTAGACTATAGCTGTTTCTATGAGACAATATTTACAATTTAAGTTTATACATTACATCAACAGACAGTCCTCATTTGACATCAGGGACGTTCTGTGCTGAAAATATCTTGTATTAAAAAAATGAAGTCAATGAAGCATAGACAATGAAGACGAATTGAAAGAGAATAAACTGTATTAATATAAATAGTAATAGCAATACCAGTAACAGCAGCAGTAAAAGCAGCAGAAAAACTCAGAGCAATACTCTTGGTGTGAGTAGTGCAGTCCGTCTGTGTGTGGTACCTGTTGGGGGGCAGTGGTGTGACCTGTCCCAGGGGGGTGGTGGCAGGTGTGGGGGGTTTCAGATCCCCTGCCGCCTCTGCTGTCGAGCTGCTGCCGGAGGACTGGGGCGTCTGTGGGCCTTGGAGGGAGCCGCCTGAATTAGCTTGAAGACAGAAGAATCCTTATTATTATCGTAGCTCGATGATTCAAGACACTCACAGTTCCAAAAAAAACGGTAACACATTCAGACTGCAGGGCTCCGCCGCATGTCTTCAGATACCATCTTAAAGCTGGTTTGAGTTAGAGCAACCATAGTGGGCTTTTGGCTGCGGCAAGGTGCTGTATTAGAGAGATAACTTTGGACTTAAGGCCAAAGCACTAACAGTGGCGCCCTACATGAGAAGTGAGCTGGAGCAAACGGCCTACACGAGGGCAGAGAGGACGAGTACAGAGGAATTGCTTAGCAGCAGAGGAGGGGGAGGAGGAGGAGGGAGAGAAAGAGAGGACACTGAGGTGAGAAGCGAAGGATTTCTCGGAGGGAATTGCCCACTTGGGGGGGGGGGGGGGGGGTCACAGCACAGCTCTTAATTTGGAAGCCATTTGAAGATGGTTTAACTTGCTTTTTTTTTTTTAGGTGTGCCATGGACTTGATGAGGGTTCAAATGGAGGGCTAAGCTTGAGGGGACAGATGCATTTGAGGGAAAGGTAGTGTATATCCACCATATTTGGTAAAATCAAGTTCTGCGCTGGCCAATATATCCCTTGAGAGTGAGCGTGGAGCCGGAGAAAGCATGTGCTTGTGACATCCTGCTTAAAAAAAAAAAAATAAAACATCCCCCTCACACAGAGACTCAAACTGGGGTTAAAATTGGGTTTCACATTTCTGTGAATTTCTCAAATCAGATGACTGGAAAAATCACAAGAGGAAGCCGAGCTACAGACAAGGACCCCCAACCAGATAAAAACCAAGGGATACAAATTCCCAGAAGCAGGTTTCATGGAAAACACAGCCTGTTCCGGCTAAAAGATGACAAAGACCGAGCGGGAGAGAATATGAAAGTGTCCTAATGAGCATTTAGCGTAAGAAGACTTTTTCTCTGGAGCAGCCTCAGTGGCCTTTCCCTGCACCGCACGTTTCCACAGGAAAAAAAAAAAAGGGAGAAAGACTTAAGCTTTAAAGATTCATGCTAATTCTGAATTATTCAATGATACCCCCTGCCACTACATCACAGGAGACGGAGAGAGTAAGAGAGAGACGGAGAGAGATGGTTATCCCATGACGATGAGCAGAGGTAGGAGAGAGGGCAACGAAGGGGCAGGGTGCATTAAGGACTCTTCACTTCCTGGGATATCCCCCGCTTCAGAGACAAACATGAACGCGCACCACACACGCACGCCAAGGCGAGCGCAAACAATGGTGGGGTTAGCTGAGGTTAAGGCGCTTGCCATTCCTCAAGAGCAGGCGGCCAGACGGATACATAATACCGAGCGGGCGGGGGTAAGAAGATGGAGGAGAGCGTGAACTCGGAGTGCCCTCTGCTCCACATTTAGAGGAAGACAAGAATGACAGAGGAGGCGATGAGGGAAAAAAAAAGTGTGTATGTATGTGTGTATGTGTGTGTCAGCGGGTGACATAATCCAGAGGGGTGGTGGTGGTTGGTGGTGGTGGGGGAGACGGGGGGGAGAGAAAAAAAAACAAGTCAGTCAGCCGAGCCATTTTTGTGAATGAAAGGTGACGGCGAGGTCGAGTTTGTTTACGTTCTACATTCCAGTCCTCATTAATCACTCCCTACACGCCACCACCACCACCACCACAACTACTACTACACACACACTCTCCACCCGACCAACCCCCACCAGCCCGCTGGACAAGCTCCCTCAGTGACATCATTGGGCTGTCAGTCTATATATAGTCTGGCAGGGTGTCGGTAGGGCAGTTTGGAGCAGGAAAGCACAGACAGTGGATCAACACAGAGGTATAACAAGCAAATGGATGCAATTTCTTTCTGGGTATTCAGAACATATTTCAGAGTTGGGGTGTGTTAGCGTTTAGGACAAATGTATCCATACCGGAACTACAGCAATGTCATTTTGTCCACAGTGCGTCGTCTTAAAATGCCATTTGTTTTCATTATTATTGCTGGGTGTATTCATTTCACTTAAATGTAGTGTAATAACATAACCAATCAGGACACACTTTAATTGACAGCCCCTTCATTTGCAAGGAAATGTTAAAGTTAAGTCTGTACTGTTCCCAGTGTCTCTGCACGTGCAGCTCATCCCTACGTTAGTTTAGTTTGTGTTCAGGCCAGTGTTGCGTTGCTCCTTCATGTTCTTCGCGTGTCGGTGTGTCTGTTTTCCCCCCTCACAGCAGGCCTGAGTCTGCTGTGCTCCCGTGCCAGCTCCCCGATCCTCATGTGTTCCCTGTGTTCCTGATTTGTTCCTTGTGGTTTTCTAGTTTGGTCCTTAGTGTCTGTATTACTGCTTTGAATTGTGACAACGGGGAAGTTAACAAATATTCAAATGGAAACGAAGGCAAATAAAAAAAGGGGAAAATTAAAGCACATATATTATGTCACACAAAGCCTACACTTCAATTCAATTTTCAATTAAAATTTTGGTGTGTTTAATGGCATAGCAATTTTTTCATGAAGCCATTTATCTATTAATTCATTTATTTTTCAGCATCGAGAATGTGATGTACATGTATGATGTACCAAGATTTAAAGCAAACCATCTCACCAAATTAAAAGATTTTGTAATTAGAGAAAGAAAAATTATGGTGCATAACAGCTTGTGTCAAAGGTCTGGCCATCATGTCTGCTGGTAATGACAACACTATTCTGGTCAAAGTAACTGCTACTGTCTGTGGACAAGTTGACGTTGCTACACTTGGGCCAGACAGAGCAAGAGACGAGCATTCAGACAATCATACGGGTTGTAAACGAGTAGCCAGATTACCGCTACCACTTTATTTGGAGGTGAAACTGAAAGCAAGTGCACCTGAAATGTCAGTAATAATTACAGTTGAAGGTTTTCCTCTGATTTAAAGGTTATTACTTCACAGGAATAGATCTCTCATCATCTTGGGGTATCTTACCGTAGATGAAATTTGATTTTAAAAGTAGACAATTTATCATAAAATGAGGTTTACCCCGATTTCTTTTCGTTATTCTTTTATATTCACTCAATTATGTGCTAATTATTCTAGTCGAGCAACGATTCCTTTTTAAACTACTGTCTTTGAGGTGGGAATCACTAAAGCATGCGAACAATACAAAATAATCACATCGATAATAATAATAATAACAGCGCCCGATGCACAGGTCGCAGTGATTCCTTTGCAGCTGGAGTAAGTGCGTTGGCTCAAAGCTGAACCAGGCAGTCGATCTGTAAACCGTGATGGAAGTTTACAGCCAACTGTTTGGCTAATAATTTAACAGTTTGCTTTGAAAGTTTATGTTGCCTGGGGGGGTTATTAAAAATCTGTCTGATCATCAGAATGCTTGTTTTTCTTTAAAGAGCTCTCTGTGTTACCCGGATCTCTGGAGTTAACTTGAGAACAATCACGAGAATGATGGCCAAGACTATTGAAAGACGCTCAGGTAATAACCAACATGTTTTACACTTTAAAATAAGTATGTTCTAAAGCCACTACAGCACATGTGGAACACTTTGCAGAGAGAGCTAAACACTAATAATATCCACATCTGTGTGTGCATATTGACAGACAGTTCTTGCTGACACTGTTTGATGATGCACGATCATCACAGTCCTCAATAGTGTGCTGTCGACCACGATTTCCGACCCTCTCTACTGATGTCTTTGCCACAGATGTAAATGCAGATGTCACTCAAGTGTCACTGTTCCTACTTAAAACACTAGGGCCGAAGCCATCCATGAGCCGTCCTTCAGAGTAAGTCACTTAGATCTTTCCCTTTTACCGTCATGATGCAAAATAAGAAGGAACTGGGCCTGCTCAGCATTTCTATACATGCCACAGAGCATGATTGGATGGTAATTGCTTAATTGTACCGTGCAGTGCACCTGTGTGGGAGCATCTCTGTTTGTTATGTCTTGACTCATTTATTCAGATCTTTCCCTCAATCCCTCGCCCGTGTCTTCCTCTGATTTTGTTGATGTGAGCAAAGCAAAATTCTATCAAACGGATGTGGTTAGAGCCTCTTGAATAGATGAGAGAGGGCTGCATTATGAATTATAAAGTGTCATGAGCAAAAGGGAATTCATTCATATGTGTTTGTATATATTTGCGTGTGCGTGGCTCATGTGCGCCTACATGTATGCGTGTGTATATTCAAATGAAGGCGGGTGCTCCTTTCCACCCACGAGCAAAAGCAATCTGCAGCGTCTCCGGCAGGTGAAGTGCTCTGATGTTCTATTTAAAAGCCGGGGTCACTTTTCTCATCTCCGCTGCAAATTAGAGATGTGACCTTACAGCTCCGTATCGCCGCCGCTCTCTTTCTCTCTCCCGCCTCTGATCCTCACGTCATAATCGTGCACAGAGAGACACGCGGTGGCGAGCAGGCGATACACACAAACAAAAAAAAAAAGCAACAAAACAATATTACTTAACCTCGGATGCACTGTAATCAAATCACGGCGGAGTCCAGGGTTTGACGTACGATTGGTGATCGTAACGTGGCTCACCTTCATTAAACTGAGAATCACCTCATCAAAACAGTGTTAATGTTCACTCGTCTCTCGTGGGTTTTAAGGTGCGTTCGTGTATCTGTGTTGCAATCTCGTATGCTATTTTTAACGATGATCATGCACTCACTGGCTGGCTGTGGTTGCAAGTTGTTAGTGGGTTTAGTTTAGCCAAATGACAGAAAAACACACAACTAGCTGTGTCTGCCACGCAGATCTTGTTGAGGTCTGTTTCTCAGTTGCATTTGGTTGAAAAGTAAAACCGAAAAACTCTCTACACCGGTAAATACAGTGGTGGAAGAAGTAGTCAGATCTTTTACTTATTTTATATTAACCTCATGCAGGGGTGCCCAAACTTTTTTCCCTTGAAGGGCCAAAACTGAAACATAAATGTGGAATTAATGTAAAACGTAAAAAGTGCAAAAATGTAAAACAGTACTAGAATCCAAAATTCCCTTAATTTACTGCTAGAAACATTGGGTGGGCCAAACTTATTTTACAGCCCTGATTTTATAGCCTTGAATGCAACAATAATGATGTCGACTGGTGGGATTTCCTTGAAATGTCTCAGACTGTACTAATCTTAACCAGAACATGTTACACTGCAGATATACTGCATATAATACCTCTTGCAAATGCCAGAGATGTACCTGGGATAGAGATTTACTTCATATGCTTTGGAATTTTGGAAATACATAACTAGAATAACTTCTGATACTATTAAAACCATAATCTTTTCTGACCCCAGGGATCTTGATTTTTAGAGACATTCAAGGTCTTAAAATGAGTGTTAAACACTTCATATTACTCACAGGCACAGCTAGGAAAAAGTCTATTCTACAAAACTGGAAATCGGAACTTCCGTCTTCGCTGAGGCAACGATTAAAGGAATTAAAATCCTATAGTACGCCTGAAAAGATCTTGTTTAGGGTCACAAAAACCCCTTGACTGGTGAGACCTGCCCTGTCTTCCTCACATTGTCTACTTAATGTTGTAAATGGATGTTTTGCTTAATTAAGAACATTGTATATATGTAATATAGTTATTTACAATTATTATTTACAATGTTTGCTTACAAAGTGTAACAGAGTAGTAAAAAATGGAAACAATCAAATAAAGTACAGTACTTGAATAAATATATTTAGTAACTTTCCACCACTTGGTAAATACCTCTAGAGGTAAGTGAAGAGATAAGATGTTGATTGGGTGAACCGACCCTGTAACTGTAATTGGAGTACAGTGCTTTTTTTTTTTTAAGCCTGACACATTTTGTTGTTAGATTTGCATTTCTTTGTGAGTTATCTAATCTTAATATCACTGTATTTTTCAATTATCTGGGAAAAAAGGACACGAGACATGACATGAAGTAATTACCCTCCCACGACACCTCCTCCTTCCTTTACGCGTTTCTTAAAATATCTGAAAAAATGTGGAGGTGAAAGTCTGTTGTCTGTGATTTAATGCGCTCACTGGCTGCGATAATATTTGACATTTTTGGCTTGTAATGAATCATGTAATTTAATGTTTAGATGGTGTTACCAGGTTTGGCAAGTTTGGGCTAATTCATTTAATGTGCACAGCAGCTGATACAACAAAGCTCCGACTAATAACATTACCCTTTTATTTCTTTGCTAAATCAAGGTTTTTCCAACCTACACCGAGGAACAAATTTACACAACCTGTTAATTTATCTTTCCTCTGAATCTGCACCACTGTGCAGCTGATATTCCTGCTGTTCCTCCAAGATGCTAGCATGGCAGCTACCTTCACTCAAAAGTTTTCTGACTCAGCTGCGAAGCCCTTATTGTGGCGGCGTCGCCTGTTACATTGCCATGAATACAGATCACTGTTTCTCTGATGATTCCTGACACCTGTAGTTTGATCAGCAGCACCTGTTGTTTGGCTGCCGACAGATGGGAGAGTGGAGTGGTGGAGGGAAAAAAAAAAAAAAAAATCCAGTGAAACTGCTCTGTTATCAGGCCTTACCAGGTGAGGGTGGCTGGATCTTGACCTGCTTCCTGCTGTCCCCTCCAGCTATGCTGCTGCTGCTGCTGCTGCTGTCCACTGGTGGCTCCTCTCCCCTCTCCATCTTGCACTCATAGGCGAACAGATACTGGATGTACTGCTTCTTGAGCGAGCTGGCCGAGCTGCTGGACGTGCCCACATTCAGGTTGGTCGACAGCTCGCGCCACTTCTTGTTTTTGTTTACCTGAGCAGTGGAGGACGAGACATTAGTGAGTCAAATGAGCAGTGTAGGGTATATCATCCTTTATTTGTCCTCATGCACTTCGGTGGTATTAGTCACTCACTTGTCATTGTGCATGCAGGACAGTAGACCACAGCCTGCTGAATTTGTTCCAAATAATGAATTCCATGGCTGGCCACTTAATGTTTGTGTATTTACTATGACTACAGAGCTGTAGATCACTCGTGAGGAGTGCACATCATTTTCACATAGCTATTAATTATCTGACACCAAAAAACATACTACGTTATATGTCCTCAAGTATGTGGACAACTTTGACTACAGGGGGCTGATTTTCACAGTTTTTCAGTTCAAGTTTTTTGAAATCCTTACATTAAAAGAAAAAATATATATTTTAGACAACAGAGGGCATGCTCTGGCAAAACATCCACCAATATGGCCGCTTTTAGAAGCGGTGTGTGTGCACGGGCAGAATGAGATGAGTTTACTGCATGTGTTGAACAGTCTGTCATCTCTAATAAGGCATGTTGCCTGTACTTTACCATGGCGAGGCCTCCGATCTCGCGTACAGCCATGTAGAGCTTCCAGAGGTCCAGCGGCTTCTTGCCCACAGCTGGAAGCTGGGTGACGGGTGTGCCCCTCTCCTCCATGAAGTTCAGGTATCGCTCCACCCAGCCCCGCCTCTCTGGCTCCACGCCCAGCTCAAACAGGCGTGTGATTCGCTCCCCACTGATGGAGGAGGAGTTAGGGTTGGCTTTCTGGAGAGCGATGGAGAAATAAAAAGAGAAGGATTGGCTTGTGATACTCAGTATATACTACATATTTTCTTATATAGTCTTTTTTTGTGCTGTATCCTACTGCAGTTTTCTGCTACAACAGCCCGCTCTCCCCTTGGGGATCATTAAAGTTTCATCCCATATTTACACATTCTGAAGTAGGCCCTCCGTTAAATGACCGAGCAAAAATAAACAGTTCTTTAGAGCATTTTGTTCAGTGTGCTGCCTTGTGTTTACTTCATTCAAGCACACGCATACGACTCAAGTTCACACTGGTGGACAAAGTTTAATCCCAAACCGCCGTGTCTGGCTCCTTTCCAGACTTTTCTGAAGAATACTTTTGATCAAGTAATTACAGAATAATCCCTCCCTCACTCAATCAATCAAACAAACAGCTTGTAGTGACATGATTGTCCATAAAGGGACATTCAGTTGGTCTCTGGTCTCTGTGTCTATGTAATGTTAATGTGACTTATTCAGTGAATGCACACATCCATTCAAACAATAGTGTCTGATATTTCTAGCTCTTACGGGACTCGAGGGGGTCTTGAGGGGCCACGGGGGGCTGCTGATGCTGTCGCTGTCATCTCCATGGTAGGAGGAGAGGCTGGCTGGGCTGGGTGAGAGGGGGGAGGGCACGGGCAGGGCACCGCCTGGCGTGGCGGGCTGGGACACACACTGCTGGGAGCCACTGCTGCTGTTATTGTTGCTGTAGCCGTCCTGTAGCTGCTGGGTAAAGAGAGAGAGAGGCAGAAAAAGCGGGGGAAGAATTTAATTTTCTTTGTATAAAAGCATCCATCACTGTTGGGTTCATTCAACCACCTCTTTGGTGTCAGTGTGATGTGACACAAGTGTGAGCTTAAAGCTAGACAACCAAAAATGAGTCAATGTGTGTGTGTGTGTGTTTGGACTCGGAGGTGGAAAGTACATCAAATACTGTATTTCGTGAACGAGTTTGAGGAATTGCCACTCAACTTGAATGTTTCCTTTTGAACTTACATTGTACGTCACCACATTTGGGAAGTAAATATTGTACTATTTACCCAATAGCATTTATTTTACTACTATGGTAATCAAACATCTTACTTTGAATAGTTTCAATCTGACCCAGATTATAAAATGTGATGCTTTATTAAAGATTTAAACAGATATAAATACTATCTTATACTCATATCCTTACGCTCCTTCAGCGAAACACTGATACATCCCAAGTGTATGACGGAGAGGAATCACAGGTCCTTCTTCGCTGCTGCTGTCAGACTCTACAAACAGCACTGCTCCCAGTAGACCTCACTGTGCACTGCGCAATAACAAACTCTACACATAACCCATTTCTCATTTTGGTTTGCACCAACTTGGCAATTTTCACACCCATATTTATTATTCATCAATAACAATACACTGCCCAAGTAGTAGTCAAATCTGTGCCACCTCAATCAGCTACAATTTTTAAATTATGCTTACATTTTCAAGCATCGGTTATAATATACATATAATTCTACTTTAGGGGCACATTTCACTGATAATACTTCTGCATGTTTACAAAAAAATTATGAATGCAGGACTGTAACTGTAATTGTGGTACTGCTATTTTCACTCAAGTAACTGGATGCTACTTCTCCTACTGTTGTATGGCCATCAGTGGTGGTGGAATACTAAAATGTTTTGCTTAAGATAAAGTAGCAACATTGCAGCAAACAAATACTATAGAAGTAAAAAATAATTGGTTCAGAACTTTGAATTAATTAAAAGTATAATCATTAAAATACACAAGTATCAAAAGCAAAAGTGTCCCATTTCAGAATAAGGCATATTATTGGATTATAAATACTGATGTATTAACTATTGTATATCACTTGTTGTGGCTGATAATGATGGAGCTAATTGGAAGTAATTCTTGGGTAGCTTAATACATACAAATACATGTAAAATTTTAAGTGAATCATATTTTGTAGTACCCTAAATCGATAAAGCGTCCTGAAACTAAAAAGTAATGAATAAACATAGTGAAGTCAAAAGTACATTTGAAATGTAGTGGAGTAAAAGTTTTAAATGTAATAGAATGGAATTACTCAAGCAAGTTCCTCAGCAGTGCTTGAGTAAATGCACATGGTTACTTTCCACCATTGAAACAGCCCTGTGGCAGAAGCACACTACAGAAAGTATGAGTGTGTGTGAAAGTTTTGTGTGCCTCACTGTTGTTCCGATACTGAAAACGGTATCAGAAATGCCCGTCACACGCCTAGAATGCTGGATCGAGTAACAACGAGTAGACGACTCTATGCACCGATCTCATACCTCCAACTTTATTTATTCAAAACGGGACCTTTATACCTCCCAGCAGCATCCTGTACACCTGTATGCAACTTAATAGATTACCAGCCAATATTCATCAACTGCGATCGACTTGTGCAACTTCAAGCACATCCATAACATCCATACAGCTGTTAAAAACAAATATAATATATATATTCTTTAACACGCTTGAATGAGAGGGGTGCTCAGTATCAGCTGATAAAAAAAATTGTAAGCATGGCGTCAGTATTTGGAAGGCAAAACTGGTCTCACCACATCTCTACTTATTGTTATTTTGTGTCTTAGTCTACATTCATAACTGCATGTGTTTGCATGCAAGAGATCTGAAATGCATGCAGATCTGTGTGTTGCTCTGTCTGTGTTCATGTGTGAATCTTTATACAGGCTCCAATTTGTGCAAATCACTCCACGTTAGCTCACATCAGTATGTGTGTGTGGTGTGTGAGTCTATATCTAGTGTGTGTGTGTGTGTGTGAGAGAGAGAGAGACTGCGAAAGAGGGAACAACAGCTTGACAAGTGCTTCTGGTCTGTGTACAGAATGCTCATGTCAGCAAAACCTTATCTTTCTCCCTCTCTCTTCCCCTGTCTTTCCCTCTCTCCTCCTCCTCCTCCTCCTCCTCTCTCTCTCTCTCGCTCTCTCTCTCCACAGACAGATCATCTCTTTTGGGAGCACTGGGGGTCTTTCTGGCTGCTCCGACTGCCTTAAATAATTCAAAAGGCCCTACTACCGTAATCAGCAAAAGAAAAGACAGGGATTTGGAGGGAAAAAGACGTGTAGTGGATGTGATGGAGGCGTGTGAGTGTGTTTGCGCACGTTTGTGTGTTCGCTCTGTGTGTGTGCATGTGCGTGTGTGGGAGAGGGGTTGTTAAGCAAAAACAAGGGGAGGGGGGTAGGGAAAGAGCAAAGAGCAGAGTTCTGTTGTTGCTGAGCTGAGCCAAGCTGAGCTGCAATTGTAGGGCAAAATGAGAAGTCAGCATTGTGTATTGGGACGTGTGTGTGTGTGTGTGTGTGTGTGTGTGTGTGTGTGTGTGTGTGTGTGTGTTTGTGTGTGTTTGTGTGAGTTTATATTGAGCAGAGGCACTGAGGAAGTAGTATTTAAGAGAAAGATGGTGTGTGTGTACATATGTGTGACTGACTGGAGAAGCCAGTGTGCGCTTTATCGCCTCTATGTAAAATAAAATAAAAATATAAATATGCTTACGTGTGTGTGTGTGTGTATGTGTCTATACGCACTATATTTCTATGTACATGCATGTGTGTACTGCAGATGCCGAGCCCTCTCTTTCTCTCTGTGTCTCTCTCCCTTTTTTTTGCAGCTCGGGCTGCCAAAACATCAGCGAGAGAAGAGAGAGCTGGGGGCAAAAACAAAGCGAGGAAAACATTAGGAATGGTAAATGTTAAACAAATCATTAAATATGGCGAGAAAACAACAGAGAAGCAGCCCACTGTGCTGAGGCAGCATATGCTGATCAGATCTGGTTTGCTTCATTAGGAGAGCGAGATCAAGAAACAAAAACAAAACAAGAAAAACGAAAAGGAGAGGACGAGAGGGAATTGCACAGTGAGACGGGAAGAAGATAAAGGTCAAGCGGGTACCTTTGGTTTGTGAGGCTCGTTGGCGGGGCCGCCGTCGTCTTTCACGTCCGCTTTCGGTTTCCCGTCTGGGCTCATCATCCCCTCTCCCGACATTCCCATGGCTCCTTTGCCAAGAGAGGAAACATTTACAAAGAAATACTGAGTTTTTCAAAGAATAAAAACACTTTGTGTGAGACATCTGTTGGCAGGTAGCTTTGTAATTTTTTGGCCATAAAATAAACATCTCTGTTTTTCTGTTTATAAAGAGATTTGTCCCTACAGGTGTGCTTTCACCACAGCAGATGAAGAGGTTCCATCCGCACTTTTTGCTATCACAATCGATAAGATATGGGGACCCAGGTCGACTCAAGTCACTGACATGATGACTCGAAGGACTTGTCTGTGTTCAATTTATGTTTCCAGTTAAGCTTTTGAGTCTCGCTGTCAGTATTTCACTCCTTAAAATAAAAATGAAAAAAAAAAAAAAATGTACTTATTGGATGAACTGGTTGGATAAATTTGACAGTAATATCATTACTTTTCATTGACAGGTACTGACACCTTGTTTTTCATAAAGTGAAAAGTCCACTTTATGGAGATATAAGAAATTTACTTGACTCGACACAAACTGTGATTTGACTTGAAATGAGTTGCCTGAGAAAAAATGACTTGCTAGAGAATTGGGCTTGAGTCATTTCAACTCGCATTAATAGCCTGAAATGCAGCTGAATAATAGTTTGCATCATGCCTACGACAGAGTCAATGCACAATGGTTTTAACGTCTTTCTCTTGGTTTCAATATCACGTCCTTTTCTTTGTGTGTTCTGAAAGCCCCTCTAGAGCCTGTCCAGTCATTCATCTCAAAGACTGCTGCTCAAGGGACACATAGAAAGAGAATGAGATAAGCCCGTGTGCTCTTTCAACCTCTCTGGCTGCACATCCTCAGATTGGGAGAAATCATCCATGTTCAAAGTGGCGACAGCACGGGAGGGTTAGCATTCAAGAAATGTTGTCAGACAAGAAGATTCGCCTCTGTTTTCAAAGACATTTGTGTACCCACATGAGGTTTCTAATTGAAAAAGAGTTAAGATCCTTAAAGACTACTTTTCATAGCGGAAGCTGCATATTTGTTATAAATAGAAAGACAGGGTCCTTGGATACAAGGCTCCCCTCTTTATTTTTCCCTTGTGTGCTGCGGCACGGTGGGAAAACTAATGGCTTTTTACCGTGCCCAGGGGCAAACCAGATGAGTTTTGAGGAACCTTGGCGCTCTAATTCGTTTGAAGTTTCCCAAATGTCACGCATTCTGATATTTGGTTTTTGAATAAAATGATGCCTTTCATTTTCAGGAGCCACAGAGCTCTCCGAGGTGCGTTTAGCAACAATGCAGCAGGGTGAAGGGGAAGAAAGAAGAAGGGATGCAGCACATTAATCTTTGCTCACTGGAGGGGCCAGCTCTACGGGAGAAGTGAGAGCTCTGAGAAAGTAACCGGCTTCACAGAGATTTCCTTTTTCTATCTGTTGCCCCTTCCAGGCCTCTGTGTCTGTCTTTGAATAGGAGCAAGGAACAAGAGCTGGTTCTAGTTTAAATCCAACATAGACTTAAGTGGTCGGTCTGACATTAACCTGGGGGGGGCAGTGCTCTCTTATCAACAGGTTCGTCTCTATTTTATCAACAAAGATGAGCTGATTGAGAAGAGGTCAAAAGTTCATTTTAATCACTGTTAGAAGGCTAACAGTGTGTGTGAATGGGCTTGACTATAAATAATTGTGGTGTTTTTTATTAAGATTTGTGCTTTCCAGAGTTCTGAGTGGTTTAAATGCTGTATGGCTGCCATTTGTAATTAAGCCAGTATACCTGAAGGCGTCATATTGTAGGCTGGACCTTGTGTGTTGCCCATGGCTGAGCTGTTGTTTCCCGTTGGCTGGCTGTAGGGGACAGTGGTAGCCATGGTGCTTGCCTGGCTGATACCAGGGCCTTGATAGCTCCCCTGCCTGCCACAGACAGAGGGGAGAGATGATGAACAGAATTGGTAAGAGATGAATCCAGTTAAGATTCACGATGCAAAACGACAGGCTGTGGGGAGATAAGTGGGTCACAGTGAAAGCAACGGAGGAACAGAAGTCCCAAAAATCGTACAAAGACGATATTTGGCGGTCTGTCACTGCCATACTCCTTTTACTGTCGCCGTAAAATCGAACAGCATGGAATCTGAGAGTCACAATGAAGAAAAAAACAACAACAAAAAAAAAAAAACGCAACACACAACACAACATATCCCTGATCAAACAGACAGCTTTTTGCTAAAAAAGGCTGAAGACGAGCACGCCGCATCGGAGAAGAAAACTCTTCTATCCTCCTCTCTCCACACCCCCCTCTCCATTCTCTCTCTCTCGTTGGCCCCCACCCCCTTCTCCCACAAGTCATAATTTAACTAATTAAGGTGTGCTTTTGGAGAGGATCATGTTATTTGTTGCCATGGTGACGGCAGAAATCAATCCTGCTCAATCTCCCTCCCCCAGTCTCCCCTCTTCTCTCTCTCTCCCTCTCTGGCGGCTCATCACATGGTGTTGCAAGTGACATCAGAGGGGCTTATCTGCAACCTGCTGAATGTTAGCCATCCCTGTGTGTGTGTGTGTGTGTGTGAGAGAGAGATAGATAGAGAGAGAGAGAGAGAGAGAGAGAGAGAGAGAGAGAGAGAGAGAAAGTGTGTGTGTGTGTGTGTGTGTGTGTGTGTGTGTGTGTGTGTGTGTGTGTGTGTGTGTGTGTGTGTGTGTGTGTGTGTGTGTGTGTGTGTGTGAGTGATTGAAGGCAGCGTCTATCATTGCATGGCAGGCAGGCCAGAGCCAGTGACACGGGGGCTGAAAGGGAACACCGTGTTTGGAACAATTTGGTCTATCTCCTGCTGGCTCAAGATTATCTCCTGGACAACCACATAAGAGAAGATTGGGAGAAAAGAGGGGGAGAGAGAGAAAGAAAAACATGTGAGGCGAAGGGAGAGAGGGGCAGAGGGAGAGGCCCGAAACTAAATAAGAAAAGCAGACAGGAAGGGGCAGACAGCTGAGGAAGTCGACGACAGACTACAAGGAGGAGTGTTTTGGCCCGAGATGCGACGCCCTTTTATGTGGACGCAAAGAAAGAAAAAAAAAATGCTAACCGGATTTATGTCAGTCAATTCCCCCCCTAACTGGCATCTTTCTCTCTTTCACACACTCACGCAGAAACATAGTGTAATACCTCGTGTTGGAAGCGATACACATAGCCTAAGAGGAGGGATTGGCTTGGTAAACCTCCCCATAATCTCATCTCACAGATGTAATTAGTCATAGAGCACGGCTGATGATACATATGTAATCCCTCTATGGGGGCCGAGGTGCACAGGGGAGCTCCATGGCAAAGAAACAAGCTCACACCAAATCCACGCTTATCTGGCCCCATTTCCCTATAATGGGGTGGGGTGGGGGGGATATAGACTCCTGCGTTGCTGCCTACGTGTTCCCTAAAAAGCTTCGTGTGAGTCAAGACGCTGAAATAAATCTACCTTTTGATCACCTTCCCTCTCAAGTACATCCTGCGTGCAAAACTCCCACAAAAGTGAGCGCTGATTAGCCGGCGAGGAAAAACAACTTTTAGATTTGCCAAATGCTTGAGAAGCTCATTTATCCATACTGTAAAGAAAGAAAGAAAAAAAGAAAAAAAAAAAAGCCCCTCACCCACCTTAAGCAATATAAGCAGAAGCTCTCATGTGTACGGTGAAATATCCAAACCAACAACAACAACAGTGGTTGGAGGTTTTCGGCTGTGGCGCTCTCCCATTATGACTAATTCATGTCATAAAAAAGCCCATTAGAAAGCACTTGATGGAGGCATTGCACAGCGTTTAATCACACTTAATATATGCATGCGCCGCTATCGGGGGGAGCAAAGAAAAAAAAAACAAAAAACAACAAAAAAAAAAGGCACAGCGCATTCATCTTGCTCTCGGGCACCTTTGTGGGGAAAAAAAAACATCCTGTTGCGGCAGAGAGAAAGAGAAAGAGAGAGTGAGTAAAGGAAGAGAGGGAGAGAGGAGGGATGGAGAGATGGGAGAGGAGGGAGAGGAGCAGAAGAAGAAGAAGGGAGAGAAGGGAAATTACGGCAGGAAGAACAAGAAGCAAGCGCAGTGTGTCTATGGGTCCCCGGTGGACCGATGGGGGGCGTATTCTCAGCTTGGGGCCCCTGAGCTGGAGGTAATCGCTGTTCCATGAGACTGAGCCGAGGGAACACACACTCGAAGCGCACACACACACACACGGAGTAAGAAACATAGAAACTGTATCCTAACACCATCAGGCCATCAGGTG
Organism: Diplodus puntazzo; assembly: GCA_963678695.2. NCBI lineage: Eukaryota > Metazoa > Chordata > Actinopteri > Spariformes > Sparidae > Diplodus > Diplodus puntazzo. The sequence goes on from OZ023175.1 coordinate 16,909,961, forward strand.
CGCTCTCGGTTTGCTGTCTGAGGGTGGGCTGAGGACAGACGCAGAGCGGGGGGAACTCGACTTTCTCTCTGAGTTTCATGTTTTTTTTTTTTTTTTAAGAAAAGTTGGAGTTGAGACTTTTGACATTACATTAGTATGAGAGCATGAATATTCAGCAACGGTTCCGATCTTTTGTTTCACCTGTCCAGACGCACTATTAGGGCAGAGAAGCCATCATCTCGCACAGCTGAAACAAAGAGCTTTCAAATGCACATTGTTGCTTTTTTTTTTCCACTTCAAAATGATTACTGCTATTCCATTGTTTTTCTATTCATGCTATTTTAAACGCTCTACTCTTTAGTCCCTCGAACACACACACACGCAGCCATCTCTCTCCTATTGCTATTCAGTCCACATGTGTGAAGGGCATCGGAGAAGGCCACTTTCACACCATGGGCAGAGAGTGTGTGTGTGTGTGTGTGTCTGTGTGTCAGTGTGTGTTTGAGTGTGTCCTTGTGTTCATGTGCGGGGTGGGCGCCGTTGCCAAGGGGATGCCATGGTTACGAGGTGCCAGCCAACCAGCTGACGGCGTCTCTCTAGAAGTGGCAGCGCCTTTGTCCTTCATTCGTGGTGACAGGCCGCGCCGATGCCTCCCAGCGCCGCTAACTGGACGAGACAGCAGAAGCGCTGGGACCGCAGGAGTGTGTGATGGCTGAGCGTCCCTCCCTATCGATCCCTCGGCTTTGTGTGTGTGCCTGTGTGTGTGTGTGTAGAGGAAAGTGAGAGAAAAAGGAGGCAGAGAGTAGCTGCTGGATGGAAGGATGGAGTGGATCGGCTGGAGGCCATGAATTATATATGGACCCAATCTGTTCTCAGGGCAGCTCGGGCTCATAGCTCCTCCAAACTCCTGACTCAACTCACAACACACACACACACACACACACACACACACACACACACACACACACACACACACACACACACACACACACACACACACGCTCTCACAGAGGGGAGGCCAGAATAAACCTCCCACAAAAAAATAAAAGGACAGCTTTTAACATATTAAATCCAGAGAAAAGCTACTCTACCCTCTCCCTCCCCTCTCTCCTAAACATCAAACAGCTCAGGATGGATGGAGGAGAAGCCATTTATTTTGCCCATCTAATGAAAGCAGAGCGCTCCACAGCACTGCCAAGACTGCGAGCGACAAAGCGCCACAGGCAGCATCCCCCGTTCTTGACATTCAAGCGCTGCTCTTATTTATTTAGCAAATTTACTTACTAAGGAGGTCAGAAATGAATTATTTGGCGAGGATTTGCCTGGGAGCACTCTACTCTCCTCTCTTCTCCCCTCTTCCAACATTTTTCTCCCTTCAATTTCCCTTTGATTTACGGCTCTTTTTTTTTTTAATTCCTGAGCTTTGCTCTTCTCCCACTAAATGCTTATTTTTCCGACAGAGCCCGTTCCTATAGCTCCAGGAACTTTTTGTAGAGTGTCGCCGGCAGCGCTGGAAAGTCATTTGAAAAGCCAGCTCTGTCCTCAGAAGCTGCTGCCAAGAAAAGCTTATACCTTTTAATACTTTCTGTTCTCTTCGCTTTTCCAAAAAGAAAAAAAGAAAAAAAAATCCCCAACATCACTCCGCAGCCCCTACAAAATTTTGTACAGCACCTTTCTCCCGAAGAAACTTGTACCTCATCCACACTGACAGGCTTGACATCGTCCGTGTTATTTGAACGTAGCATGTCAGACTTTTAACACAGCAATTCATCATGCTGACAACTGGCAGCCCAGTACGCCCCAAAAGTCAACTTTTCATGAAACTCATGCTGCTTTCCAGAAAAAATAATATGATCTCAAGATTGACCAGCGTCTATTTTTGAAATTAGGTGACAGCGCATGAACGAGTGACATTTACTTTTCTACTCTTTTCAAAGCGAGCCATGGCTGCTCCTGGCTAATGTCTGGGCACAGGAAAAGGAAATAAAGAAAATGGGACTCAGAGTGGCAAAGAAACATGAGATCAGAGACTGCTGTGCCCACAGAGATCTGTCACAATTAGACAATAGACAATTATATATATACATATATATGTATATATATGTATCAAACTCCTACACAAATTTAAGAACACACAAACACATGTGTATATGTATATATACATATATATACATATATATGTATATATATATATGTATATATATGTATATATACATATACACATGTGTTTGTGTGTTCTTAAATTTGTGTAGGAGTTTGAAGGAGTTTCCAAATGAATAAATGACCCTGCACCTTGTATGACCGCAACAGCAGAATTAAACTGCAACTCCTAGATTACAAAATTACAATTTGCGAGACGATAAAAGCTTTCACTTCCCCGTTGACACAAATCAACTTTTAGTTGAGCAACAGGATTCTTTTTTATGTTCTCGAAACTCTCAATCACCCTTAATCACCGATCAAACCGATTAACCGATACAAGTGGGACATTTGTTCCTGATTCCAGTTGGCCGGTGGAGGAGAAAAAGAAAAAAAAAAAACTTTATAAGGGCTCGAGGGAGAAAAACACTCACGCCACACTTTATGAAGATTTAATCACGACCCTCGTCTGCAGCCCTGGGATACCAGAAGTGGCCCTCCTCTGTTCATTTGGCATTCTTTTCACTCAGTCTAATAACGCTGGAGTGCGTCTACTAGCGTGTGAGGGTGCGTGTGAGTCAGATGGAGGGTGAGAGGTGGAAATATGGAGGGATTATTAGTGGGGATGTGGTTGGGGGGGTTTGAGAAAATGAGGAAAAGAGGAAGAAACCAACCGATGACATCACTGCTAACTAGCCCCTGATTTGGAAGGTCGGGAGCGGGTGGCGCTGGCAGCTCGCTCGGGGTCCACGCATCAAAGAGCGAGACTAGACATGTGCCGCGACTAACAACTTGTTTCTCAGGCGAAGGCGAACCGAGCTCTGAATGTTTCAGAATGTTGCGCTGAGATCTGGAGAGCAAACCGGGGTACTGGAGCCTTTAACTGCAGGTTTTTCGGAGGCCAATTTTCTCCTGATCTCCCTCAGATGTTCTAAAGTGGGATCTGAGGAAGAAAAACATAACAAGGCTGTGCTGGAGACGGCGGAGAACAAAAAGCAAATTGGGAGGAAGAAAGACTGAGGGAGATAAAACAGTCTGGGTAGGATAACAGAGCTGCGCAGAGACGGAGAGGGCGATACAGTTGGGAGAGTTAGTAAAAAAGAGTGAAACAGGTGGGAGGAGAGAGAACAGAGGCAGACGGGGGACGGATGAAAGAGGGAGAATGAGTGATAGCAGACATGAACGACTGTGAGGGTGAGACAAGGAACTGGAGTATTCTGCAAAAATGCCCAATGTGACAAAAATTCAGGCTGTCAAAAAAGCTCCCTGCTAGAAGACTTACTCCTATTTCTAGTAAAAACTTATTATCAATAAAAAAAATCTATATTATGAGGCAGAAATTTGATTCAAATCTGTTAACAATGAAAGAAATTCTGCCAACTAGGTTAGATCAGCTTTGAAATCCAAAGCAGATCTCACCTAGTTTTTTTTACACCAACTAGTTTAAACACGTCTTTTGTTGTGTCGAAGCATCCACTGTCTGTTCAGTTATTCCTGCGATGCGGTGGAAGTTACGCTTTGTTTTTGAATAAAAACAGAAGCAATTTGGAAGTTAGCATGCGCGGCAGCCTCCACCGCGGCAGAACGGAGAGGAAGATGAAAACTGGTTTCCAACAGAAAAATCAAAAGAAGAAGCCCTCGTTGTACTGGATCTCTTTCCTTAAATGTGATCTTTGCAGCACACACGATAATGACTGCTTAATGCTGGAGACGGAGATAAAACACGAGGCAAAGATAAAGAACCCACGGATGCTTTCACAGATACTTTTTTTTTTAGACAGAATTGTAAACAAACAAGAGTGTGTTAGAGAGAGTCTTCTCCTCCAGCGGCGCCACAGTGAGCGACACCTCTCTGGCGTCTCGTTGAATGTGAGGAGAGACTGACAGCCGCTCTGATTGGTCCCAGCAGCGGGGATCATGTCACGCCACTTCTTATTGACAGCACCGGCCCGTCTCTTAATGGCTCGGCCAGCATTTACGTTGTGTGTGGGTGCGAGGGTGCGAGGGTGCGAGTGTGTGAGGACAGCACTGGGCTGCACATCATTAATCACACATACTATCAGCGCCTCCCCCCCCACCCAAAATGCCAACAACAATCTGAAACCCTGTGAGTGTGCCCGTGCATCATGCTGTATGTGCTCAGCGGAGTGACTCAGACATCGTGACGATGACAGCGATGACTGCAGTGGTGATGATGAAGGTGATGATGGCTATTATGGTAATGACAATGATGACTCGTCTTGTTTTGATCTCAGAGGGAGCGTGTGAGAAATATCACCACGATCGCTTTCACTTTTGTCGCACACAAACACAATTACATAGATGCAGGACACATTTAAAGGGTAGCGCCACCGCTTTTACACATTAACGTGCGTTGACAGATCCTGGTGAGTACTGCTGCATGCGTGAAAAAAATAGTATTATAAAGCCTTTTTGTTGCTCCAGAGGAAGCTGTGAGTAATCTGATCAATCGCCTCAATTGATATCACTCAGTGGTAAGTTGCATTATGGGTAATGAAGGCACCAGGTTTCGAAAATGAGGAACAAATTGTTGAACCACTGACAGTTTAAAAAAAACAGTCTAAGAGTGTTAGACAGTGGACTGTTTTTCTAAACCAGGCGCCTGAAGATGCTCTAATCTACTTTTTTTGCACAAGCAGTAGTACTCCCCAAGACCTTTTAAAATTGGTGGAATAACCCTTGAAAGGCACACACACACACACATGTCATGAAGGTGGTGGACGTACCTATAGTGCTGTGAATGTGAGGGTGGCAGGATGGGTGGATGGTGATGTCTGGGTGGAGGTGAAGGTGGTAGACGGGTGGAGGTAGGGTGGGCTGTAGGCCAGTGGGTGGAGGAGGGTTGGGGCGGCTGCATCTGCGCCGGGGACCTCGCATACGGAGGCCGCCTGCAGATCGGCGTCACCGGACTCCCGAACAGAAAGAGAAAACTTCATCTGAAATATCATCGCTGGCTCACAATCTGACTCATGCATCATCAGGAACGGGAATGAACATTGACAAAATGTTAATCTGCCACTTCAGCCGGCAGAATGCTGGCGAGACGGCTCCCATGATGCATTGTTAGGCAAAAACCCGCACCAATTGGAGGAAGCGCAAGAAATCCACCCTCTCAGAAGACGGCCATGTTTTCAAAAGTTCCCCCGGCTGGGTTCACCAAAAGTTTACTGCCCACACAATCCCCCAACAGCCCTGCTCTCCAACACTACAAACACTCATATATTCAAAGCTCCAACCCTGATGGAGAAATAATATCCCTTAACTCATATACCGTTATAGCATCAAAGTGCTTTGTATTTGTGTTAAGGTGCTTGGTGTCACCTCTGTCTCTGCTGTTTTCACAGTTAAACCTCTGGTTTGCTTTCTCCTCTTTTATGTTTTGACAGAGCAGTATTCAACCCGTGCAGTCTTCTCACAAGCCAATATCTCTCTCTTTGCAACAAATGGCATTTGGTGTATAGTGCCTAGCTATCAAAATGTCAGGCACTTTATGAGATGTGGGAAAATAGGGATAGTTCCACAAATGGCTCACAGAAGCGTGGAACCCCTGAGAATGAACTCTTGCCTGCACGCCTGAAAAGACTTAGAAAAAAAAAAGGGACAAACTCTGTGGCGCACAAACTCTCTGTGGTGCTTTTCAGCGCTCCTCCCCACAGAGGTCCCTGTGATGTAATAGTGCGGCGCTTGCTGGCCCCTAATTTTTAGCATACCACTATTTCTGGAGTAAGTAAAATAATCTCAGCCCCACAAAAGAGATTGGGCCATTTATTTTGGAATGCTGCTGAAATAACACCATTCTTCTTTCTTTAGTCAAGATCACTTCCTAGCCCATTATAGGTGCAGCTGCAAGAAATTTAATTGATCATTTACACACACACACACACACACACACACACACACACACACACACACACACACACACACACACACACACACACACACACACACACACACACACGCTGTGTATACATATACACAAACTTAGGTGAGGTGCCACAGAAAGCAAAATGGAAAAAAGAAACAACTTAACAAGTTAACCTCAAAATTTAAAAGATTTCCTTGCCGAGTTCTTACCTGTTGTGTGTAGAGTTGGCAGATCCTGGCATGGCAGCTGCAGCTGCCTCCTGGACCTTGCGGTTAGAGCTACCCAAAGAAGGAGGTCCCATCCCGGGCCCGGCTGGCTGGGGCATGCTGGGAGAGCTGGGAGCCATGGGCGGGTACACCCTGTTCTGGCTGCCTGGGCCGAGGCTGCGTCCTACAGGTATGGGCTGGCCGGGCCCCTGGCCGTGCATGGGGCTGCTGGCATTAATTCCCAGACTGTTGGTAATACCAGGCCCGGGGCCGCTGTAGCCGGTACTGCTGGCACCGCCGTAGTTGGAGGGCCGAGGGTAGTTACCTGGAAAAAGAAAACACATGTGGATGAGCCAATCATCCCTGAAACATTACACCAACAATGTCAGTGAAAAAGTAAAACATGGGTTGCTGTCTCTTTGGACATTAACTTCCCACTTGAATTTGATAGATTGCTTTCGGAGATTGACACAAAATAGCTGCCGTGAAATACTGTAGGCGCAGATAGGTGCTATGAATCACTTTATTTGAGAGAGATGGAGTGTTTATTAAGTGCTTGTCAGCTGATACCCTGATACCGGCATCAGTGACACATACAACATTTTCATCCATCAAGAAAATAGTCCTGTGACAGACGAGGAATAAGGGATATAAAGCGCAAAACTGAACACTGAGTCCTAACCTCTATAACCTTCAGTGGAGGCCTGTAAAACTATATGGGGTGCGTTGACATTTTTCACAGCTGCAGGTTGCCGGTTGGCCCTCGGAACAATTGCCAAGCTTAAGGCAGACTTTGTGCAACACTTGAGGGGAGCTCTAATCTGCAGTAAATGCTGTGTTGCTGCCCTGGAGTGCCACACGGCCGCAATGCCAGAAGCTTTCCTAAGGCACACTTAAACCCCTCCATTTTGGCTCTAAAAGCTCCACTCGCCTCCAACACCAGCTGCAATAAGGGCTGAAAGAGAATGAGCATGCTGTCCAAGACAACATGTACATTACATTGAGGCACACTAAAACACACCAACTGTACATGTCAGTGAAGTACACTCCCACACACACATACACACACACACACACACATACACACACACACACACACACACACACACACACACACACACACACATATGGAGCACATCACATTGTATTCCCTCTGCAGGCGTTGGGCCTTTTTCCCCGCCGATGTTCCCTCCCTGGGACAAATCCTCAGCAAAATAGAAATGGAAAATGTGGCATCCTCCATTGTGAAGGGGGCTATTTATTTTGATTTGATTAAGGGTGCTTTAGTTGGGCCTCACTGCTTAATCCTCTGAGAATATGTCTGGAAAAGGGGATCAAGTCCCTTTAAAACCTGAAGGCTTTTCCGCACGCTCAAACGAGGGAAAGTTGAATGACAATATTCCACACGGGGGGGAAAAAAAACATCTCCGAAAATGGAAATGGCTTCTCAGTGTCCTCGAGCTGCTTCAGTGAAGACACTTTCCACATGACATAAGCCTGCGAGTCCAACAGAGGGAGAGCGCGGGAGGAAGCAGCAGAGGGTAGGGGCGGAAAAAGAGGAAGACAGACAGACAGAAAGGTAGGGAGAATAAAAAAAAAACCTCCTGCCCCCCCCCAACCCCCGAGATAGGATTTATATTGAATCAAAATAAAAGTCTTTCCCATAAAAGTCAGCAGCTCCGGTTGAATTTGTCCAGAAATTGTGATGAAATCTACTGTGGGAGATGGGAAAAGAAGAAGCGGATTATTTCTGGAGAGGCTTTGGTGAGTCGGTGAGCTGAGTACAGCTGACACCTGTCAAGGGTTTTGGGGCTATAATAGGGAAGCGTTCAGGAAGAAAGGATGTCTGCTAACGAACACAGGAGGATATGTAGGGTGTACAGTGCATGTGTGTGTATGTGTGTCTGTGTGAATGCAAATAAAATGCTTCTGAGACCATGCGACCAGTTATAAGACGCATTTCCATGTTTCCTCCACTCACAAGCAACTGTCTACGACGCTGTGGAAAATCCTGGGAACGGCGCCCTGCAGCTTCCTCCCTCTCGGCTCGGGTGGGCGATTTGCTGCAGATGAACAAGGCCGCAGTCAGCGACCTCTCTCAGCCCTCTTTGGACAGCTGTTGAGCCCCATGTCGTGGCCGCCTGCCATACATTCCCAAAGCCTGGGCGGACACTTTGTGGTTTTTGGCCCTTGTGACAGAGTGAGGCTCCAGCACACCTCCCGGGGAGTTGTTTATATCACACAGTCCCATTTGGACAATCTGCATTTTTTTTTTTCTTTCCCATTTTGGCGAACGGGCTCCAAAGCCCCTTAAGTGGGAGTGAGTGTCTGGAAGTTTCCATGATACAACTTTACTGGTTGTCAATGAGAAGCCAAATGGAGTTGAAGAGGCTTGTGTTGAAAAAAATCATTCATTAGGCTGCATCAAGAGAAAGTATCCGTCTTGATGTACTACCACTCAAAATGTTCTGGTTGTGGGCTACGTTTGCCTTGGCTGACAAAGGAAAGACAGAGTAGCTGAGGGACTGCGTTAGCGCTAAGCTTTCCTGTGAGTCTTGCTCTATCCTGACAGGAATAATTCACTTGCTGAAGGATTGGGGCTGCGCCAGGGTGCTTCTTCAAGGACAGATTGTGTACTAACCCACTTTTTAAAATGACTGAGAGCCTTGACCATGAAATTCTAGGTGTTTTCAGAAGAGTCATTCATGATGTTTAAGGTTTAGTTTAGGCAAGGAGGCTGGATCATGAGGCAAAAGACAAAATAAAGATAACTACAGAATATTATAGTTATGTTAAAAAAACAATTAAAACATGTATAATAAAGTGTAAAGAAGACATATAATGCTTATTTTTAGGTGCAAAATTTGGTTTTGGGTTACTACTAGAACGGGTTTACATCCTTTAGTGTTCAAAAAACTCTGTTTTAGCTCCTTTCTCTCAAAGCCCCCCCCCTCCTGAGTATGTTTAAGATCAGTTTTCTAAAGATCCTTCTAACTTTAATCCTTCAGTTAACTTTTGTTAGCATGTCTTTCCCGAACCCCGACTTTCAACAACCCAACTGCTAAGAAACTCCACTTCCTGTTGCTCAAAATAAGCCAGAAGAAAGAAATCTGCAGTGTTAGCTTTAAAATACTATACTGTATGCAAATAAGTGTGTCATCTACTTCACCTACTTTGCATGCTACTCATACTGCTCTGGAAACCAATCAAAGAGGGACAAGAGGAAAAGAGGACAAGGAGGATGTCATTTCTTATTTGTCCCTTTCTCGCGTCCTTGTGGCTCAGTCTTGGTTTCCTGCCTGCTTCTCGGGCACTTGGCGCCTTTGGGAGTCTTGGTGGTATTTATAGTGCGATGGAGGGGAGGAGAAGGAGAAGGAGAGCTCATGGTGCTTCGTTCACAATTACATGGAAATTCCCAGCACGGTCACGCATTCGGGCGGACGCTATATCCTGCGCCGGGTTTAATCCCCGCAGTCCCGCGGGAGAGCTGGAGAGCTGGAGAGCTGTGACCGAGCAGATTAACGTCTACTGCTTCCTCAGCAGACTGGACCGTCCAATGCTAACAGCCGAGGCAGTCATTCTCCCGGCTACGGTGGAGTACGGGATGATGGTGCACCAACGCGCCCTCCGGATCTGTGAACTCCATCAATAAGGAGTGGAACGCAGATTACATGGCTGCATGCTTGAGCTGCCAAGGACAGGAGCAGGGCAGACTGTCCATGTCCCCATGTGGCTGAACACAAATAAAAGAAATGAATAACAGCATTTTTCTCTTGCGCTTTTTTTGTGGATGTCGTAGTGGTTTGAGGAGGAGGGTTTCGGGTGGGGAGGTGGACGAGAAAGAAATGTGGTGTGCTGACAAGAACAGGACAGGAGTTATGTCTGGTAAACCCAAATTTTAACTGTCTGTAATGGAGTTTTATCTGTTTTTAAAAGTTTAAATATCTTGACATCATGCAGATTGTGTCAATAATGTCAACAGATGCAGACCATTGACAAAGAATAACAAATTACTGATCTCTCCACTTGCTTTTCACCGTTTAGAGACCCAGTATAACACTGCAGTATACAAGTATGACTTGCTGGGATGGATACTTTTTTTGCAGCGTCTTCTCTTGCCAGAGGCCTTCACATCCTCTCCCAGCCACCTCAGCACCTTCCCCAGCAGGGTGTCTGAGCCTAAGCAGGACCGGGGTGCGCCTTGGGGCTGACGAGCTCCACACACTGTCAATTTCCTCCGAAAAAGCTCCACTCCCTCCCCCGGGCGCTGGCTTTTTTGGATGAATTACACTGCGGCTCCAGCAAGGCACCAAGGCTTAAAAGTGCTGTCTGAAGCACGGTCATTACCAGCGAAGTGCTTAACCCCGCGAGGGGGGGTGGGTGGAGGGAGCTATGCGATGGGTGGGAGAGAGAGCGGGAGAGCTGAGATAGACTCCAAATCTATCTACTGTAATGGCCTGATATCCTCCTCGCCCGTCCGTCTGCGTGTCCACTGTTCTCAACATGCTGGCTCTGTACCATGTCCAAATGCACGTCTTGAAAACAGCTGTTGGAGTCATTTGAGTCCTGAGGAGAGCCTGATATCACTGCACAGTGCGAGATCAGTTTAACTTTGGATAAAGAGGGCTTTCAAAGGACAGCCATAAACATTTAGCAGCTTTAATATTTTTTGGGGAAAACTGGGCAATCCACTCGCTTTAACAGCTCTCATTTGGGCAGTGACAACACAGCGAAAGAGGGAAGCTTTGGCAGCGTTCGACTTGACATGTATTTGGAGCAAAATGTTTGGTTACAGTCTAAGAAGGAGACTTATCTAATCAAAGATCTCTGGAAATAACTGCTTAATATTTTAGTACTGTTTGTACAAGGGCCACATCCTCCTGCGGTCTCATGTATCATCATAACTCTATGTCGGAGGGAGCTTATGAAGTCGATTACACAAGCTGCACTACGGAGTTACACAACACCAAACTGTTTTTATGCTCTTTGGTAAGCTACAAACTGGAAGTGCACACACCACACACAATCTAAAAGCCCAAGAATGAGGTTTTCCCAGCATACAGGCGGACAGGCCAAGAAAAACAGCAGAGTGGAGTTCAGAAACTTGGGAGTGTGTTTCTGTGTTAGCTAATGGCTGGCTAATTTGTTAGTGCGCTAGGGAGAGGGAAGGGAAGCAGATGGAGCTGTCATTAAGAACAATGACCAGCAGCTGCCTGCCCTGTTCACCCCGTGGTCCTGGCTATGTGCTGGAGCTCATAACAATGGTTTCCAGTAGTGGAGGTGTTGGCGTTCATATTTAAAGCGTATTAGCAAGTTTTGTATGAGGACAAGATGATCTCAAATTAATGGAAATCTGAGGAAAGATGAGGAAGTCTGTTTTTTTTTGGGGGGGGGGGGCGTAAGGCTGTTTTAAGATAGACGTTGGAACTGCACTGACAGAACAAAGCCTTTTCATTGTTTTTAGTGAGAGCATTGTGTTGACACAGTGCAGGTGCAGAAGGCCACTTCAAGAAACTCTGGGTGGTCCAACAAATAGTTGAACCTCGCACAACTTTCGCCAGAATGCAATGCAGTGTCATCCAGCAAATCAGTCCTGGCCAGCTAAATTGTCTGCCAGATTGATGAGGTTGACTAAATATTAGAAACAAAAAAGAAAAACGATACAACCGCAACACAAGTATAACACCTGAATCAACACAATAGACCATAGTCACATGATGGCCATTTTCCTCTGATGTCACTCTGAGGGTGAGAAACTTAAATGTTGGGATAATGCTATGCTACTGTGTTCCAGGTTGCAAGTCATATGTAAATGTAATGAATGTCACAATTTCTTGTTATTTCATCACTTCTCAATTGATCAGCAACTGAAGAAACACTGGGTAGTGAAAATCTGGAGGGACATCAGACCTTATTCCAAGGTAAAACAACCCATTAGCTAGTGAGTATTCAATTACATCCACGCTATCAGACAGCATTGGTTTCATCTGCGTGTGCCTAATAAACTGCGAAATGTAGATACACAGATGTAGCAGGTAGTAACAGAGGGAATCTATATTCTTGTGTGTTTTGTTCTTGAACGTACTTTACACAATACATATGTAGTCTCTCAAGATGTGTCACTTTTCAGGTGCGCACTGCGCTGCTGTCTGAACATATCCTAGAGTACTGATGCAGGACAGATGCAGGTCACTCGCAAGTGTATTAAATTTGATTGAGAGTGTACCATCATATATGTACCGTGTATATTGTAAATGTGTGCGATGAGAAGACAGTGGGTCTGAGCTGTTCTCTCTGAACATCTCTCCTGTCATCACAGTGAGATTTCACGCTCATCTGCCTCCGGAGCTTCTTCCAGGCTAGTCCGCCTCGCTGTCGCTCTCTGCTTACTTTATTTTCTCTTCTACTCTCTGCTTACTGGGCTGTCAGCCCAGCCAAAGTCACATTAAGAGATAAGAGTGGGTGGAGAAGGGAGGCCAAATACCAAATGCATTAGGGCTATTAATCAACATTAACAAATGCGAAGGAGAGGCCGCAATTTTGGGAAAACACACGCACGGATGGGCGCATTTATCAAGGTGACACATTAAAACACACATTTACCAAAAAATACCATAATGTTTCGTCTGGTGTGTCGCCAAAGGCAGAAAACGAAGTACAACAGCAGATGTCAACGTTTGTTGGATGGCCGGGAGTCGTACGTCGGAGAAAACAAGCGAGCGGAGAATGCTTAATTATAGAGAGAGCGATCCAAACTTTTTTTTTTCCATATTTCCTTGAATGTGTGTGGGTTTTTTTCCAAGTTTTTTTGAATATCAGAAAAAAGGCTTGTTTTGATGATTGTTATGACTGATTCACCAAATGTCTCATCAAGCGGGCCTATATACTGTGGCAAATGGAGCCAAAGACTGTTGCTCCAACAACTGCAGTCACAGCGTGAATCAGAGAAGTTAGCTGTGCTTTAAAAGTAGGAGGTTTGCTAAATATATTCTCTTAGTTAGCTCAAACAAGTAATACATTTCTAAAGTCTTTAAATACTTCAGTCTTTACAAGCTCCACAGTTGTGGATCTCTCTCTCTGAAATAACTAACTTTTGAAGCCCTATGTTTGTATGCTGGGCTTCTCGGTATAAAAAGCCTCTATCTCAGAGAAAGTCTCCCCTTTATGTCTGAGATAAATGCAAAACTGATTATGTACACTATGAGTGGTGAATTTGAACTTGTTGAACACAATCAATGTATTATTAAAGGAAAAGACTGTGCTTTTTTAGGACATGACCCTCCCAATCATGGTTTAACTATTGAAGAAGTCCCATCTTTTGGTGCTGGATGCATGGGATGTTCGAGAATGCTCTTTTTTGGATATAAGAACCTGCTGCAAACACTATTTTGAGTTTATAGAAGTATCTACCATGCATTTGTAGGAAATGTAACAAATACCCGCAATCATGCCATGTTTGAGAGTGGAAAAACAATTGATGAACTATATAAAAAAGAAGACAACTGTTTCAATTTTTCTAAAAACACTGGCCCCTTTTCCAACATTAAAACATTGTGCCTGTTGACAGTAACCGGACATCATCATTCAGTGGGTAAACCTCACGACGTGTCAGTCCACCTTGTCAGTCTGGAGCTTCCTCATAATCTTGTCATGAGGGCGGGCAGAGAGGTCCCTCCAGGGTTCAAGCGTCTCATGAATATTTCTGAGAGTCACAACTTCAGAAAGAAGTGGTTTTTAATGCCCCCAGTGAGACCTACCGCACAGGATGACAGTCGACTGTATCTGTGTAAGTATGTATGAGAGTCATAGAAAGAGTACTGCCTGTAAGTTTGTGAACCCTTTAGAACTTTTTCTATTTCTGCGTAAAAGTGGTCTCAATGTGATTAGAATTTGGAAGTTACAGGAAGAGAACTCCTCTCCTTTCAAAGTACTTTCGGTGTAGCACCTTTTGAACCCTACACAACCGGTGGTAACTGTACCTTAAACGCAAGGTCTGCTTTGTGTTTCCACTGCAGACTGTCCTCTTAAATGTAGACACCCTTGAGCAGCAATAAATTAAACGGAACATTTTCTGTAACTGTACAATCCCAGAAGATAGTTTCTGTGAATGGTTGCAATTTGTCCCAGTTACGAGGCGGCAAAGGGACCCCAAATCATGATACTGCCGCCACAGTGCTTCACAGATGGTATAAATTCCTCACGCGAGACAGTGCCTCATTTATGGCAAACAGGACACTTTTCATTAGAACCAACAAGCTTTCATCTATCTATAGAACATTCCTCCGATAGCCTTCTCTTCTCGTCTTTTTAGCAAACTCTAGACGGGCGGCAGTGTTCTTCTTGGAGAGTAATGGCTGTCTCCTTGCTATGCAGCCACATACAAACTATTCACGTTTAGTGTTTTGTCTGATGGTGAACTCATGAACATTGACATTAGTTGATACAAAAGAGGCCCGTAGATCTTCCGATGTTACTTTGTGACCTCCTAAAGTATTGCACCTTGCTCTTAGAGTGATTTTTGTTGGATGACCACTCCTGGGTGTCGACTTTCCTCCATTTGTACACCGTCTGTCTGACAATGGATTGGTGAGAAAAAAAAACTCTTATGAAACTCTGCTTAGATGGAGTCATGGCAAACTTCCACACTGTGTGGCGATGATCGCACCAAGGTTTATAGTCTTTCAATAGATCAAGGACCGTTAAACTCACACGTAATTGTCATCCCATTAATTAAAACACCTCACGTCAATTATCCTTTTAAATGAACTGATGACCGAGAGGTTCACGCACAATTTCCAACAAAGACATGAAATGGTCGATAACTGAATTCAGTGCTGCTAATTAAATTAATGAATACGTACAACTTTGGATTATTTGTTTATCTGGATCCTTTTTATCAAGTATTGGGAACTGAATGAAGATCTGATGACATTTTAGGTGACATTTAAGCAGAAACACAGATAGACTGGCACTATAGGTAGAATAAGAAACCGAAACAAAAGATGGCTATGCCTTTCAAAATGAGTCTTTATGTATCACTCGTTAGCAAACTCTCTTTGAAACCAATAAACCGATGTCAAGGCCCAGTGTGATGAAGAATTGGGGTCCAACAGTCATCCTGCCAAACTCCTCTATAACACCTTAGTATGAATGATCACTCTAGTCAGATGAATAGGAAAACAAATTGTTCTACAAATAAATCTGATGTCAAGTAAAAGTCAACACAGAAAGTCAACGCAGGAGCTGTTTTCATAATTAATTCAGCCTGTGGTAAAACAAATTATCCCACGTTTGCTTTTCAATAGTCTTTCTTAAACTGTGGCCTGGAATTTACATCCTTTTTTTCCGACAAGAGTTGTTTTGTGTTGTTTCATTGAGCCTGATTCCAAGGACTCGCTTTCTCATTAAAGCCACGGAATAAAGACACACTGGTGTTTAAAGCAATACACTGAAATTTAGGGGATGGGGGGCACAGCCCATTTGGTCAAATTAGAAACCTAGACCTTTCTCTATGCCATCAATAGATTATTAGCTCTTATTAACACTTCAAAGCAAATCAAAATTAAGACGCAGCTAAATCTATTAGTGAAACCATTGTATGATAAAGTGTCAAAGACCTGGTTACACCTAGAATTTTGATGCAAAATTAATCTCTCACTATCAATCTCAATAGAAATTAATTTGCCAATTAAGTAATTCTGATTAATTCTTAGCATAGTGTGGCGTCTTTGAGCGATAACAAGGACTGCTGACAGTGTTGACCATGGTGTCAAAATATAGCACACCTTCAGACCAGGAGTATAAACTGCTCCACATACAAAGAAGGGAGCATATGGTGCATACATTGTGTCTTTTAAATAAACTAATAACTTTATTTGTCTTGTCTTATGCTGTTAGCTACCATCAAGCTTGCTAAGTAACAGTTACCAAATTGTGACTTAGCACAGGGAGTTTTCCCCACAAAGTCATCATCGAATAGAATGATGTATTATCCTGAAAAAAGAAGTAGGGAGAGTTGTGGGAGATTAAGTGGAAAGAAGGAGTGAACAGGCTCTAACCTTGGTGTCCATACTGTGATCCTTGAGGTCCATAAGGGCCGGAGGGGCCACTCTGGGAGTAGGGACCCATCCCGGGATACAATGGGCCACCAGGTAAGGGGTGGGGGGACATGGGAGGTCCCGACTGAGGGGAGGCAAACTGGGAGCTAGCCTGGTTTCTCTGCATGTTGGGCATGAACCCTGAAAAGCAAAAATACACATAAAAAGCAATGTCAACACTTAGCCTATAATGCTCAAGGCCTAAAACCCAAAGAGCTCTTCAGTTGTAAATGTACCTGCTCAGTGAAATCAAATGTTGACCGAGGAACTGAGCGAAGGTGAGTGGGATCATTCTCCTGCTTCACAAATCTGGAGATCCATTAAATTGTCTCATGTAAAGAGAACCTTATTTTTCATTAAAGCCCTAATCTTTTAGCTGGGCTTTGGCTCCTGTTACTCGTAGATACACATCAGTGAGTAACACAGCATCGAATGGGCATTACACAAATTGCGCAATAAAGGACAGGCTGACATGTAAAAGGAACCTTGAGCACAAATAAACACACACTCTGATCTCTTTATAAACCTGATCAGTGGTGAAAGCACAGGTCGACATGGCCTTAAAGACGTATACCCTCAAAAGCCAAGTCCATGTGTGTGTCTACATTTAATAGAATGGGCAGAATTGAAAAAATAAAATAAAAAAATCCAAACATGTGCTCCACTCTCCACAGAATAAGCCGGTGATTTGACCATGGCCACTGTGTTATTCTAACCCGTTCTGTCAATAGATGTGTCAAAGCCTCTCAGGCCCGAAACTCGCCTCCACCATTCAAATTGACATTTGGAGCGATCCTCGCTTGGGCTTCGCTCTTTCAAGCCGCCCCTTCCGTTTTTAAAACCCACAGAAAGGTCTCCCAATCCACCACGAATGAGGAAAGGTCGCTGGATGGCCATTGAGGGAAAAAGAGAGTGTGTGGGCATGTGTGTGTGTGTGTGTGTGTGTGTGTGTAAGTGTGTGTTAGAGAGGGGGATTCAGTATTGCAGATTAGGTGTAAATGGATTGGGCGCGCTCGACTGTAAAGTTTGATAGCTACCCGCTTTGTTGAACGTGCACGCACAGACCGACTCCTTAGTGAGTTCGGGGTTCAGGGGGGAAAGGAAGTTGGAGAGGGCGCGTTGACGCTTGTATAATTCCTCGTTGCTAAGAGAGCGGGAGGAAATGCGAAGGGAGAGGAGGGAGATAAAAGTTTAAGAACGCCGTGTGTGTTCGCGTTATGCTTATGCGCACATACATGCGTGTACGTATTTGTGTTTCTGAGCGTGTGGGGGGAGATAACGGCGAGAGAGAGAGCAATAAATGCGCGGCGTCTGTGTGTTTCGCGGGGAAAAGAGACGGGGGCCAAGACAGAGAGAGAGAGAGAGAGAGAGAGACAGAGAGAGAGAAAGAAAGAGAGAGAGAGAGAGAGAGAGAGAGGGAGAGAGAAAGTGTGTGTGTGGGAGGGAAAGACAGTGCAACGGAGGGAAAGAGCGATTGGGGCCCGAAAGTGCTTAGGCTGCGAGTGCTGGGTTTAAGGAGCGAGGACATTATTGTAATGTTTTGCTTCCATTAGGGTAAGGGGATTCTGGAGAGGAGGAGAAAAAAATTACAGTGTGTAATATCGCGCTTTAAATTGCCTGGAAAATGGATGAGGAGAGGAACATTGTGCAGACAGTGCTAAAAGCAAATAACACATTCAAGGATTTCTCTCTCCCTCTCTCTCTCTCCCGGCTTCGTTCCCCTCTCGCTCGCTCGCTCCCCACACACACACACACACACACACACACACACACACACACACACATAAACCCTTCTCTCTTTCTGGCAAACGAAGGGGAGCTCTCAACCGGACAACAACAACAGGCAGCCGGCAAAGCACGCGAGAGACAGTCGGGGGGGGGAAGGAGGGACATTCAGCGGATTTATGGAAATGAGAAGTGGAGAGAGGCTCTTACGGAGGCAGGCACTTGAGCAAAGTGGGGCGTGTGTGTCGGGGAGGGAGGGATGGGTGGGTGGTTTAATCCTAGCTAGCAAAAACAGCAAAAAAAAAACAAAAAAAAAAAACAACAGCCAGCCCTGTTAACCGGCGCTGTGTGTTTCCTGGACCGGGCTGGGGACGGCTCGAGGTTTACAGGCATTAGAGAGCAGCATTAAATCCCCGGCTTGATTTCATCATGTTGGGAAATAACCTTTTACAGTCCTTCGCCCGCTCTGTCTTCATACATCCCCTCCCTCTGTCTCTCCCTCTCCCTCTGATGCTAACTGCTCTTCAGTGGGTGATAGAGAAGGAGAGTCACAGTCGCTTCATTAAGGTTACATGCCCATCTCTCAGTTTTTTTTGCAGTGTTGTGTGGATGCAGATTTTTATATATATATATATATATATATATATATTTTTTTAAATTTTTTTTTCACAAGCAATTCTGCTGTTTTTAGTAATACTCGAAAAGTGGCCATAATTGCTGGAAACAATTTCCACGTTTTGGCGGGCACATGTGGCCTGTGGGTTAGCAATCACGATTACAAGCCTTTGGCAGCCAGTGTGTCCAAAATTGAAGTGGCTCTGTCAAAAAAAAACAAAAACGGACTTGAACAAAGTCCAGGATAAGTTGACTAAATGTTTACTGTTACATATTTACCAAACCATTGTTTTACCATGACCTAGCTTGGCCCACGATGAAGCACAATGCTAAATCCTTGTGTCTGTGTGTGAGAGCACCTGCTCAGCTGAAACGACAACAAGTATCATTTAATCCAGCATGTGTTTAAAAAGTTAGTTTTAAACACATACTGGACAAGAATGCATAATATGAAAGGTGTAAAGTGGGTGGCATACAAACTCAGTTTGGAAGAGCAGAAGAAAGAAAAACAAAGGCCTGCATTGAGCCAAACCGGCCATATTGTTTGTTTACATCCTCCTCAGAAAAATCTTTCATTACGGTCATTGTTATTTCTTTTTCTCTGCGCACTGCCAACGTACCATTTTTGTTTTTCTCGTACTGCTACGGTCTCTACTCTTCATGCACGCCTCACTTGTGTGGAATGTAAAGAAACAAATTATTTCCACAGCCTCTTTTAATCTGAGCTTGAAGTGCAAGCTGTTCTTTTGGACGCTATTTATGCTGCACACATACAAAGACTACAGTGTATGCATTCACAGGCCAAACTAGTTTTACTTGAATATTACAAAAAAACAACATGAAATGAATGCACATCGTTCCATTGCACAAACATTAAAGGTGCAATATGTGAGAATTCGCCGCCTGTCAATTTCATACTTTAAACCACTCCAAATATTAGCCGCTAACTGCTGCTTAGGATCGGTGCCGTGAGCCGGTGAGCTCGGTTAACTGCGCCGCCAGCTGTCATATTAGCTGACTCTGCCCGGTCTAGCAGCTTGAATTCTTACGTATTGCACCTTTAAGCTTTGTATTCTCCTTGACAAACAACGTTCACTATCCGCCTCCCTGACAAGGCCAAACACCAAATGGTGGCCACACACACACACACACACACACATACCTCTCTCCTGAGCCATGGGCGAGCGGGTGATTGGCGGGTGGGATCCATCTGGTCCATTCCCAGAGTTCTGCGGGGCCATAGTGGAGCCTGAAGAACAACAAGAGGATTGTAGGATTCAGACATCCACTTGATACTGCACCGACATGACACATTTCAGAGCTACAAAGGCTCAGCTCTGTCTTTTCAACGAAAAAGCTGTCAGATTATAAGAAACCGTTTTTGCACGTATTGAATACCCTTCTTTGCATGGAGTGAGGTCAACAGAAAACGGATTTATAGTTGCATGAAAACTGTAGGAACTGATCTAACAATAGAGCACTGGATGATCACTTTTGTCTTTTTTCTCCACATTAATTTCTATGGCACAGAAGTCACCTGGTTCAAAAAGTTTCCTGCCATTCGACTGCTGGAAGAGAAACAACGAGACAATAGTATTAAGTTGAAGGTTTTTATCTTAATGAAGCTGCCCTGGATTTGTTTCTTGATACCAAGAGCTCAGCACAATCACTATACATGAAGTTGTTTGTGGTTCACTATAAACCAAATGACAAATGCACTTCCAGAGGACATATTAAGTCATTGGACCCCGTGCCACTTCCTTGTGTAAGCATTAAAACTAGAGTGATCCTCCTATAGAAAACCGGAGCCATTTGAGGCTCATTGATTGTGCAGGTCTTTGGGCTGCGCCTGTTCCATTGAAATCCAATAGTGAGTTGAGAGTCTGATTAGGACAATGGCAGACAGAGACTGTGGTGGATTGATTTGGCCTAGAGGAAGGAGAGAGATGGCAAATTAACCTTTTATCTTTGGATTCAGACGCGAGACAATGAGGAGAGGGAAGGACAACAGGAAGAGCGGTTGGTGTTTTTAAACCACACTGGTTGTATTTCGCCGTAGATGCGGTGAGGCTATTCAACTGCACATGCTGCCACTATTTATTCACAATGACGGTGTGTGTTTTGACTTGACTCTATAGAAGTAGGACTATGTGCCAAGTGGAATTGTCTACTCAGGGTGATGCATCGTGAAGTACAGGAGGGCTGTATTAACACAATCTTGCCGCTGCAGCCTTCTTAAAAACGCACAGTGAATATAAATCCCTTATCATAAAGGAAAATTCACATTATTCAATCACACAGCAGAAAGTGTGCCACTCTGAGAAGTGTGTGTGCATAGGCGTGTGTGTGTGCAGGCGTGTGCGTGCCTGTGTGACGTGTCTGTCCACAGTAACAGTAATACATGACTGGAGGTGGCACACTCTCCACATAAACAAACCCAATTAAGTCAACATAATTGCTTTGCATAAAAACGGCATAAACAACATTTCCATACACCCGGCCGCCTACACACACACACACACACACACGCACACACACAGAAGTCATTGGACAAATAAGTGTAAATAAACACAACCGAACACACAAGGAAACATTCGTAAGATATGTGCTGAAATATTCACGCATGCACACACACAAATTCAGACCCCCTGCCTCACACATGAATAGATCCAGCGGCGCTGCTTGAAAGAGGGAATATTCGATTAGTAACTCTGTCACCATGTGGCAAGAGGGAAGGGGAAAAACGTCAGCATGTGAACGCTAAAGAAACAATACACATTGGCTCTGTGTGCTTCTGTGCCCATATGTACCAGTGGCAAGAAAAAACAAACAAAACATTGCTGTATTTAAGTAAAAGCAGAATTTCCGAACAATCTATGTATACGTATAAATGTATACACTACTGGTATCAGAATACTACTTAGATACAAGTACAAAGTATTCTTCTCAAACACTACTCAGATTATAAATTACTTTCTAACTGCTGATGTTTAATGGATTTTGAATAGCAGCGTTCAATCAAAGGGTTTTCTGTTTCTCCGAATCTTCAGTCTAAATGACCGCAAATTCTGCTGCTCAGTTCTGTTCTGTTCTGCTCAGTGCTCGTGGTCACCACTCTAAACCTGGGTCTTATGTCCAGATGTCAGGGTTTTCACTGGCCTGTCTGTGATCAGATAGCTTTATTGACTACAAAAATGAAGAGGAAAGATTCCGCTGTTAATTGAAAATGTACTCAGTACTCAGTTATGATTTTAAAACCAAGTAGATTACATGGCGTAATGCATTCTTAAGTCAGAGCAGAACTGCAGACTTATAAAAAAACTCATAAAAGTACAAGCAGCCACCCCAAAATATACTTAATTATAGTAATCTGAGTAGTTGTTATAAGTAGCTTCCACCCAATTACGAGTAAAAATCTACACATGCAACAGAAAGAAACCCCTAAAAGGTAAATGTACCAATTAAGCACTGTGGCATGTGAATGTTTATTACAATATAGATTATCATTATCATAAATTAAGCATTACAATTTCATTATTTAGGCTATATATAGTGATGGAAGTTAAAACCACTAGAGGCATCATGTTTTATCTGCAACTGTCTGCAACAGAGGAGTAGGAAGTAAAATATTTGCCTCTGATATGTGATGCAGTAGAAGCTGCTCAAATTATACCTTCGTATTAGTGTTGTCACAATACTGTAATTTCTAACTTTCGATATTTGATACCATTGGGGGCATAACATAGACTTTTATTAAAATAAAATAAAAAAAGGCTGTGACATGACAACCAGACATGACTCCCAATGCCACTCGTACTTGCACATAGGTCATGCCCACTTGTTGCCAGAGGGACAGATTTAGTTGCGGGGCGAGATTAGACGGGTGGATGGGTAGTTAGGATGAAGCACGCTAGCAGGAGTTTACTGAACCCTTAAACTATGAAGTCGACCCCGATATGGGCTAGCCTCTGTGTGTGTGTGCGTGTGTCTGTATGTGTTTGTGTGTGAGCAGGGATGCATGCCAGGCACCAGCTTTGCTGTCAGACTCGGTTTGTTTGGATGGCAGAGTGGTGGTGGCAGCAGCTTGGACTGTATTTGCTTGTGTGTGTGTGTGTGTGTGTGTGTGTGAGTGTGTGAATGCCACTAGGAAGGTACAAATAGGGAACGGTGCCCTCCATGCTCCACTGCTCTCTGAACATACCGATGTGAATTGTCACTGCAGATGAGATTAATGCAAAGACATACGAGTGCACTTGTCACTGAGCGTTGAATGCACGTGAGAGAGCGACAAGGGGGAGGTAAAGAAAAACGACAAGAAGCAGAGACTTTGCTGGGAAAGAGGAAATTGAGAAACAGACGAGAGAGGCGTGGTAGTATAGTTAAGTCTGACACAGCCTCATCCTCCTTCCCTCTTTCTTTGCGATGAACGTGTGAAGCTCGGAGCACTTCGTAATTATTTTTCGACCAATTATTGTCCAAACAAAGCCTCTTCTCACATTTTCTCACTTCCTCTCCTCTCTTCTCCTCTCCTCTCCTCTCCTCTCCTCTCCTCTCCTCTCCTCTCCTCTCCTCTCCTCTCCTCTCCTCTCCTCACTATCATTTTTAACAGGGTGCCATTAAATAATTACGTCCAAATAAAACAAACAGGCTCCACAGTGAGTCCTGGCACATTTAATCCATATTATTAATAATTCATGCGCTGAATCTTTGACGTGCAGTTCATCTCCACGTGCTGCTGAGGGAAAGCGAGAGGGGAGAGAGCTAAATGTCAACAGGAGCTGACTGTATATCTTTCCCTGTCCGCAGAAAAAAAGGCAGTGTTTGCGAGATATGAATAAAAATGTAGAACAAATAAACGGATGGGAGACACTTCTATCCAACATCCAGGGGGTCGTCTTCTGACTGGTGTCACTGAGTGTGTGCGATTTTCAAAGCCCATCTGGCCCGGAATTATGTACAATATGTGATATTCTGTGTACACTGTGTGCCGATATGTGTATCTTAGAGTGCGTTTCTTTATCTTAGAAATAAAAATGTTTTTCTACTACATTCCTGAGGCTGTAGTTGCTCCATGGCTGTGTTCAAGAGGGCTCCTTGTAACAATTTGTACCAATTTACATAAACTAATCACTTTTTATTGAGTGGATTGTAACGTGACGTCTCTCTCGGTTGCCTATACAAGCCTGTGGAGGATTTTTTTTTCCAGAGTCCAAAGAGGAAACAGGCTTCTCTTTGAGCACCTGCTTTATTGTGTCTTTGTTTCAGTGCTTCGATCTCTTTGCATGTGTTACTTATATTGCTTGTGTTCCCAAAAGTGCTCTATAACACAATTAGCACATGGCAGTGGTATGGCACGGTAATATCTTGCCGTCCCTCAGCATGCATCTTCATCCACTCTCTTCAATTAACACCTCCACAAGCGCCCAGCTGAGCACTTACACGTAAACATGCACAGATATACACACACAAAAAATAGAGTGCATGAAAAAAAAAAATCCCTGCCACTTGCTTACATACATTTTAAGATGTAATGGCAAGATTAAGATAGGAAAATTAGAATTAAAATTAATTAAACGCAAAACTTTCTGACTGGATGCTTTTATTCTGAAAGGGCCGGAACGTTTAATCTGTGATTTTCGGTGGCGGCTTCAAACACGGCTCATTCATGAGGGCGCCGCCTGTCCAAATGTTTATCCCCGACACTGACCTATGAGACCAATGGGCTTTTACATATGAACGCATCTGATGCTTTGATCGTGCTGATGGGAACTTTTTCTCAAGGAGGGACCTGCCGCGAGGAGACCGAGTGGAACAGGAAGAAAACTGCGACGAAGATGCTCTTTTCTGGAATACCGCTGAAGAGTCAAATAACTGTAATTTCCTCTTTGTAAAAAGGCACTTAGTGAGCACATCCATTTTCTTCTATTTCTTCATGATACAAGGCAGCAGGGCCAAAAGTAATGGGAGTTCATTGCGGTTTTTTGGAGATAATGCGCCTCGCTAAAAACCCAATACACATTTTAAATTTCTGCTCCGCGAGGACTGTCGAGGCAGCCCTGAGTCTCCTTTGATGAGAGGGAGTGTGGTCTTTGAAGCTTTTTTTTTTCATCAGGGTTTCAAACGCAAATGCTGGGGAAGTTCAAAGCCGAGAGAGAGTACTTGTGGCCATATTTCTGTTTTGTTTCAGGGCCCTGGTAATATTAAGCTTAGAAGCTACTGTGTGTGTGTGTGTGTGTGTGTGATCCCGATGAAGAACAGTCGACCTGAGAGTCAATGAAAAGACTTTTATTAATTGCAGATGAAAGGAAAGAGTGTGTCATGCTCGCAACAGTGTGCAGATATATGTACGCAACAGGACAAAATGATGGCTCTGCTACATGTACACACACACACACACACACACACACACACACACACACACACACACACACACACACACACACACACACACACACACACACACACACACACACACACACACATAACTGCACCCTAACTGTTTCTCACACATACAGACGCCCTGGAGCAGCGGGGGCCATTTTTGCTAAAGTGAAGTAACAGTGGTGCGCACTAATAAACTGGCGTGGAATATAGAGAAAAAGCCTGCTTCAGCATCATCTCTTAATACAACCCTTAGGCTGTGAATACGCACACACCTGCACCACCCAACAAACACACACACACACGCACGCGCGTGCCAAGGCAATATCCCCTACTCGCCACGTCTTTAGGGGAAAGAGGCAGATAAACAGCGGGCTCCAATAATGGTGGTTTAGATCTCAATGGGTGCGAGTCAATGCCTCTCCAGGCCGGGGGCTAATGCCAGTTAACTCTCCCTGTAGGGGACGAGCGCAGGCCTGCAGTGGCTCGCAAAACAAGCGCCTTCCCAAGATCCTCATTACTTCCAATGCTGAGTAGCAAGTGTAAGTAAAGCAAAACTGCAGCTTAAGCGAAAAAACAAGCGAGCGGGATGTGTGGGAGAGAGAGAGAGAGCGATAGAGTGAGAAAAAGCGGGAAAATAGGTGCTGGGGAGGGAAAATAATTGCGCACTGTTAGGGTTCGGTTAGGGTTTTCCAGTCGGACGGAGTCAGAATGGGATTTCTCTAAACGGCTAACGCAGCAAGCCTGCGCCATCTTTTATTTATTTATTTTCCCCCCCTGTTTTGGCCGACGGTGTGCTTTGTGAATATAATGTGCGTCTGCGGGGAGGGCATTTTAGCTGTTTCACACGAACACGAGCAGCCATCAGGAGGGGGAGACACGTGGGAGTTGGGGATAGATGTGGGTAAGGGGCGTGGGGGGGGGAGGGGGGGGGGGTTGATGCTTGGATGGGGATGAAGACTGTTAAAAAAGGAGGACAGAAGTGAAGAAAGACAGCTGCAGGAGAGACACTGAGAAATAAGAGGGAGGAACAGAGGCAGAAGCGCGGATGGAAAAATTCAGCCTTGTTCCTCGGTGGGAGGCCTGCACCGCAGCAACGCTCTGAGCGAAGAAAGCAGCAACGACAAACAGAGATGGGGAGGGAAGGGTGGGGACGAGGGAACGCGAAACACAAGAGGGAACATAAGAGAGAGAGAGCGAGCACGATAAAAATAATGAGAGAAAGAGAGAGGGACAGGGACAACCAGAGGCAGTGTTCCCACCACGCAGCCTCTCGGGGAGTGGTGTGACTAGAAAACTCGCCCGGCTCCACACTGCAAAACACACTCGCATTAAGACTCACCCCACCCACCCTCCTCCACTGCTTTCTTGTAATAACTTGCACCACTAACAGAGGAAAAATACAAGTTTTTGGTTGAATGTCCCCGCGGCGTCTTTTCTGGTCCGATTTTTTTTGCAAATGAGTTTTTTTTCTCTTTCGTCTGGGAAGTCGTTTACTCGCATTGTTTTTTGTAAATGGCCACTTTTATGCATAAAATCCTGATCTGAGGTCATCACTCTGGTCCCTTCCAGGCATCTGTGCTTGACCTTTGACCCAATCGTGGAAAACCTACCCGCACCACTGCGAAATTGTTTTTTCCATCTGTGCTTCTCATTATCATAATTAGAGATAGAACGTTATTTTCTGAAATGTTAAACTGCAAGCGGACCATGGGCTACGCTGCGGGACGATGTAAAGGACAAGAGCAGATGTAAACGGGATGGAGGAGATTCACTGGGACGGACCCTTAAGCTAACCAACTGGACAGGCCTGGCCTTCTCACCCTCTCTATCTCCCACCCTCTATCTATCCCTCCTTCCCCTCTGCCTCCTCCACTCGCCCTGACCTCTGTGTCCTTTCTAGGCCCTGGAAGCACTTGAAGCGGAGCGCAGATACACAGCTTAAACTCTCCCGAGCGCTCGCCCGCGAGCTCCAATCACCCCGTTAAAAGAAAATAAAAACTTGGAGGGGTGAAGAGAGACGAAGGAGAGGCGAGACGCGGAGGAGGAGGAGGGGAAGGAGGGAGGGGGTGCGTTGTTAACTGGACCTTGGAGGAGAATAGAGAGAGAGAGAGAGAGAGAGAGAGAGAGAGAGAGAGAGAAAATAGAAGAGGGAGCGATGAGTATTTGTGATTTTCTGCAGCAGACAGTGTGAGCTGCCGGGCCATGGAGGAGTGTGGATGTGCTCTGTGTCAATTAGCAGCCGCGCAATGTGGAAAAGTATTGCTGTTTGACCCTCAAAGCGAAGCAGACAACCAGACGCAAATGTGTAAACACAGGCACACACACACACACACACACACACACACACACACACACAGAGAGAGAGAGAGATGAAAATACAGCCAAGCAGAGACCAGATCTGAAAAATGGCTGTAAATACAGACAGTCACAATCAAGTTCGGTTTGTCTCATTACAGCCTTCCAGTCTAAAACAAACACACACACTGCGACAGTGGCAGGGACACAGGGGTTACTGCTTATTTTCTAAAGGGTTACAATGGTCAGCAGCTTCAACAAAAGAGATTTGATGGAGAAAAGGCTTAGCGATAACAGCAACACAAAACATTCAACCAAAGTTTCTCTGTACAGCAATACCCCTGTCACACTGGCCACAAAAACAACAACTTAACCCCCCTAACATCTGGCTTTTGTGTGCAATGTGTATTATCAGGATTTACTCCTGGGTCAACCCTGCAGTAGTAGGTATTTAACTTAAGCCTTTTCATACCAAGCACAGATTACTGTATCAAAAAATTGGCACGGAAATATATTTGATAAAAAAAGATTTTTTGGGTTCTTATTAACGTATGCACACCGTTGTGGTAATGTACGTCCGACCAATGAAATCCTTTGTTTCAGCTGTATCCAGGTCAAAATGGGAGAAAACCTACAATAGAATGATGCTAATGTAGCTGATAATCACTCGAGTAAGTTAGAAGTCGGTGAGGAAAAGGGGCTTTTGGGGCCCAGGGAGAGCTTATTGAATCTGGTCACAAAGTGTACTTATCAATGTTTAATCAAACGTTAAATGTTATTCTTCGACATTTTGTGGGAGTCAATTACAAGCCCTTAGCTTTCTAGCTAATGTTCGACTAACCAATAAGTAAATAAGTAAAACGTGACATTCAAATTCTTTTATGCAGCAGATCTTGCACCATCACTGAGAACACAAAATTATTTTTGGACTAGCCGCCTCATGCATTGGCGTTTGCTGATTTGCCATGACCTAGAAGGTTGCCAGGTTTGCTCGCATGCACAAGAAACAACAAAACGCAACTTCTCAATAGAAAGCCAAAATAAATGCCTGACAAACGGAAATGGAAATCTACAGGGGACACATGGGGCAATGGATGGTTGAGGCCCTGGCCCAGGCAAAAACTCAACTCAACTGAACAGCTATAGGTGATTATGGAGCACTGCTTTTCCTCAAGTACTACTTTAAAATCAGATAACAGCCAGAAGAGCAGTGTGTTTTCTCGCAGTATATTTTGTTGACACTGATATTTGTTATGGGATTTTACCTCAGACGGCAGCCATGTGAATCTCTCCTCCTTATCAGCTCCACCCTATCAGCTCCGCTGATCCGAGCTGGTGACAACCGAGTCTCTCTGCCGTGTTTGTGTGAAGTTGGATTCAGTGTGCGTCGGTTCAGTCTGCTAATAGATACGTCTTCAGCTCGTTCTCGTTGACAACCATACATGACGCCATACTGACAGGTTCGTCATCCTGGTGACAGCACAGCCCGTGTACACATTACACTATGTTACCTACATCTAGAAATATCAAGGGAATGCAGACACCTACATAGCATATTTGATGGAGTCTGTCATGAAAAAGTTCAGCATTAGGGACTTTTTAGGGCTGGACTTTTTTCAGGGCCTTGTGTCCTGCACTCTCCGCCTCATAGCTCGTCCCATTCAGTCCAGATGAGAGAGGAATGTCTGCCCACCTCGTCCCCGATGTCTCATGGAAGGAGAAAAATATTCTGAGGACGCTCTGAATTGCTTTAGAGACACTGGGAGGAAAGAGGTGTGTGTGTGTGTGTGTGTGTGTGTGTGTATCAAAGTGTGTTTGTGTGTGTGTCTGTGTGTATGTGCGTGAATACGAGGTGGAGGACGAGGAGGGGGAGGTTGGCGGTTGAGCAATGTGATTTCTGCTCGACTGTCACAAATCTAGCGCAACAGGAAAATCAATTTGGCC
The DNA here is from genome assembly GCA_963678695.2 of Diplodus puntazzo. NCBI lineage: Eukaryota > Metazoa > Chordata > Actinopteri > Spariformes > Sparidae > Diplodus > Diplodus puntazzo. Next base: position 16,939,231 of record OZ023175.1, read on the forward strand.
CTGTGTGTGCCTTTTTGGCTCCGGGAGAGAATCCAAATAGCAAGGCGAGGCCCGGATAATGTTACAGTGTATTGGATTTGCTTCATGGAGAGACAGAGAGAGAGACAGAAAGAGAGAGGGAGAGAGGGAGAGAGGGGGGGGGGGGGGGGGGGGGGGGGCGAGGAGACGACGGAATCACAGGCGTGCTGTGGAGCCCCGACAAGATAGATTTGTGCAGGTGTATGGGTGTATGATAGGCTGACAATCTGTCTGTCTCTCTCTCTCTCTCTCTCTCTCTCTCTCTCTCTCACACACACACACACACACACACACACACACACACACACACACACACACACACACACACACACACACACATAAACACAGACACAACACAACACTGTCACCCCTCCAAACAAGCAAGCATATACAGGTGATTTATATGCGCGATCATATACGTTTCACAGGAAACCCGCTGTTATGTATGCTTTACCTGTCTACAGTGTAATTTTTTGAAATGTGTGTGTGTGCGTGTGTGTGTGTGCGCTGCGTGTGACAGCCAGGTGAAAGGATGACATGATGAAATTGCTCTCCTCTGACCGCTGTCAAGGGTACCGTGTGTCCCGTGAGTGCTCAGCCGTGTGACACGTCGCATCACTCCACCGAGTCAGGCTGACTGGTGACAGACTGATGGACTGACACACAAACACGCACACACACACACACATGTACAGAGCTACTATTTTTACAAAGCCCTGGGGTGACATACCTTTAATTACAGTAATTAACAATACCTTTTTTACCTGTGGACATGGTTGATCACACACTTTGGCACTGCAGATACTGTTTGAATTTAAAGGAAACAAAAGTCTGCTAATTATTTATCACTATACAACCGAGGACTCTACTATGAAATGATAGTTGTAGCCCCTTTATACTACTCACAAACACATAATGATAGGAACGATGATTCCAAGAGGCACTGTGAAGTTTTGGAGAAATAATTCAAACTCAAAAGCTTTGAAGCTAGAAAGGTGTAGCCTAATTTGTTTGTACCCCTGTTGTCCTTTAAGGTGAGTTGGTTTATTCAGTTTATTCCATGGTGAAAACGAAGAGAGTTTGTTTATCAAGTTTGTTTAGCCGTAAATGGAGATCTTAAATGTCTTCCCTTCAAGTAACACGTCAGAAAAACAAAACTCTTTTTTTTCCTGTGCTGAGATTGTGGAGGATGAATCGATAGAACTGACATAGCGCGGTGACATTCACGGCACAGCTATGATGGAGTTTGATAGGAACAAAATTACCTCCAACTTTAATGTAAACAGCAGGTTTTTATGTCATCCGAGGAGCAGAATCAATTATAGACGAGCTCGCAATTTCAATTTCTCCACCGACAGTAGCCTTAATGAACCGCATTCCAAAGCAGCCAGAAGATATGTTGTGTTGTGACTGTTTCTTGACTGGCGCTCAAACTATGGCGGACAAAAAGTGCAATTTTTTTTCAAACTAATTAATTAGCTCATTAATGTTTGCTTATTGAGTTTACTTAGAGGACACTGTTGTTCACAAAACTGGCTTGGATAATTAACTGTGTTTTTTTTGGCGTTTTTTTTTTGGCTGCGGGAACAACACAAGTAGGTGTGCTGAATGTACACAGACATAAACACACAGTGTTGCTCCCTCCCCTCCTCGCTGACTTGCACCAAACTAAAACGACAACATTAACCAAAGTGTCCTAACTTGTGATGAAGTGTAGAAAGCGGAGCGTTAGTAATCAGATGTGTGCTAACCACATTAGTTCTCCCGTGTCTCTCTGAGGCTGGCTGCTCCTTGATCTAATTCAAACTGATTGTAGTACAGCCGCTAAAACATGCCAGATGTTACTCACTGCTCCACGCTTTATCACCATTTATTTGGCACGGGGAATATTTTAAAATATTTTCTTATTAATCACGTCCCAGCGATCGGTTTCGCTTCTCGTCTTTGCCGCCTCATTCCGGATTCTCGTCATGATTCTTGGCACGGGCGCCTGGAAAAACCACTGTCCCAGTTTTTCATTAGCGTCAATCACTCGGCTGCGAGGAGGACGAGGAGGAGAAGGAAGAGGAGGAGGTGTCAGGATCTCACTCAAGACACTTTGCCCCGCCTCGTCAGAGTGACTGACAAGTCTGAGACATGCTGACGCTCCGGTCAGCCACTCAGTGACGGGGAGGCCGGGCGGGAAACAGTGTGCACGCGCGCAGACACACACAAACAGATTCACGCGGCTGTCTGAGACAAATCAAATCCACACTCGTTTATAATGCTCAGTGTTTATCCAAATGGTTATGCGCTCTTCTCTGGCCTCAGGAGACAGACAGACACACCGTGCATTGTCTGATAATCCTGTTGGTGTCTTGTTTGGCCTGCCATATCTCAGATAAGGCTACAAATCAGATGGGAGGTCCTCCACTACCAGTCAGTCTCAATTCATTAACACTGAGAGTGGAGGGGAAATATTGTCTGGACATAAATGTTGGAAATACTTGAGCGATCCGCAGGTAGCACGGAGAAATGGACTTTATTAAAATTCTTCTGCATTGCAGGGGACGTGTTTCTACAACACCGTGATCAAAGACTTAACAAATCCCCCCTATGCAAGGACAAAACCTGTGTGGAGAAAATGAATGAGACATATTCCATGAAGTGCTCGGCACTAAGCTGTAATATTCCTCCGCGGTCTAAATTAGGATTTCAAATGGACCCGAGATATCAAAGTCTAGACATGCTGGATTGATATTATTTGGTTTTCTGCTGCAGTGTGCACTCGGCTTCATCCTCTGTCCAAACTGGCAGAATGAAAATTGATCTGGATGGATTATACGGTGAGTTGGAGACGAGAAAAAAGAGGTGCTATTAAACCGGGGTGTTGCCACCCTTATGCTATGGTTCATGAAAAGAGGTCGGAACCTTCTCACCCAACACTTAAGGGAAGTCTTAGTGGTTAGATGTACACAGACAGTACTATAATGGGTCATAATATTCAATTAAGACACTGATTCAAGGCAAATAAACAATGGTTTCCTCTTGTAATCCTTGTTTTTTTCCTAGTTGATTTGTTTGTTTATAGATAGACGTGACACCAACGCTTTATGCTCGCAATCTACTCTCGCAATGCAAAACACACTGCATTTGAATGTTATTATTTGTGGAGACGTGTCTCCCTGTTCTGCATAAGGGTCAGTTTACTACATGACCTTTTTAAAATCCTCTTTAAATGCACATATTTAAAAACAAATGAAATCAGGCTCAGGTCTTTAAATAGCAGAATAGATGCAAAGGTCAAGCACAAATGTGGGTGTGAAAAACTGTGCTGCGCTTACAGCAGCAACAAGTTCACTATAAAGTATCACTTTCAGAGAGCCCATTGAAACCGGAAGCACATGGGACTGGAAACGGGCCACGCCTCCGGTCCGTGATGTCACACCAGCTATTTTTCATCTTCAATAAACCTCATTTGACATCACTGACTAATGTGTTTGTGGTTGTTCTCTCATTTGCTTTCATACAGCAGCCTCCTGTTTGGTGGCGCAAAGCAATTTCCCTTTAAGCTGTAAAGCAATTTTGCAAAATTCCCAGGGAATCTAACACGGTGGTACACGATGTAAAACCTAGTGCAGTGTCTGGTTCAGAAGGCAGTCTTGTTGGTGATAGTCTTGTTTGTTTGTGGTGATTAAACTAATAAAGTTATCATGTTACAAGTCGCACCTTTCATCAAGACAAAATGAGATTATAAAGATGCATGTGCACGTCGTTTGAAAAGGCTCTGATGGTAGCCTTACCCGGTGCCGCGGTGTTGGCAGGGGGTCCGCTGGCAGGAGAGATGGGTCCAGAGCCCGATCGCGACTGCTGGGACTGAGTGGAGCCTGCGGGAGAGCCCACCGGGGAGGGAGACGGCCCGCTCCTCTGGCTGGGAAGATGGGGGGAGGCGTGAGGAGAGAAGGGGGACTGTCCCTGGTTGCTGGCACCCCCCTGCTCCCCCTGGCTACTGCTGCTGCTGCTGGAGGAGCCGCTGGCGCTGACGGCTGAGCCCAGGCCGGCCTCCGTCCCGGTGGGGAGGTCATCAATCGAGCCGGACAGATCCTGGAACAGAATAGAGGGCTTACAGTGAGTATTTATGAAGGTCGACCGAGCATTTGATGAGAAGTGGCACACAGCGAGAAGAGCGCAACAACATTTTCCTGCTAAAATATGATGTCATGATAGAAATAGTGTTTTTGCAGCTGTTTCAGCACAGCTGGAGTGTGATTGTTTAACTGAGAGAGAAGACTGTGTAATCTATTAAAGCCTCTTGACAAACAAAAAAGTAGCGGAACACATGATGCATCATATTTTCAACAGTTTCCTAATGCACAGTGTAACAGTGCTTAAAGGGCCAGTTCACCCCAAAAAATACCTATATTTCTTCTTACTTGAAGTGCTATTTATGCTTCAAAATTAGTTTTGGCATGAGTTGATGAGTGATATTGGCCATAAAGATGTCTACCCTCTCTTGAATATAGTGGAACAGCAATGCCTCTTTAAAGAAATCCTGACCCTGTTACTCAAGATAATCCACAGACCTTGTTGTGAGCAGTTTCATGTCGGAACTAATTTCTGTCTGTATCACCATGCAGGAGAAAGTGTTATGGACGACAGGCCTGCTAACTATACCAGCTAAGCTGAAGAATTCTTACCTGTGAGGGCAGGCATCTTTATGGCCGACATCTCCAAAACTTGGCAACTCATACCAAAGGAAAAAAAAATTACTGTTAACTGCTCGTTTGATTCGGAGGTGAAGCGTCCCTTTAACTTTTCTGTGAATCACTGTAATCGCTGAGATAAAGTGTCTGCAGTTGCGGTGACAAAGGTTAATACTGAAGAAGAGCAGAAAACATTACCCACAGACGAAGCCGCTACTGTACACTGGCTGCTGTGGTTTAAATGAATTGTAATGGACTTTCATTCAGACCAAGGGTGAGTTCATATTACAGTTTTCATTCCCTGTGGTGAGCAGAGAACTGTGTGTGTGTGTGTGTGTATGTGTGTGTCGGTGCTTAGCAGGTAGTACCCTTCCTGGATTGATTCGAGGGAATCCCCACCAATACCGCGGACAGAAACCTGACTGTATATGTGTGGAGCGCGACAGGAGGTAAGGCGACAGTGAAAGACGGAAGAGAGACAGCGGGAGAGGTAAAAAGGAGACCAAATGTGATGTGATGCAAAGTGAAGGCTGCCCCACTAACTACACATCACACACATTTGGACACACACACACATTCAGACACTAGCGGCTGTGCCCCAGCTGTAGCTGAATATGGGGGAAGTCACCTGTAAGTGACCCTGGTTTCCTGCCTGGTGCCCGCTCAGGGAGGAAGGGGAAGAGTACGCCAGCTGATCCTACCTGCTATACCGGGCCTGCTGACCCCTCAATCCTGTCCCACCTGAGTCCTGTGCAGCCATTACTGTCACCACAGAATGATATCTCAGTATCTGTATCAGTCAGTGTGTCATCTAGAGCTTAATACATTCACATTTTGAAGGTGCAAATGTGGAGCCGCTTGATTAATCGATTAATATAACAGTCGATCAAACTATTTTGATAACTGTTACAGAAGTTTTGCAGGCAGGAGCGTAAAACATGTTGTTCCAGCTGTAAGGATTTGCTACTTTTCTCTGTCATTTATGATGTTAGATAAATATTAAATATAGAATCTCTGAGTTGTGGACTGTTGGTCGGACAACAGGAACAATCTGAAGAGGCCACTATCAGCTCTGGGTAATTATGATGAGGATTTCTCACATTTTTTTTTTTTTACATTTTATAAACTAAAGAATCAATTAATTGTGAAAATAATTCTTACATTAATGGGTAGTGAAAATAATCTATAGTTGCAGCCCTCCACATGCACATTCTGGCTAGAAATAACCTTTGGCATGCTTGCTGTGTTCCTACTATGGGTTTCATGATTTCAGTTTTAAATCTAAAATTGACAATCAAATTTGAATGCAGGATTGATGATCAAACCCAGAGATCCTTTTTGAACGAGAAGAGCATTAACTTGTAGAGAAAAAAACAAACTGAACTAAACTGATAACAAAAGATCCTTGATCAATTATGCTTTTCTTTGGACAGGCTTGAGACACTGAACTTTGTAACAAATTGAATTTCTATCTTGTGTGGTGTGTTGTTGAATCACTGAAGGCTGGTCATTTTTTTGCTGAACTCTGGAATCTATATTTTTGGTGAATACTATTTTGAACTCATCTAACCTTAACCTGCAAACAGCATTCGGATAAAGCTGACAAAATGTTAAAATCAAAAGTCAAATCTAATTGTGGATTTTTAAAATCCTAACACCCCTAGTCACTGCAATATGATTCTACTGCAGAGCGATAGGAGGATCTTTTAAGACAAATACACAATATTCTGCACAAGTAAGCCGACAGTGCAATATGGTAATATGTTACTGGACAACTGCTTACATGTGAGTGTCAGACGGTAAATACTAAGGTGAAAGCACCCTGAGGCAGCATCCTTCTGGAAATAGTCAAATTAGAAGATGACTAATATTGGCAAAAGAGTACCAAACATACTAGAACAGAATAAACACAACTAAGTGTCTGCCAAACCCTTAATGTTTGGAAAGAACGGGCTGTGACAACACAAATGCCATTTGTTTTGAATTTTATGCAGCTCTGTCATACAGTCAATTCAGTGTCAACACTCTACTTTCTCTGATTGCCCCGGCAACATGCTATTTCATATAAAAAAAGTGAGACAGGCGCCCATCTCTCTCTTTCTCTCTCTCTCTCTCTCTCTCTCTCTCTCTCTCTCTCTCTCTCTCTCTACGCAGAGAGAGAGAGAGAGAGTTGTCTCTTCCACGCTTAGCCTGTGGAAGAGACAACCAAGCCCGTGTGGCAGTCGGTCCGTGGCTGCTTGTTTTGGTTAATGCGATCTCGGCGGTGACACACAAAGCCTTTGTTTTCCATCATGCTGCTGTGGGTGCCCACCCGCTCTGCCAGCCTGCCAGTCTGTCGCCTGGCATTATCTACCCTCGCTCGACTGAGCACATGGGGCGCACGCTTCACTCTCTGTCTCTCTCTCTCTCCTTCCCACTCGTGGTACCACTCCCTGTCTCAGCCAATCGAGACTTCCAGTACTCTGAGCTGACTGATGTAATGCGCTGTCTCCACCAATAGGTCTGATTGTTATTTTTCAACCGACTCGGCTGTCCCGGGTGCGCGCCATTTGACATGGCGGGGGTTACCATGAGAGCAGGTGTAACCATGGCGATGGCTTTTTCCAAAACACACCGTGAGCTAGCCGGATGTACAGCTAGGTTGTTAACCCACAGGCTAATTGTGTGAATGGATGGGAATAATTGCATTTCATCTAATTGGGTGCTGTTGCCAGCTTTTCCAGTGGCAGTTTAGGGGTGGGAAAATGCGTACCAGTAATTCGTTTAGAGGCTGTTAGGCTCATTTGGATTATACACACACTTGAGCACAGCTGTGAGGCCCAAGCCCCAAAAAAGTAGCAGCTCTATATAACATAAAAAGGGTGGGAAAGCTTAAAACCCATAGACTATAAACATGTCAACTGTAAATACTCAATAAACCCATAATTGTAACTTATGGTTGATGAAACAATAATGTGAAAAAAAAGAAGCACCCTCAGTATAACACATTTATCAACATATACACCCTTCCTCCACATGTACACTTAATCCTTGTCAAGGGCCACGGAGCATTGTGCTACCTGGCTAACCGTGTGCTACATAGTCATGTGTAAAGAATCGAAGCCAGCCAGCCAGCTAACCAGCCAGGCAGGCATGCGGTCGAGGGAACCAAACGCCCAACAATCTGGGGCCCCAATCCAAAGTGGCCCAAATCCAATTTGTTTGGCTCGGGGCTGCAAATTGCTCTGTGCATTGAGTCTCCAAATAGCTGTCAACCACTCCCGCTTGGCGTCCTGTATCGCTTAATTCGCTCCTAGAGCATGTAATTGTCATAATAAGAAAAATATTGAGGTGATAATAACCAGTTACTTTGAGATGCCCCCCTCCTGCCTCAAGACACACACACACACACACACACACACACACATACGGTCGTGTATATGCACATAATGGGCCGAGACTGCCATCTACACATTTCACACAACATTGGAGAGGCAGTCGCTCGTGACCCTTCACCTCGCTGGTGTTGGCGCCTGCCTGCACTCTCTCGTTTAGTGTGCCTCTGTCTGTGTAAGTATGTGTGTGTGTGTGTGTGTGTGTGCGTGACAGGCACACAGGCTGCTGGGCTGTCACAGCGAGACATGCTTGAGCACTGATGCGGCCGAGGGGACAGATGAAGCTACACCCACACCCACACACACACACATACACAAACACAAACACACACCCCACCCCACCCCATCCCTCACTCATCCTACTGACCTGCTCCCACTCTAACACATGCACTTACACACACACACACACACACACACACACACACACACACACACACACACTCAGACACCAGCAGGGTATAAGGCATCAGTGTGAAGCAGGGAGCTGTCACATCCAGTAGACTGTGGGCCTTTTTCCCCTGACCATGGTGCTGATGTTGTCTCCTCTCACCACACACAGGGAATTAATCAAAGTTGCTATGGTAGAAGGCATCAAGTGTGTGTGTGTGAGTGTGCGAGAGAGACCGTATGTGTGCGAAAAATGGTTCTCTGTCTAGACAGGGAGGAGCCAATGGCTGCAGCTTCCTGTGGGCAACAGGAAAGAAGAGCGACTGGAGAAACTAGCCACTTCTATCTCTCTTCTTCAAACACACACACACACACACACACACACACACACACACACACACACACACACACACTCACACACACTCACATCAAGTATCTACTTTTCTGTCTGCCCCAGTCAGAGGGATAGTATGGCTGAGGGCTCTGCACCAGATGGCTAGCCAGCTAACTGGAGCCTGAAACACAAACTCAAACATAGCAACCGAGCACTGTGAGCGGTAACACTCAAAAAACAACTCCCCTCATGACTCCAAACAGCACGGAACTGAAAGACAGACTTTGCATTGATAGGTTTCATTTATTTGATTACCATCTGAAGCATGTATAAGTACCTCTGCCGGGAGAAAAAAGAGTTGGCAGTCATAGTAGTGTGTAAAAATGTTTTACTTTTTCCTGTCTTAAAGGGTCAGCCCAACCAAACGATCTATTCATGCTATAGTTGTGGTTTTATTCGTCTGAGTTATGACACATGTGTCTCTGGAGTTTTCCGCCTGACACGGAGGTGAAAGGAATTTGTTTGTGGTGCTCGCAGCACTGATAAATGACATTTAAAAAATTCAACAGCAACATCTCTCAAAACAGTGTTCCTATTGCTCAGGATAATCACAGAACAACTGTCAACAGTTTCCATGGGGATTATTTCTGTGTCTGGACAATATATGTTCCTGTTGAATTTTTAAAATGTCATTTCTCAACGCTGTGGGCACCGCAGATGAAATGCCATTCACTTCCACTGCACCGAGCCTTAAAGGAAAATAGAAGACTTTAAGCCTGCTGATTTATACAGACATATCTACAGCATATGCAACATTAGATATGGTATTTATCTGAAACTTCGACATCCTGTAATCTCATTGCAAAATGGATAGAATAAGGCGGTTGACTTTCTCCCACAATGATTTCTCTTTTATACCCTCAGCCTCAGATCTGCTCTGTTCAATTTTAGCTGCTGCTCTCCTGTGTTATCAAAAACCCCCCTCCCATCCGGCACACCTCCTGCTGGACACCAGACTCCCCCTGAGCACACAGTAGTCTGCTCAGCAGCAGGTAAGATCAGGATACTATGTAGAAAGCCGGTAGTCCTAAAACCTATACAATGTTATCTGAATATATACAAATATATGGAAACAGTGTCATGGAACACAAAATACTGACGGTTGAAGAATAATTATACTGTAATGTATATTTAAGACATAAATTGTAATATTCCTGCATTTAAATGTCGTAAAACGACCAGACCCTCATATTTACTTTGTTGAGTTGTGAACTTGCATTATCCCAAATGTTTCTGACAATGTTCACACCCAGAGAAATCCTTATCTTATTCAAGATAACTGTTTTCTTTGATCGGCTGTCCCTTTAACTTCATGGAAAATCAGATCATACATCATCAGAGAGTGCGGAAGGAAGTTGGTCAACGTGACTCAGCAAAATGGGAATAAAACCGTCATACTTTACCTTATATGGGCCTGACCAGCACCAAGCCAGTGAGTAATAGTTATTCTTATCATTCCTCCCAACTTATCACATTTTTGAGGAGGCGCCCTCTGAAATGCCGCCATTACTAAGTTCACCTGACAGGAAGTCAGCCATTTTGAATTTTGTGCTCATTTTGGGGGAATTGGGCGTGTTGTACTTTAACAAACTCTACCTTCTTTAACCTGAGTGACTTTCTGATTTGTGAACATTTTTGCCTCTCTCACATCTCATATCAGACAGATTTTACTTGGCAATGGTGTTTGCTTCACAACAAAAACAACAACAACTGCCATGATCCAGTGCTACTTTATGACGTCGACATACTCTTTTGTTATAATTGTTTTAAAGGTCCCATATTATGAAAAACATGTTTTCTCTGGTCTCTACATATAAGCTGGTCCTTCCTGAGCCTGCCAATTCCTAGAATGAGGAAAGCAAACATTTCCTGCATGTTCTCTGCAGTCTACCCACTGGTAAAGTGGCGCTCCTACAGGCTGTTCAGATTCTGCTCCTGTTGTTACGTAACGAAAGGAGAGATGTTCATAGGCAGGCCTCCTCTGTGCGATGATAGGATATATCCGAGAGGGGGGCGTTCATCCCCGAGATGAAGTTCGGTGTGTCCAGCGGTAAGATAGCAATTTTTCGCAATGTCGTCACTCAGAGCTAGACACGCAAATTGCTCTGCTGTTGGTTGTATAAATCAACATCAGTGCCTATCTTCTGTCCCAGCTACAGAACAACAGGAGAGACAGTGGTTGTGTTTCATTTGTAACGACAACGTGCCGGCTACGCTTTCTGTTAATTTGTATGTGTGTCTTCCATACCGGACCCAGCAGCTGCACCCGAGCCACTGATAAGTGTCACCTCAGTTTGATAGTATTTACAGTTGCCTATGAGTATGGTGAAGTCAGTTTGAAACTGGCTTAGCTCTGCTTCAGTCCAATATGGCGTTTGAAGCGAGTTTAATGTTGATAATATTACAATGGAGCTTGGTTGACACAGTTAAAAGTCTGAAAAAACATGCAGGACTGGAGACAGAGAATATGCGAACAGTGTCCAAGAGTTTGGAGACTGTGTTGGAGACAAACACAGCTTTCGCTAGCTGTTAGCCATTAGCTACATGGTAGTAACTGTAACAACACATAGAACAAACTAACATTATTCAGAAACACTAACCATTCTGAAACGTCCTGCTGCAGCCACAGAGTCTGTATTTCTTCAGGAGCCTCTCCTTCTGGGTCCGATTCTGGGTCAAACTAGTATGGTTGAACGACGGCATCTCGGCGAGCCATAGTGTTATATATCCACCGTAAACATTAGCGCATGGTGCCGCTAGCAAGCGGCATCCTCTTGCTTAAACAAAAATTATGTCCGGAAAAGATCTCTTTATGTAGGTTAAGAACAACGGCAATGACCAAAAACTCTTTCATTTATATCTCGTCAGGTCAGTATTGTTTTCAGACTAATCCTTATATGCTATTTTTCTCCATGCACTTCCATACAGTATTGATGTTTTCACATATACCCATATAGAACCTGTGTTTTCAGGGGTCAGGCGTAAAATCCATTATAATGTTACACTCAGCGACGATTGTAGTCCACCTCGCTGTGGTTCACTATATACAGAAATAACACCTCAGTGGGCTCAGAGGCGAGTTTTAATCTCTGTTTCTCTTCTCTGGGTAAATATGATGATGTAAACTGTAATTAACTCCAACAGCTATCGTTTGTAGGCCTGAGGGACAGGTCTGCTCATGGCAGCACTGCACTCATTTATCGGCTCCGGCCGCTGTGCTTTCTATCTTTATGATACACTGGAGACTAAGAGAAAATGCTATTACACAAAGATGTCTTTTTTTTTATTTTTATTTTTTATCCTCCCCCCCAAACCGTCGACTGAGGCAAAATCCAAATGAAATGCCATGCAAATGAATCCAAATGGACTTCTAAACGTGTGTGCGTGTGTGTGTGAAAGAGGGTTTTAATATGATGCCCCATGTAGAGCACCAACTGTAATACCCTTCACTAAGTGCTATTAAGTACAGAAAGAAGAAGAGAAATGAGAAGGAGAGAGAGACTTAGCGGAGGGAGATTTAACACAACACCCACACCATAATTTCTTTTTTTGATGTCAATCAGCTGGGATGTCTAGGCAAGGCTGGAATGATGATGATAATTGGTGATGATGATGAGAACTGATTTGAGCGCTACACTATAAAGGCCAGTCAAAATGTGCCCGCTAACACACAGCACTGTACATCCACACGACTGCCTTAATAATTTCATGTAGGAATGTGCGAACGTGCCTTGACGGGGCATGTCTCCGCTAGATAATGTGTGTGTTTGTGCGCAAACTGGAATATGTAAATGTACGAGCAAATGTGTGTGCAGATAAGGGGTTCTCGAGCAGAGTCTCTGCCACGTCCTGAGGGTCTCCGAGTGAAATCCTCAGTGAGACGAGGAGGCACAAGGCAGAGAGACTCCAAATGCAGGCAAGGGCACTCTTCGCAAACTGAGGGGAGATGTTTGGCACGCCTCGGGCTCGCCAAGAAACCCATGCGGGCTTCAGGCTAGACCCCAGCAGGCACTCAAATATGCTCGCATGCCAGCCCGTGGATGTCTATGTTGTGCCACAAGCTTGGAGTCTGAATGTTCCCTCCTCAAGTGCCTGAAGTTTCTCTCACTTAAGTATGACCAAGACTGCCACAGGTGGCACCCTATCTTCTTATCCTAGCAATAACTGAGAGATGTAACACAGTGATTCTGCACTGCAAAATGTTCAGTGATTGGCGAGATTCGGGAATATGAGGTTCATTATTTTGTTTTTAAAGTCATTTACGAGTTTCGATCTTTGAATTCACAGTGTGCTCTTAAACTGATCATGAATATGTTTTTTTATGCCTCTATTAGTGAGGCATGTAAGCGCACACAGTAATGATACTCGGCTGAATTTCCTATTGAAGCCCTAAACAGCCACGGGTTAAACATATTATTTCCTCATTTTTCCCATGATAACAAGTTCAATTTCATCTGTTTCTTGAGATCACAAGTTATTTATGTCATTATCACAAGATAATGTCATAATTATTTTGAGATCAGAAGAAAGCAATGATGACTGATGGATGACTTGAACGCTCATGCAGACAGCTAAGCCTTTTCCTGCTTTTGTTTTGTGCTTTCATGCTTCATGTTAAATACAGTGTGGATAAAAAAAACGAATGAATGTAATGTTATCAACGGAGCTCACTTCATATTTTGTCAACACTGTCATTTATTCATATGGCTCAGGAAACAAATTTAAAAACATTGGTGACTTGTGATAATGACATAAATGACGTGTGATCTCGGGGGAAACAAAGTTCTTAGTCTGGAGATCTGATCAAAATCCTTCCTTTATCTCAGGAAAACAACAGTTATCAACAGTTATCTCCTTCTGTCATTATCTCCTGATAATGACAGAAGTGACTCGTGATCTCAAGAAAACAAGTCAAATGTAACTTGTTATAAAGGAAAAACAGAGGAAGTAATACATTTTTCTCATGGGCACCCATTATTTCCCATTTAAATAGGCGTTTTTCTTCTTTGGACTGGTTTTTTCAGGGTGCCAAAATCAAGAATGCAAAATAAATATTAAGTATTATTTGCTAATATTTCACCTATTTGATTTATAACTGTGCTCTACGATGTCAATAAGAAGTAATTTGATGTAAACACCAGGAATCTCTACCAAGCATTTCCAGACCTAAGAACATGATCAGAGCCCACTTATTTCTACACTGAACAAACTCCTTCCAGATTTTTTTTCTTATCAAGTAAAAATGATATTGCTTCATGGATAGATCATTTCTACAGTATTGTCATTTTCCCATCAAGGTCAGCGTTTATTTCTCTTGTTATATATTCTCTTTGTTGCGGTGAAGGCAGCAGCGAGGACAGATCAACAGTATAACACAACACAATCCCTGATCCCTCTCCAGCAACTATGTGTCTGTAAGAGACTTTATGTTCTCAATGCAATGAATCATACACACTCTTGAAGGGTCTCTTGAAGGCATACATAGGCATACATGCACTTGATGCACAGCCTGATGTACTTGATGCACAACAGTGGTTGTGGTTGTAAAAGATGAGAACTGTTTGAGATAGAAGCTCAAACTTGACTTATTTTTACCTTGCACACACCTTCACGGTGCTTTCTGGGCCTCACGTTGCTACTGTTGGTGTTCCAAAGAGGGATCACGTTGATACTTCCATGATACTGAGCTACGCAAGACCACAGTGGTGCTTATATTTGCCTCTACGTCTACACATTTCGTGCGTCAGATCTATTTTCTTCTGTTGTACACGCCTAACTGCAGTATAGCGTGCTGCCAGAACTGTGACAGAACACATCCTGTGTGGAGTCTACACATGGAGCGCCGAGGCTGCTGACAAAAATGAAAACTTGCTGTCGACGCTATACAGAGAAATAATTGCATGTAAATAGTGTTCATAGGAAACAATACTATATCATTCCATAACAGAGAAGTATTTTTTGATTTGAAAAACACTGCGGCACATTTTTGGAAGGCTACATCATTGAAGGCTGTCGTTTTGCTCCCTCTCTGTTTTTGTTATCTGGAACAAAAGCAGCCTACAGAACAAACTGTTCAGGGCTTCCCAAAGTTGTGCAGAGGAGAGCCACAAAAGCACTGAAAAGCAATTGTGCTTTTCTTTTCAATTCTGCTCCTGCACACTTCACAAAGCCCAGACAATCTCTTGATAATACCGCCGCATCTCGATAAGAGGGAGAGAAAGCTCTCTCTGTTTTTCAACACCGCCGCCGAGCCGTAAAAAACCTCCGAGCGGTCCCAGAGTCAGGCGCGGGGGTCAAACAGGAGCGTGGACACCTGTCTCAGGATTCCAATAGATTCACTAAATCTGGTGATAATGCAAACAGTAACTCCAGCGCATTAACAATTATTGCTTGTTGTAAGATATGGGGCTCACTGAGTGATAAGTGCCCTGGCTCTTAAGCCTCTCATAATGTGTAGATATGAGGCGGTCCACATTGAATGGGACATTTAAGGCCCTATTACCCCTAAGCTGTTAAAGACGCCCAAATCTGGTGCTGCTTGTCTCCAAACCGTAGGGATTAGTGTTGAGTTTCACTCCGATTCCCCCTGATAATGTGCCAAGCTGTAGCAGCTAGCAGTGCTTAGCCAGTGGGCCCTATTCGCTTAATGCCCCCCCGCTGTTTTCTGCACCGGCGATGGTAAAGCATCTCAAACGACCAACATCATCCATTAAGTGGCAAAATAAACGTGGAGGTTGGGACCAGGTACGGAGGGGAAGGTGCCACAAACTCTCTCTACCCACCCACCAGTCCGACCTTTAACATGGCGAGTCAGGTCATTGGTATTCCGCCGTGTAGTATGTATTTAAATTTGCTTTCATTTAAAATGGCAGCTTCACAGAGGCAGAGGAGACAGGCCGAGCCTGCTTATTGTCTGAGCTGTTGAAAGTTTTTTTTTCATTAGTCCGCAAAGGTTCTCTGCACTTTAGTTTTTAATGCACAAGCCGACCACTCACTGACTCCCCTTAGAACAACACACGCACACACACGCACGCACACACACACACGCACGCACGCACACACACACACCCACCCTATTTGTTCTGCACGTATTGGTTCCGCTAATGTTTTTATTTATGGCATTCCAGCATGACATCCTGCCATCCACCCACCCCCTCCTCACCTCTCCACTCACCCAAGAGGGAGCTGAAAAAAATGACGCATGGCACAGAGTGTGCGAGAGAGTGTGTGTTGGAGAGAGAGAGAGGGAGACGGAAGGAGAGGAGCAAAATAAAGAAATAAATAAAGGGGCCCAAATTCCTCATTTCTAATTCAGCTGCTCGTTCAGCTTAACCTCTCTCTCCTCAGCAATTAAAGCGCACGCCACATCCTTCACGCTGCGTACAGCCGAGGCTAAATAATGCAGGGGGCATCCAGCGCCCGCATCCTTTATCATCCCAAATGACAGCCATTTGCATATCTCCCCAGTCAATTAGAGCGCGGCGGAATAATCAGCCCATAATTGGGGGAGAGCGTCGGTAATCACCCGCCCTGGCACACCGACAGGGCCATTGGAGGAGCGTTGGGGGGAGAGGTTGTGTGTGGGGTTGGATGTATGTGTGTGTGTGTATGTGTGTGTCAGGGAGACAGTCCACCCAACTGCAGCCTCTTCACTTCAAACTTACACGTCCAAACAACGAGTCTAACTTCTCTCCGGTTCTCTCCTCACTAATTTGCACGTACCGGCTCCCTCAGTCTATTCGCCTCCAACACATTATTTCTGTGTGATGTATTTTATCGAAATGGGTCAGTAAGGGACTTTCCAGTAGCATTAAAAGTGATCCGTGAATGACGGTTTCATTCATCCTCAAATGTTATCAAATGTTAATTGCTCGCCATTTAAAAAAAACAAAACAAAACACACGAATAATGACATCCTCTCCAGTGTTGCTGCTTTCATGAGCCAGATTTAAGGGTTCGAGATCAGTGATGTCAATAATGAATTAGATTTTCACACCGGCAATTCTGCTGGCGGATTTTCCAACGGTACCAGTCCCTTCGGGTTGAACGTAGGAGCGGGTTCTACGCTGTGATTGTGGCGCAACATGTTTTCCGCCTGTCGGCAGCTCTTCTGTGAGAGCTATTAAATTCACGCTCTACTCCTTTTATACGGCAAGAAAGCACGACGTTAAAGAACAGCCAAGAACAACGAGAGGAGTGACTGCGGCGAGCGAGACACCAGGGGGAAAATCCCCCGTTTGTCCCCTTTAGATGCAGAAAATCAAAGTCGTTTCATGGGAAGTTTTCTGGGCAGCTTTGAAGTGCCGCTGCTGCGTAGCCTCTGTATTTCCTGCTGAAAGGGGGATGACCATTTTTGTGAAACAACATTTCCTTTAATACACTGTAACCTCCCATTCCTCAGACGCTTTGGTGCTGTCCTCTGAACATGACAAATAAAAGGGTGACTTGAGAGAGAGAGGGAGAGAGGGAAAGAGGGGTTGACAGTAATGGGTGCGGTGGAGGTGTGTGTGTGTGTGTGTGTGCAAAGGAACATCAGAGAAACCTCAGCAAGGTTAGTTCCCATCTGCAGCTTCATCCTTTTTTGTTTCCCCAGCTGCTTTCTTTTCCCTCTTGCCTTTGTATTTATTCTACCCAATCCAGTTCAATGTTAGCCATCTCTGCCTCTGTGGTGTTCTTCGGGCCCAGCGTCGCTTTGGAGAGATGAAACGTGTGTGCCATTCACTTCCCCTTGATAGAAGTGGCGAGAAGTAAAGAAAGGAAGTAAGAGCTCGGAAAGGAGGGGACGGGGAGGGAGACAAGGACAGCGCAGGGGATGATAGCGATGATTTGTTACGATTTAACCTCCACATAGGACTTCAGTCTATAACAGGCCAGGGGCAGACCAAACTAACCTGAAATAAAACACACACACACACACACACACATACACACACACACACACACACACAAAAGCCTCTTTCGAAGGGAAAAAGACTGCAGAAAACACAAGAGTGAAAGCATCCTTAAACAGCTCTTCCTGTCCACAGAGGGAGGAAACATTGGAAACATTGATTTCCTTTTTACTCCTTCTTTAAGGGGATGTCTCCCTCTGTTTAATCCCCCATTCCTCTACTCTCGGGGGATCTGTGGCATTTCCTGCCAAGCCAGCCAGCCCTGTGCTGCAGAGACTTATGCATCACTGTCAAAATGACTCTGATCAAAAGGAGGGAGTGGGGAAGCGAGGGAGGGGAGGTGGTTCGAGGGTCTGGTTTGATCGGAGCGATGCAAAACTCTTACCCCATTGGACGTGCCGCCTGTCAGTGCGTCCGCCTCGGCAATCCATCAGCCCCCGAGGGCTGATCGATAACGTGATTGGTGGAATTTTGAGAGATATCTGCTTGTGATCTGTGCATCCTGAGAATTACTGTGCTATAAATTAACATCTGACACTGAAACTGTCTCCCAGCTGGGGGATGCATGAAATCAAAATCACCTCTGTTAGACCTGTCTAACTTTCTGGACACTCGTTTCTTCTTCGAGTAAAACTTGAAATTAAAAGTTCTTTATTTGTAATTCTCAAGTTCATTTTAATATAACACGACAAAATAAATAACCTTTATCTACAACGGTATGTCTCAAGGACAGTCATCTTCAAAATATCCATTTATGAAAAACAAACTTATTAACTTATAAACTTACTTAGTAACCGATTCATTGTATTTGTCTATATAGAAAATGAGACTCAAATTATCATTTATAGCTGCTTAACTTATAACAATAAGATAAGTATAAGTGATTTTACTATGAACTATCCAATCTTGTTGTTTCATCATGGAACTGTTTTCTTAATTAGCAGCTTATCACAACTTGTAATGTGATAAAGTTTACTTTAATTCATAGAAGCCTATGTTTTGTTTTGTTCTTTCTCTCTTTTTCTGATTTTTTTTTTCTTCGGATAAGCCTGTAATAGGTTTCTACCCCATCTGCACAGGTATTTGACCTTTGCTGGTTTTTTTCCACTCACTTTTCTTCTTTAATATAAAAAATGTGCAACTAAACTAAACTTAATTCTGTCAGAGTGTGCGTAAGCTATGAGGCGACGTCATGTGATTTAGTGAATTTTCTCCCCACGTTCGTATTTTGTCTCATGAATTATTAACAAAGTCTATGTTTCACTTCTTTTTTTTCTCCTGAAACATCTTAGAATGAAACTTGTTATGTAATTAAATGACCGGTCCCAATTAGGACTCCAATTTAGAGAAACGCTGACCCATTTTAAGCTTCAGGGCGCTCATCAGATGATCCTTATGTTCGAGAAAACTTGTCGATGCTACTATGATTTGAGAGAGCTACTTACTCATTCTGTTTTCCTAGTAAATCTTATCTGATCTTATCTGGGTCCTGTGCACTCTAAAAGATTTCCGCACTTATTAAAATGCACTCTATTTATTCACAATAGACTCTATTTATTTACAATAAAAGAGTTTATCACTGGTTTTCAAACCTTTTGAGCCAAAGGCACTTGAAAAGGATAACTAAAATCTCCAGGCACATCTGTATTCATATTTGTGGAAAATGGCCGTTTAGTTGTAGAGAACTTTCATTACAAAAATAATGTGTACAACTATACCAATATACATCTAGTCAATTATAAATTCCCTTATTACTTGTTGTGTAGTTATGTATTGTTATATATAGCAAGCATAGTGCAATGAAAATGGTTTTAACAAACAGCACACCAATAGGGAACCACTGGAATAGATACATGAAGCAGGCTTCAAGTCTACTGCTTACATTCTACTTCCACTCTCTAATGCTGGTTCAGCTTTAGCAAAACTGCCTATGTCAAGTCATATTAAAAAGCCGCAACGATTAGTCGATTAATCAGTTGGTTGATTGAAAGAAAATGAATCTCCAACTATTTGGTTAATTACTGATTCGTTTCAGTCCAAAAGTTGCTGGTCCCAACCTCTTCTCTGTAGAGTAAATAAAGACTCTTTGGGTTTTTGATTGTTAGTTAAACAAAAAGAAGCAATCCGAAGATGTCGCTTTGAGCTCTGGGGGGCCGTGATGAGCGTTTTTTTTTTAAAACGGCAAACAAGTAATTATTCATCGTGAAAATAATCAGCACAATAACCGACAACAACAAAAATCGTTAGTAGCAAGCCCCGTTCAAAAAAACGTGTGAAAGTGTAAATAACTGTATTGTTTTGCATTCTGTTTGTTTTTATCATCCTGTCCATGTGCCATATTTTGATATGCAAATATTTATGATGAATTACAATGCCAAATAACCTGAGAAGTCACTTGGCGAGCTTCTAGCATATGCTTGTGCATGCATTAGCTGTTATTCATAAACACTCTGGTATTGACCCTGACCTCTGGCCTTCCAGCAGAGAATAGAAAATAAGAATAAATAAATGTAAATAAATAAATTCTTTACGCTTAATTATTCGATCCTGATTCCACATGGATCAGAAAATGGATTTGTATTTACTTAGACAAACAGACAGACAATTACAGACACAAGCGGGTTGATGGAACATTAAAGAGACAATATGATTCTCATTTCACGTTAATCAAATTGCACAAGCTGGGCTACACACCGCACACCGCTCACGCACTCATAGGCGGAGAGAGTCACACTGGGAGGCGGCTGCCCTCTCAGGACAAGCCCCGGCTTTTTCGACATCAGCCCACATTTTGGAGCGCTCAAACAAACTTTTTTCAGCGGTGAAAACAAATTGGGCTCACCATCAAAGAGACTTTTCAAAAAGCCATTTCTCTATGCCAGTTCAAAAGAACTCTGGTCGGTAAACAGGCATGGAGAATTCACAGCGCAAGATATTGTAGGAGGTACAAACGGCTGGAGCTCCACCACAACAAAGGCAGAGGAAAAGGAGTGGAGGGGTGTAATTCATCACACACTCAACAAAGCAAGTGTGACTGACTGTCCATGACCAAAGAAACAAAACAAAACAAAACAAGGAAAAAAAAACTTCTTCTTAATTGGAGAAGCTGTTGTGTTTTCTTTTTTTTCATCTCAAACCAACTCCGTCTATTGTTTTTTTTCTCATCCCTCCAATTTCTTAATGCTCAGTCTGCCCTTGCCCTCTCCTCCTCCTCCTCCTCCTCCTCCCCTCTCTGCTCTTCTTTCTTTTTCCGTCTCCCTCTTTCCCTCCCTCCCGCTCCCCCCTCCCTGTTTCTTCATTAAAACAATTCACTGCGCGTTATTACGGCCTCCATCTTGAAATGGGAAGACAAACAGTGCTGCAGACAGACGGAATGAAGGGGGACGAGGCCAAAGGCAAAGGGCAGGAGGAGAGGAGCGAGGAGGTTAGGAGGAGGAAAAAACCTCCGGGTCTTTTTATGGCTTGTGAGATTTCTTGACAAACAGACAGACAGGCGGACAGAGGCCTCGCTCCGCGTAGCATCCCTTCCATCCACCTCAGGCAAAATCTCATTTGTCGGGGATTCGGCTGAAGACCAGGGGATGGAGAGACAGAGCGATCGAACCAGAGCGGCGGCTGCGCCAGACTCGAGCCTGCCCCTCATTAGCTATGCACAAGACAAACTGCTGACACAAAGTCACACAGCGTGCTGAGCAGGGACTTGTGGGTATGGCAGGAGGAATCCATCCCTCCGTCCCTCCACCTGTCTATCGACATCCCTGGCTCTCCCTCGTCCGCCTCCGGTTTTCGCAATTACAATCAAACGGCAGCATCCAGGCCCCCGAAGCACTGACTGACGGCTTGGATTAACCGAGATGTGCGGAGGCCTTGGGATGCTGTGTGTGTGTGTGTGTGCGCGCGCCTGTCTGTTCACGTGCACACTGCATCACTTTGTATGTGCAGCATGTTTCCGCGTCAGAAATTGATGTGTGAGTGTCTGTGTCTCTTCCTGTCTATCAGTTGATTTTTTTTGTCTGTATGCTTGTGTGTGCAGTGTAGGTGTGTGTGTGTAAATGACAGGGGAGGCTTATGTATGGAGTGCGGCATTAGCATGAAAACGAGTGTGAATAACAATGCAATTATACATTTCAATTAAATCCCACTGTGCCGATCGTTAGTTTCTGTTGGCTGGATTTGGGAAATGTATCATCAACTGATTATTTTGGGGAACCACATGACTTCAGCGACGGATAGATGTTCATGTGTGATTTCAGCAGCATCTTTAACAATTACAGGCAATTAAAAGAGTGCGCTCGGATATAATACATTTCCAAAAAAGCGCCTCTATGTTGCCATTTTGTCGCGAGCGCTGTACAGTAATTTGCAGAACAATCCAGATTCATTTTAAGGAAATAACAAAGTGAGACGTGGAGAGATGTCATGAAAAGTGACAACACAAGTAAATCAAAAAAAGTCAAGGATAAGGAAAGAAATCACAAAGCTGTCAGCACAAACAGGGGGAACGCACACATGCACCCTTTGAATTAACTTCACTGCCGCGCCGCCGCAATCGAGCGAGTCACGTCAAACACGCGACCGAACAGAAAAAACGTCCCTCAGAAGGCAAGCGCGCAGAGTGCGAGGAACAAAAACACGTCAATCTGCTTTGTCCAAAAGAATCTGAGCTGCTCTGCTGTCTTCTGTGGGATTGCTCCTTTAACTCTACACTTCTAGATCCCGACGTCATCCATCAGAGATGACAAATTTGACATGACAGCTGCTTGGGAAGCTGCGGTGAGTACAGACAGAAAAACTACTTACAGCACAGTGTGTGTGTGACATGGGGAAGTTTGTCGAGACACAACCGGATATTCGGATCTACCGATCTTGTTGTGTTGAAAGTCACCCCAAAAAGGGTGGAAGGGCTTAAACATGTGACCTGAACAATAAAATGCATTGTGTACTCTGAATGCTTAGTTTTTGCAATTTTCCAGATTGCAATCTTTAAAATTTTAGTAATTGGTTGGAAAAAAAGGTAAAAATCGTCTTCTTAGATTTGAATATTTTCTGGTTTCTCTACTCCTCTATGACAGTAAACTGAATATCTTTGGGTTGTGGACAAAAACTAGAGATTTAAGGACATCATCTTGAGATCTGGGAATCATTGATTGACTTTTTCAACTTTTAACTTGACTGTTACCAAAGAGCTAATCAATCAATTGATGAAAAACAGATTAACCCACAATGAAAATATTCATTGGTTAGAGTAGAGTTTGGTTTGATGATGTCACGCTTAAGTCAAAAAACCCATCTGAGCATATCCATGTTTTGTGGTATCCCTCAGTGAACCAAGGATGAAGGAGATAGTAGTGTGGCACCCACCGGCTGAAACATCAAATATTATCTAAAGAAGGGCTCCTATGAATAAGCCAAAGACCCAAACTCATTCAGATTCACCAATCACATCACTCGCCCATCCAGTTTGCATATTCACACCGTGAATCCTGGATGCCCTCTCTCCCCACCCGGCCTGACAGAAACAGAGACTGGCTAACCAACCGGAACGTCCGCGCGGAGCCTCGTGAGCCAATGGTCGCCCGGGCTCGTGTGTGCGCGCGAGGGGCCAACGTGTGATGTAAGCACGGGGAAAGGAGAGGTGACAGCGGCGCGAGGCTGATCTAATAAAAGGAGAAGATGAAACGCTGTCAGATGCCGCGGCGAGCAGCTCAAACGCCAGCAACGTTTGGTAAAACACACACGCGTCTCCTCCCAGACAGTCTCCCCCGTACGCTCACACACTATCTCTGCTACACATACATACACACACACACACACACACACACACACACACACACACACATGCAGGCACACACATTTCTGCGTGATAGACAGTTTCATAGTGTCGTAGCTGAGGTGTTGGCCTATAAAAAGCAGTGCTGATATGATTTAATGGGCGAGTCTTATTATAAGACTGTCGCTGGGCCAGTGTAATCTGGCGAGCGCTCCGGGGCACAGCGCTGAGACACATGCACTACAATACTCCAGAGCAGATAATATTGCTATGTGCTACATTGCTATTATAAGATAGAGCCATTTGCCACACTGATACGCCGTGTATAAGGCTGTCATTTGGGGAAGGAGTGATTTATGACTGTGAGGCATGAGAATAAAGACAGATTATTTTTATTCATGTGTCTTTAGAGGCCAGCTTCATTTCTTTTTTTTTTTGTTTGCACTGCACTTATTTTTTTTTTTTTTACACGGAATCAAAGGGAAATTCATCCTCAGCGCAAAAACACACACATAACACCATATGGGCTTTGTGGTATTTATATAAGGCCTGCAGAGTCTGGACCACCCACTCAAAAAAAACGGCACAATGTCACTTTGACACTGATTCTGAATCTGCACTTAATGGAACAAGATCCCTCTGTTAGCTGTCTTCCAATTTTTGCTGGGACTAAATTGCTATTAATTATAAATAGTGGAGCAGCTGTCTTAAAATATATGACATATCTACTAGCGTATTAGACATCGAGGTGATATTGCCTCTGCTGCCACTTTTAATATTGGTACCCTGGCTCCAATCACGGCCTAATAATGGCTTCTCATTATGAGGTGTATGTGTGTGTGTGTGTGTGTGTGTGTGTTGGAGATGTGTGTGTGTGTGGGGGGGTTCGGTGGGTTGAAGCTTCAATTTCACCACTTAAAAGCCACAGATGACACCTTGCAAAAAGTTAATTTCATTTTAGACATTTATGGAATAGGGGCTGTAAATTTAAGCTCTCGAGGTGTGCCGTGAGGCTATCAGCTCTGATAATTGAGATAGTGAATAATTAGATGTATGCAATTCATTATGTGTGTAAATGTAAAGCAGGCGTAAAAAGAAAAAGAAAAAAAGTTACAACTTTATCTGAGACCGGTGAGAGAAGAAGTCACCGGTGCTGTCGGTGTTTTTTTAGTAGTGGGAAAAGGGGCCTTTGTTCACTGGATGTAATAGCAGACTTGGGCAGGAGATGGCGCTGTGCTTGCTGTGAGCGCAGGCGAGCATGTGATCAAACTCTAAACAAGAGAAGAGGGGTGCATTCAGGATCAGCCAACATTTATGATTGTTTAGTTATGTGCTTCAGTCCGCTGACATGGACAGTTGAGACCACACATCACACGCAGGAAAGTCACATTCCTCCAATATCCTTAAATTGACTTGTGTGTGTGTGTGTGTGTGTGTGTGTGTGTGTGTGTGTGTGTGTGTGTGTGTGTGTTCTAAGTTCTGTAAAACCACCATAATACTCTCAGAGAGGACTTTTTGTTGTCAATTTTCTATAGCAAGCGTCCATTTTATAGAGGGATATGTTTTTTGACAGGGGATTATATGACGCTCGTAGCAAAGCACTTAACATGATCTGCTTCGATTGTGTAAACACAACCCCGCACATTACGAAAAAAAAAGGCATCTCACACAGCGCAAGTCCACGGTCATTAAAAGACAAGAGAAAATCTCTCTTTTTTTTAAGAGCCTTCCATCTCCCTTCCCTGTTGCCCGAGCCGTTCATTTACGGCATTGTCCCTTTTTTTAACATGAAAAAAAGGTGTCAAAGAGACTTCCTGCCAGATCTATCTTTAATCTGAGAGGCGAGGAGAGGAGAGGAGAGGATTCACCTGACTGTACAACCCCCCTCACACACACACACACACCACACACACACACACATACACACACACACACACACACACACACACACACACACACACACACACACACACACACACACACACACACTACCAGCTCTTCCTCTTACTCTTGCATCCACCCTCCTCCTCCTCCCCCTCCTCTTCCTTATCCCCCTCCTCTCTCATGGCCTCTGTCTTAATTTCACAGGGGAATCATTTGACAGATATTGCCCTTGAAGAGGCAGCCTGTGCCTCGCCACTGAGAGCAATGGGGGGCTGAGGGTTGTGGGGGTGGGAAGAGGAGACGCGGAGAGGAGGGGGGGTGGTGGTGTGGGGGGTGATGGAGGAGAGAGAGCGACAGAGAGTGAGAGTGATGGGGAGAACGAGAGGGGGGGGGGAGACGGGGGAATGGGGGAGTGGAGGGTAAAAAGTTATTAAGTGGATGTGAAAATGCAGCGCAGCCAAAAAGGTTAAGTCTGGAATAGGAAATTAAAACTTGCATCGCTTTTGGCTTTAAATAGATTTGGTTTCATTACGGGCGCCAAGGCCAGTTAGAGTCAAATCCCTCTGGAGAGAGGGAGGAAGAGGGGAGGAAGGAGAGAGGAGGAAGAGGGATGGTGACATGGGAAGGGAGGCAGGCGAAAGGACAGGGAACAATAGGGGAGAGGAAGGAGGTAGACTATCATGCAGTTCACATTCATTTTCAATTTCCGCCTGTTTTTCCCCAAACCCCCTTCCACAGTCAGGCGAATACCAATTCTACATACCATTACTGATTTAATACTTAGACTTTAACTGGAATCCAAGGCCGCCGCCGAGCATGAATACAAAGAATGCGACCGGCATTGGCTAACAGGTGTGTGAAAAACCTCCAAACCAATTTCTCTCAATCCTCCTGTTTTTATTTGAATTGACGTTTTATGAGTCTTTGGTGACTTAAGTTAATTTTTGACCCTGAAACATATGAAACCCATTCAGACTGTTTGTTTTTTTTGTACGCTGGGAAAATTAGGAAGCATGGGCCTCTCGCCCGTCGTGGCCTTGCAGTCTGTGCATGCACCTCATATACATGAAATATACGTGAAGGACAACGCCGTTTTCTCATTCTTTCTCTTAAAGGCTTTGGCTTTAGTGGTTTGACGGGAGGACACTACCCGTACAGTGCAGCACACACACAAACACACACACACACCTGCACAGGTTACACGGACTGACCCTCTCACAGCTCTGGTTATTGCCTCTGTGGTCTCTAAGGGAGGGACAGAATAGAGAGGAGCTAGATAGATTGCAATAAAAAAATGTGAGAGGTGGATGAAACAGTGCAGGGAAGGAGGGCAGAGGAGGGAGTGGAAACGAAGCAGGAACAGAAGGAGAACGGAGAGGTGAGCATGGTGGGAATGAAAGAATTAGAGATGGATAGATAAATCAAGAGATAAAGTGAGGGATAGGGGAAAAACAAGTGTGTGTGTGTGTGTGTGTGTGTGTGTGTGTGTGTGTGTGTGTGTGTGTGTGTGTGTGTGTGTGTGTGAGTGTCTGTGTGTAGAGAGAAAGGTTGCACTCTCTTTAGAGATCTTTATCACTCGCTACCTCTGGCCATGCAAGTAAACAACGGCGATAATGAAACACAAGCTGGTGCATACATGAATAAATAAGACGGTTGAGGCATTGCAACACAATTTCAGCTGGTAATCGTTAGGACCACTGAGGGTCAGGCGACTGACTGTAGCCTACTCGCGACTATCTTCGGCAAAACAGATCAAAACAGTGGCAAATTCAGGACAGTTTAACTGCGAATCACACCGCATCTGCACTTCATTGCCTCTCTTGAAATAGCCTTATATTTACCACAAATTAATTAAAACTCGTCTTAATGACATTTATGTAAATAACAGGAATTATCCACTCTGCATGAATACCTTGATTGACTCAGTGTCACACTATGAACAGATCCCTTGCATTTAAATGCAATCTGTATTTTTTGGATGGTGAGTAACGCTTGTCAGTTGTCAGCGAGTCACAAAACACACGCAGAACACATATTGATATCAGATCAGCCAGTAGTTCAGCTTGCACCGTGCCGTAACTCAGGTGTAAATGCATTCTGTACAGGTCTTAAAGCCGCTATAATCAATATGTTTATATTACAGCAGGTCAAACAACTATGTGTAATGTGAAAGAGAGGATTGCAGTGACACTCCCACAGAGAACTATCCATTTGAGTGTCTATTAAACGTACAACATGTAACTTCTGCCACTTGAGGGCTCACTATCAAAACTAAAACAAAAGCTTAGACCCGGCTAGAGATTCTAGACTAGAGCCAAGACCCTCTGGAAAATAAACACCTTGAGACACTTTGGATTATGCTTTGATCCGAGCTGTTGACTGACGGGACAAGAGCTCAGAGGTCACTTTGAAACTTTGGGTTTAAAAAGTGGATTTAGCCTCACTCCTGTTTATCAACCTGACTGCAGCAACGATCCACAGACCTGACCTCTGTTTTCAGGTGCGTATTGTTCTGTGATGTTGACTGGCTCCTGAAGCCGGAGGGGAAATATGCTTTGCTTCAGTAACATTCACCGACTTCCCTATCCTGAAAGTAGCAGATTTCTCTGGGTTTGAAGATTGTCGGAAACATTTGGGATGATGTAAGTACACAACACAACAAAATATACAACCAAGTTCTAGTCGTTTTTAGACGTTATTCAGAGTTCCTACATGTTATATCTTTAATCCATTGTTTCGGTGTTATGGCCCACAGCTGCGGAGAGACACATTTATCAACTAGCTGGTCTATAGTAGTAAAATAGTGGAGCATTTAATAGCTAAATACAAATATATTGCCCCCACGAGCTGGTGGAGACCAAAACAGAGCAAAGCGTAATTGAGAGTCTGCAGCTTATGTTGATTGTTGATTGTCCGGCCTCAGCTGGACAATAAAGTTACATTGCCACACTTCTCCCGGAGGTCTAAGGAGGGGCTGTCAACTTTGCTGTCCAACTCTGAAAGAAGTGCAGCAGAGTCAATAAATGCTTTATCTGAAAGCTGCCACATGAAAGCAATATCATTGTAGATTACACCAAACATGTAAGGCCCTGCAGATGGATAAATGTTTTGTCTTTTCAATGTTCAGGCATTGAAAAGATGAAGCTTTTGTTTTTGTAGACTGCTATAGTCTGATTATTGGAAGGACCTTCTGAAAAAAAAAGGAATTTAAATGATGAAAAAGCAGCTATGTGCAGCAATATAGACCATTGCGGATGCCATTCACTGAGATGCATCGAGAATCCTTCTGCAGCTTCTTAGAATCCTTCTGCAGCTTCTTACAGCTGAAGCTCAATCAAATTGAATCGTGAGGCCAGTGACTGTATGCCCTAGTCTACACATTGCGATCTGTTGAGAATGCAAGCAGAACTGAGCTAGCAAGCGAGCAAGCTTGTCAATACCAGGGTCAGCTTTGTATGCTGTATACTGTTATCAACATCGCAATTACGAGCTTTCAAGGGCAGCAACAGCGGTAGAATATGAAAATCGAGAAAAGCCTGCATTAACTATAGAGAATGAAAAAAAAACTTAAGTCTAGAAACAACATTATTAGCATTTAGGAACACATGAACCAGTGTGTTTTTTCTGTTCAAAATGTGTAAAAACACAAGATAGGATGTAACAGAGTTAGAGAAAGTGAGAAGAAAACCGACGATAAGCTCCAGCTTCAACGAGAGGGGAAGCCATTTTCTCCTCTCCTGCCGTCCTCCTCCCTGGCAGGGACAGCATCTTTCTCTGAGAGAGAAAAAAGAAGACGGGAGAGAGGAGAAACTCTCCTCACTGGCCTCTTCCCTCTCCCTCTCTGCCTGTGTACACCGCATTATGAAAATGAGTAGGAACCAGTGACCCCGCAGCTTTCATTGCGTATTCAAGGTGGAGGGGGGTAGGTGGGCAACGACACACGCTGGATACTAATAAATAAAAAAAGAGAGACTCTGTGTGTGTGTGTGTGTGTGTGTGTGTGTGTGTGTGTGTGTGTGTAGGGGACTGATATAAGACACAACACACTCTGGCAGAAGAGCCACTATCCCTCCACCCTCACCCTCTCCCCCCGTGTTCGTCTGATGGGAGTTAAAAAGAGAGACGGAGGTAAAAAAAAAAAAAAGAGCAGAGTATAGTCCTCCACGGCTAAAACGGGGGTGCCTGTTGTCGTAATACCAGAAGCAATTTACTATTCGTCCTCTCCAAAGAACAGGTAAATACTTGATGAGAGCGGTAGCATGCAAACTTAGCAGTGGCAGTGCATTGCTCAACAACGGCGCAACACACACACACGCACATACACGACTTATTATTCCAGTGTGTGAAATAAATGCCTCACTAACATACAAGCGCGTCTGTGAGTGTAGCAACTGCTCTCACGCAATTAAAGATGTGTTAAGTACGTGTGCGTGTTTTCACAGGAGCCCTTGTTCGTGCTCTCGCTGTCTCCTCCAGCGTGTTGTCAATGAGGCGTCTCCGTAGCGTCTCTCCGTGGCGGGAGGCTAGGTTCAGCTTGCCTCGGTGGCTCATTGGCAAACATGAGCCATGCCGCTGTTAAAAAAAAAAAAAAAGAAGAAAAAAAAAAAGAAAAGATCTGTCCAGACAGGAGGGGGAAGAGGGGGTATTACCTTGTTGCACAAGGGTCGAGCGGACAGTTTCTGTGTGAGCGAGTGTCAGAGAGAGGGGAGAGAGAGCGAGAGGGAAAGGTGCTGAGACAGACAGAGAGAGTGAAAAAAGAAGAGCTGACAGCAGCAGCCATCACAGTGAGCACCGTGAACGAGACTAACACATCATTTCTGAAGACGGACTCTTTTTTAAACTTCAACCTGACGGGCTGACCGACTGACTGACTTAGACTAGGCGCCGCTCCTGTGAAGCCAAACTTTTTCTTGAATGCTCTGCTATGCATGACGTTAGCCAAATATCAGCTAGGGGCAGCTTATCTAGAAGTTAGAGGGAAGGCTAGCTTGCTAAGTGGCAGCTACATGTCTGCACAAGGTGCACTGAAAAGTGAGCGTTAAAGAAGACTTTTAAAGTTGCTTTGGAACAAAATTGTACAGACAGGCTACCAAAGCAGCTAAATGGAACTGAGCCATTACTAATCATTTTACATTTACACCTGTACTTAACTTTCTGTGACTTGTCCCTTCTGTCTTCTGTAAAGACAAAAGATTTGCCGATTGAAAGGGCCGGATAATCCAAATGAAAGGCCCTGCACAGTTGGTGTTTCCAATTGTTTCTCGCTTCTACTTGTTTGTGTGGGAGTGCACAAACTATTTCGGACTGACATTTCACTCACACTCAGCGAGCTTCGTTACCTCCGCCAAGGAGCTTATGTTTTCACCCGGCTGTGTTTGATTGCTGGTTGGTCGGATTACACAAAAAATACTGAACAAATTTCAGCCAAACTTGGATGGAGGATGTGTCTATCTCAGAATAGAACCCACTTACTTCTGGTGCGGATAAAGGAACTGATCCAGGATTTTTTTCCCCCAACTTTCTTCAAAGGCGCATTATGTAACTTTTTTTGAGGCAAGAGTTTTGGTTACATAGTCTGACATTCTTGAATTGTAAGGACTTCCAGATGGGCAATGTGCTCTTTGTGTTCTCACCCCACGCCTGTTCGGAGCCCTGACGAAGAACGGTAGCAACATGTTAATGATTGGGCCAATACGACAAAGGCTTTATTATATTTTTTTTCCTCGTTTTTGATATTTTGTTTCTTATTTTGAGTGCCTGGATCGCCTCTGGTGTTTACACGCCTGTTTTGCTCTGATGTCTATGGAAACAAACGTGAACATATGGCTTTAAAGCACATCGGAAATACATGTTAGCTTTTGCAAACTGCTATTCCTTACATCAAGATCTCTGTCTCTGCTTATAGGCCTGCAAGATCAGGATTTTTCTCAGGAAATAATGTATGAATCACGATGAAAGATAACAGGCATTCTTTAGCATTCTTATTGCTACATGTGTTTTGATCAGAATCAGAGTCAGAAATCCTTTAATGTCCCGCAGACGGGGAAATTTGTCACCCTCAGCCTGCATTAGCAGAGGACTAATCCGACAGAATATTTTATTTTTTAAGGTAAATTAGTACCTTCACGGTGTTCAAAAATTACAATAAAAAAGGTGAACAGCAACATGTTTTCCACAATCAATGTCACTGTCAAATAAACACAAGCATGCTGTCAACAGTTTTCACAGGGACTTTTTCTGTAGTAAAAAGTAGCTTTCTGCATGGCTGAATAGAGGTTACATGGAATATGCCTTACCCCAACAGCTATTACAAACAAATAATGTTTATTTCTGTCAGCTGATGTCACATGATGCCTCTCTCCGCAAAGATTATGAAGCTTTGATTTCACTCTTGTCGGCAATGTCATCTTCAATTACTCTGCTGCTCCTGGAATATTGAATATTTGTGCATCTTTCATTTGTGGCATGCTAGACAGGAATCTGGCAGATACTACAAAGAGACCTTGCTCAAAGGCACCTTGACAGTCGTTGTTAGAGGAAAGCAGAGCTTTATTCATTAGTTTTCCCCTCAGATTTTCCAGAAACTCAAATGTGTGACCTTCCTGATACACCTAGAGGATGCCGCTGCTGCCTCTCGATGGACTCCAGATGAAAATGTGATTTGAATCCAGTGAAAAAATGAATCATCTTATCATGCAGAGAGGTAAAATCAGATGCTTCAGATGTGAAAAAAAAGAAGGTCTTTTGATGTTACAAAAATCTGAAAACTGGGTTATTTACAGTGAACCACAAATGCTCCCTTCCAGCATCAGAGCAACATTCATACCCCTCAGCATTATCTGGATACACACACACACACACACACACACACACACACACACACACACACACACACACACACACACACACACACACACCAACACTCACACAAAGTCAACTCTTTTCACTTAGCGAGTGCTCCTCTTGTCTCCTGGCATCAAGATGAAGGCCAAAGCCAAACTCTAAGTGCACAGCTTTCCATTTAGGCCTAAAATACGACTCTTCTTCCCCCCGCAAGGGAGGAGAGCGCTGTAGCAACGATAGTGCACTTCGAAAGAAAAAATTATGGTGAGGCAGTGTGTAGATATACGTGCCTCTGTGTGTGTGTAAATGAACGAGAAAGAGAGAGAAAGCACAGGGGTAAAGGCTGTAAGATGTGATGGGCTGGCTGCCTTTCAAGGCCCACTTTGTAGTCCGAGAGCTGAGGCTGGGATCTGTGCTAATGTGTATGTGTGTTTCTGTATATACCATTCATTTATGTGTGCGCGCGAGTGTCTGCGTGTGCGCATATACACCCCTCACAGCCAAATGGAGAGAGTGAGCACTTCAGCAATGACAAGTGGGTAAACAAAATCATCCGTGCAGAAAAAAGAGAGACGGAGATGGACCACTACAGGGAGGGGATGAGGAGATAAGGAAGAAGGATGGATGTGGGAACGAGGAGGGAGGAAAGGAGGGGATGTCTGATCGCAAAGCAGAGGTGTGAGGAAAAAAAGAAGAAGATGAAGAAGAAGAAGAGAAATGCAGGAAATTAGAAATAAGGAATAAAGGAAAGAATTATGAGGGGAAGATAATAAGAGAAGAGGGAAGACGAGATCGCAGGAGAAATTTAACCTCTATGCAAATACTGCCGAGGGCATAATTTTTGAAGAATCTTTTACTATTACTGATCATGATTTGAAATGAAGTAAATTGAAATTGAAAAAAAAAAAGAGGGAAAAGAGATGGAACCAGGGAAGCAATTTAGACAAAAACAAGAAAAAGAAAATGACTTAAAGTCAGGGCGACTAACAATTCAATATCACACTGTATAAATTAGACAGGAGGCTGCTCGGCTATGCATTCGCAAATGCAACAGAAATGGCATCACTACTTCTCGGTGCTTAGGACTCCTCACTTTGCATGACAGACAGCATGCACACACGGCATTGTGGGAAATCACCTTGGTGTCTCCAGGTGACCGGGGGCCTCGGTGTGTGGACGGCATTGTTTTCCAGCCACTCCAACTAAATCACACCGGGGTAAGTAGTTCGTGTTCATGAATACTGACGCAGAGGTGTTCATGTGTTATTTTGTTTGAGCATGTTTATTTTATATGTGTGCGTTGTGTGCGAGTCTTTGAACATCTGTATGCGCCCCGACCTCCCTATTCCTATCCCTCCTCCCTGTGTTTCCTCTCCACACAGCTCCGCCGTGATGAAGTCCGTTGCAGGGTCCCCAACCCAATATCCAACGCCTAATAAACTAATACATCATTAATGAGAGGGAGGGAGGTAGGGAGGAGGAGAGGGAGAGCGGGAGGCAGAGAAAGAGAGATGCACTGCCAGGCTATAGCGAGCTATTGCTCCACAGCTCAATAGGCTTTCTAACAAGGCTCTGTCCTTGAGAGAGGCTGCATACTAAAAACTTCTCCATCGGCCGCCGTGCCAAGCAAGGGGAATTCATAAACAGAGGACAGAGAGAGGGAGGGAGGGACGGAGGAAGGGTGGGGGGAGGTAAAGGAGGGCAGATGAGAGTGAGGTTCTTAGACATAGGAAGGAGAGAGAGAGAGAGAGAGAGAGAGAGAGGGGAAGGAAGATGAATCATGTTCTGCTTTAATTGTCATTCTCTTATCTGACTGTTTGGTTTGGGTCAGACTGTCTGTCTGACCGACTCCCAGTAATGACACATGATCGATAACCAGTTTATTAGTTTGTTTGTCAGACTATTTCAGCTTGTGGCCAGACTGTGTGCATATGTGTGTGTGTGTGTGTGTGTGTGTGTGTGTGTGTGTGTGTGTGTGTGTGTGTGTGTTTGTCGAAGGGAGAAATCCCACGTGTGTAAGTAGGCAGCAGTAAAAAAAGAGGGCGCCACTTAGCTTTACAGCGTCTCCATAAAACCTGAGCGAGGGATCCCCTGAATGCATCCTCTCACAGGTAGACAAAGTGTTTACACATTATGCAAAAGCGCTCACACTTGGACAGTGCACCGGACACACACACACACACACACACACACACACACACACACACGTACAGAGACACAAATAGCACAAATAAGTCATTTGCAAAGAGAAAGAGAGAGCTGAGAACCACTCCTGTCAGCTGGATGTATGCTTGCATTCATAAACACACACGCACACACTCAGACATGCGTGCACACATACACACACCCACACACGCACACACAAACAACTCAAATTGGACGCCTCTAAGCAAATACTGCCGCAGGCCTCATTTGAATAGAGATAATTGAAAATCAGACTTGTTTATCGGGCTTAATAGAATGACAGACACTCACAAAAGGAGGCAGAGAGAGCGAGCTTAGTGAGTATTAGCATAATGTTCATGGCTGAATGATTTCTAGGTCCATTAGGCCAGGGAAGGACATTCGAGAAGTTCACTTTTCATAGCTGGGGCTAAATGCTGAAATATGACTTCATTTTGAGGTGTTACTTTAAAATGATGTATTGGCATTTCAATGCTGACGCGAAGGTGGCGGAAAGGGGGTTCAGGGAATATGCTCGATGAAATTAAAAGAAAGGATGGAGAGAAAGGGAACGGAGTGGAGAGAGGAAGGAGGAACGGGGAGTCGGAGGGTAGTTACAAATGCTCAGGAGAGATTTGGGAGACTGTCCAAGACTTTCATTATCTTTGATGCAAATTATCAGACCCAGTAATTAGGCCTCTCATATCACTCTCTCTCATTTTCGTCTTATTCTCTTTCTCTTTATCTTCTTGCGATCAATGAAGCACAGTATGGGGTGCAGCCGGGCGTCGTCCCCCTTTCACGCTGATTCTCGCAGGGGCCCCTGGCATGGCTCAATGCCTGGGCGTCCCCTTCAGAGTAAACCCATGTCTGATGAGAGCCCTGTTCAATTAGTCCCCAAGACACATGGACAAATCACATGATGCCCAGTATGAAACCACAGGAGCCACAGATGTAAAGTGATATTACATAAACATACATCAAAATATTCTCTGTTAATGTGTGAACAGTACAAGGTTAGGCCAATGTCCTTGTTTAATTCAAATCCGAAAAAGGGCCACCAAATTCCATTATCCGCCGAAATGCAGTGCCTAGCTCCGTCGATCCTATCGCCATACAGCTTTGAGGCAACCAGAGGAAAAAATAAAGCAAACACGAGAAATCCTCAGGCCAAAGCCCAAATAGCCTCAGGACAGCCCTCAGACGATACAACACTGCCCTCGGCCTGACAAATTAGAGCTACAAAAAAGGGAATATCGCATTACCTGGAAGGGAAAACCACAACAAAAGTCTGTTTAGATGCGTTCTGCAGCTTAACTGCAGGTGATGCTGTAACAGATAACAGGACAATGGCGGAAAATCGGAAACTTTGCAAGACGTTATGCTAAAAAATGGAAACGCAGATAGGACTGCAGAGAACACGTTCAGTGTTCTCAGCAACTGGGCTGCACTGAGTTCGCACTTAGAATAACTAGAAGTACAAAGGCTTTACAATACGAACAGATGGTGCCACAATATCATATTTACAAAATAAGTTACCACACATTTTGGCATCTTTCACGTCTGAGAAATGCAACCTTTTAAGCTGAGTGGGTGCAGACGCAAATTGCCATATAGGCTGTATGCTGTGAAAAAACTTAAAGTGCAGTGACTCTTTTTCATAAGTCTAAGACTACCTCAGGTGAGGTACAACGTTTTTTTGCAACTTTTTTGAATTATGCCATTTCCATCAACCCTTTTCTGCGATACTTGTGTGTTAATGGGAATATAGCTTGTGACTGTGAGGATTATCTCCCCAGCTGTACAAGGTGCGACTGGGTGGCAG
Source organism: Diplodus puntazzo (assembly GCA_963678695.2). Classification (NCBI taxonomy): domain Eukaryota; kingdom Metazoa; phylum Chordata; class Actinopteri; order Spariformes; family Sparidae; genus Diplodus; species Diplodus puntazzo. Next base: position 16,975,462 of record OZ023175.1, read on the forward strand.
CTAATGGCTATAGTTGGGGTTAATGTTAGACATTGTTCAGTTTAACAGCATGACACACTTTGACCATTCTGCTTAAATGGAGTGTGTGAGTGCTTGAATGTGCAACGTAGGGGATTAGAGAGGTGAAAGGCAACTCCCTTGTCTTCATCAGTCATGCGGTTGTAGGGGATCCCCCTCTGTCTCCTATGATAGGTTAATGATGGGATTACAGTTGTCTTTGTGGTGGAAGAAAGGGAAGAAGAAGCCCTGGGAGTCATCTGGAGGACGCGCTGTTAGCCCCCTCGTCCCACTCATTCTCGCCCGCCGTTATTTATAGTTTATTGGTTTAAAATATGGCTTTAATCAAAACAAAATTTCAAAGGAAGTGCTCTAAATATGACAGATTCACAACACAAAACTGAGCCGGATAAAATACAACCCGCGGGCGATAGATCAAAGAAAAAAGCACATTTATCCGAGTTAATATCCTGGCTCGCTGCCCTTGTGTCAGGTACAGCCATCCAAAGGTAAAAGTCAAAGTCAAGCTTCCCATTTCCCCGTAGAGATGGGGTGATTAGCAAGACGAAGAAAAATGGCAGGATGGATGGTTGAAGCGCCGGAGCCCCAACGTTAAGACTAGGATCCCACTGTAACACAGTAAACTCGCACTTATTTATGACAACTTTACGATGAACCTGAAGCTGAATTCTCTTTTAACTAAAAAGAAAAAAATCAGCTTACTCACATTATGTTAAGTGGGCAGCACAAGCTACAGCACGTCAGGAACTGTTCATGAAACAGTCAGGAAAAGTTTAGAGACAAGACTATTTAAAAAAGACTGTCTAAGATTGTCAAATGTCTCTTTCAGGCCCCTCTCTCCTGATACCCAGTCTGCTCTGATTGGACGGATCACGCTTGAGCCAGCACCGCTAACAACAGAGCAGCTGTTCTAAATCGATCCTTTGGTTCAAAATTGGCCACAAGGCAAAATCACACAAATGTGTGACATAGTGACGTAGCGCGATGTCACAAAGTTACTGAATTAAAGGTGGGACTACCTACGAGGCGTTTCAGGAGCAGTGTCGCAGTGCTATTAACTATTAAGTAAGGTAATCAAACAAATGTAGTAAAAATTATGCAATGGTGTGGAATAATAAAGTAACTGAAAATGGAAATACTCACAGTACTTGAGTGAATGTACTTAGTTACATTCCATCACTGAGACTATTGACTTGTCGACCTCAAATTGCCTCAACCAACAGAAAGCCTTACTTCCATTAATATGTCCGTCCCTGAAATCTCAACGCATGGCGATAAGGCAGAGGACACAGGCGGGTGGAGAAATATGGGGGTGGGAAAAAAAAAAAAAAGCAGAGGACAATGACACTGCATCTCCTTTGGGAATAGGAGGATGTTGGGGGGGCAGAGGAGAGGAAGATGAGGAGAGGAGGAGAGGGCAATTTGGCTTCCACTCTTCTCTAATCTAATATGTGTAACTGTGACTGATTCTCTGTCCTAAACCAGGACCCCAGACACAGGGAAAGGGCACCAAACTTCTCCGCTAGCCTCAGGGAGATGAACCAAGGAGGGGAGAGAAACTGGAGAGGGGGAAGAGGAGGGGGGGAGGACAGAGGGAGAAGGAGCGAGAAGGGCAAAATAATGTGTCAGCTCTGGTGAAAAGAGCGATAGAACCAATTCCAGAAATGGGAGAGAGATATTCCCAAAGCTTGTGTATTATTGCCGGGATGTTGGACAAAGCAAATATCTAATACGGTGCAGTAAATCCTCCAAAGGTGTCAAGGCGTGTGTGTGGTGTGCGAGAGGCGACGAGGACTCCGCAGAGAAGCACCGAATCACAAACACCACAGGAATGCTGACTGTGAAGCAAAAAAATACGTGCGTCTCTCTCAGTTTATGTGTGTGTGTGTGTGTGTGTGTGAGCGAGCGTGTGTGTGAGTGTGTGTTTGTGTCATTTAGAGTCCTGAAAGACCAGCGGCTGTGGTCTTGTTTGGTGACTCCCACTGCAGCAAAGCTAAGGTTAGCTATTTGCTCTTTTCACACCTCGCGGGGTAAAAAAAAGACTTGGATGCAATGGGGAAATTCAGCTATTAAGACTTCCCAAATCCCCCTTTTCACCGCAGGGCAATATCCAGCATGGCTAGACCTTGCTTTGAGACACAAATACCAACCAAACACATGGGTACACACACAGCCATGGTCCTGCATTCTCCATTAGCTTATTGATTTTGGGGGGGAGTAGGGGTTTAGGGTAAGATCTCTCTACAGGGAATGGCTCAAAAGGCAAGGTCAGCAATATAGTACAAAAAACACACACACGATTTTTCACACTTTTGGACTCAAAGAAATAATTTGCCAGATGTTCACATGAATGAATGTATTTCAATTTATCTGTGCAATCAATGTACACACGGGCAAGATGCGTAGGGGAAGCTTCACATACATGTAATTGCTTCTTTCGAAAAAGTTGCTTCATCATTTAAAATGATGCCAGGGAGCCTCTTTCACAGAACACAGGCTGCTTCAATGACAAACAAAGCAATACAAAACAAAAGGTCTCTCCCGCTTTTTTTGGGAAATGCGGGCGCACCAAATCATCAAATTTCCACGGATACAAACAAACAAGCAAGCAAACAAACACACGCGCTTCTTATGCGGCTGACTTCAAACACAAGTACAGCATCCAGCGTTGGAGTCAGCCATCGAATAAAGACTCAGCAAGCGGTGGGGACAAAAAAAAACAAAACAAAAAAACGATTACATGTGCAAATATTTTCATTGTTTTACCTGCACTGTTACTTATTTATTCATTCAGTGCATTTCAAGTTTTTTGGGACAGGTTTTTACAGTAGAATATGACTGAATAATTGACGGAGCTCAAGTTAATAAATTAACATGTGAGGCTTTTTTGTTTGAGCACATGTAAGGGAGCAAGAATTTTGCTGCTGGGCCCCTATAGAGTTTGTGGAATTATGTATCATTATAGTCAAAAGAATGGTCAAACAGTCAATTATACCCTGGACTCCAGAGGGTTAAAGCACAATAAACTGGATTGTGACACATGGACCCTCTACAAGGTAGGGCTGTAAAATACTGACAGAGCCTCCAGGTCTGGGATGTGAAGCCAACGTGGAAGTGCCTTAAACCTGCATTCTTTCTAAGAAGGGAGCAGGGAGTGCCACTGGTTTCAAAACCGATTGTTCTGATTGTATGTAAGCTTACAGGAAAATGACCTCACTTATTTATTACCTCAGTTTCCTAGTGAGTCTGTGGTCTCAATTGCTACTTCCAGCTCTTCTTCAATACAGAATTATGTTCATTTTGGGAAACTACGGTCCCATTTCCAGTAAAATAGACGATAAAGCAGGCAGAAGATGAAGCCTGTACCACAGCGTCACATCTAATCAGGATATCCTCCCCAGCCTCGCCCCCCTTTTATTCAAATATGGTCACTTCTGGCTCCAAAAACACAAGATGGTGACGTCCATAATGTCAAACTCAAATGAAAATACCAGAAAACAGTTGACATGCAGTGACCCTGGGGTTTTTTAAGGCCACGGTCTGGGCCCTGGCGCCGTCCTCTAGTTATATTACATATATAGTACTATTTGGATATATACTGTAGCAGAGGTATACAGAGAAAGAGATGTTTGTTATTCCACTGTCATTCTCACAGCACAATACCATCTAAAGAATGCTGAGATACTGATGTAATTTCAACAAAACTTATCAAATCTGGACGGAGCAATCGCCACTGTGACACACGAGCGCGGCCACATCTCACTCATCCACAAGTGGCCGAAATCCAACACATTCTTTATCCATGACGGCACATGACAGCCCCTATCTCGAATGCAGCTCCCGCAAATGTCCCTTACAGCCACTCATACATTCTCACAATGTATTCTCAATGTCAAATCGCAGCGCCATTCATCCGTACGCCTCTGAAGAGCACAGACACGGACGCGTTTTGGCATTTACTGTGAATAATGTGGAGACACACTCTCTTAAGTAACTGCCTGTGTGTGTGTGTGTGTGTGTGTGTGTGTGTGTGTGTGTGTGTGTGTGTGTGTGTGTGTGTGTGTGTGTGTGTGTGTTTGTGCGTCCCAGCGCGTGGTTGCATATTCAGTGTGTCAGAGATGAGTAGCCATGCACGGCTCTTAGATAAGGCCTGTTATGGGGCCCTTAGAGGGACAAGCAGAGCGGGGGAAAGAACATCTGAAAAGGCACATTCTTCTGTGGCGATCAGAGGAACACTCGTTCACACAGCCAGCTCTCGTCTGGATCACTCTCTCTTTATCCCCCTTCTTACTTTCTTTTTTTTTCTCTCTCTTCTTACCTTCTTTTCTAACACAGCGTTGTCTTTCCTCACACAGGAAGAGCAGAGGTATTATTCAGAAAAGCTTTTTTATTTTAATCTAAGTCCTCATTTTGGGGTGAGACCACTCTGTGATCTCTTTGTAGCTGTATGTGGAGTAATACATTATTTTGTGACCTACACTTGGTGTGATTTATGTTCGTTTTAGTTTGCTGTTTTTGTACAGCTGATGAGGAGAATATAAATCAAATTGTGGCTCAATGAGTTCATGTTGAGGTGCTATGCCTCGATGTTATCGCGATGGACTATTCTGTGTTCTTGAGCAGACTTTAAACAAGTCTCCATGATAAAAGAAGTTAATCTGATCCTCTTTTAAATTCAGCTAAAAATACAACATGCAACATTTCCATATTTAATTGTCTATAAATGACTACACCTTTGTTATATATATTTTGTTACACTATCCCAAATCTAGAACTTTACTCAGGGTAACGACGAGTTTCATTTCGTCACCCTGTTGCCAAAACTTCAAAGGGAACGTTAGATGATCCGTCAGGAGAGAAGTCGCTGAAGGTGACTTAAAGTTTTTTTCTTTCCTTCAGTGTTTTATACATGGTCTTGTGCATGTCAAAGATCTTGAAAGTTAAAAAGGTCTAAGTCTATACCTGCAGAAACTCCTCTCTTCTACAGAAAGCACTGATCCTGGAACATCTCGTGAGTAGTCCAACCTGTAATTCTGTGACTTTGTGACATCACACTGCATCACTGTGTCACACATTTCCATAATCTATGCCTAACAGCTAATTTGGCACGCAAGAGCAGATTTCGTGAAGCTGCTCAGTTGTTGTTAGCGGTACTGGTTCAGGAGTGTGTGAGCTGACCAATCAGAGCAGACTGGGCATTCAGGAAGGGGGGGCCTTAAAGAGACAGGAGCTCAGACAGAGGGGGAACACAGTGCTGCAGCACTGGACGGAACAAATGTCTTATTTGAGCTATAACGCATGTAAACCTATTCTAATAGTAACCTGAAATAAAATATATACCTTAAAAGAGCATAATATGTCTCCTTTAATATAATGCGAACAAAACTTATATATATCACCTCGTATGCTAACACGCGATTTCTGCCTGAGTCACGACAGGTTTCCATCGGCACCATGGCTTGTCAACAATGATGACAACAACTCCCATGATCCCACGCTGCTCCATAATGTCATCAAACTGCTGTATGTGTTTCGTTTTCATTGTTTCAATCGAAATATAGAAAGTGGCAGCAATGTACACAGTGCTGTTTGTTTAACAAAATAAAAAAAACACTTACCTATGTGTTGAAGGCACCACACAACCAACAGCAACAAAAGACATAGAAGAAAGGAGAGAAAAGGCCATAATTATAATGCGATCAGTCCTATGATATCACTGTAATTACTCATACATTACATAGCATTTGCATATAATTATTTTCACGGGAAAACATGCAATTCATTAATTTTACATACTGCATTACAACAGGCATTCAGCTTATAATTACATAGATTCCGAGGAATGTTTCCCAACACTGGTGGCACTTTACTGTACGAGCGTGTGTGTGTGTGTGTGTGTGTGTGTGTGTGTCTGTGTGTGTGTGTGTGTGTGTGTGAGAGAGAGAGAGAGAGAAAGATGTGCTCTATTTAAGTGGTTGTTGGATCATTAGTGCTTTTGAGATTCACAGTAGATTTCACAGTCTTATAATGACTGTGTTTGCACATGACAGAGCGGGAAAGAGAGAGGGAGAGAATTAGTGTTATTACCACAGAGATGGAGGGACGAACGGGAGTGATGGGGGTTTAAAAGTGGAGAGATATACAAATACATAACTGAAACGCATAATGAGTGCTTAAACATGAGAGAGGGAAGAAGAAACGAAGCGATTGGCCGCGGCGGTGACAGCCACGGATCTCGGCCAATAGTGCGAGAGAAGGCCCCTCCACCATTATACGTACACGCGCGCTTCTTCTTTCTCATCCCTGACACACGGCCTCTCAAGCCTCCTCCCTCCCTCCCTCCCTCTCTATCTCTCCCTCCCTCTCTATCTCTCCCTCCTATTTTCAATCTCCCTGCTCTCATTTTAATTACCCACAACGACTGCGAGGAGCCTGCGCGAGAAATTAAAAAGGAAAATGGAGAGCGGCGAGAGAGAGGGGAGGGAGGGATGGATGGAGCGAAAAGGTAAAGAATGGAAGGAAGGGGGGAGGTTTTGTAGCTTCAGATGGGATGATAAACAATCTATCCCTTTAAGTGAATTAGAATATTGGAGTGTGTGGTGGGGGATTTAAAAGGGACGAGGAGGAAAGGGTGATTTTTATCACGATGGCAGCGAAAACACAGCGAGGTCAATGAGGTTGAAAGCAAGCGAAGTGGGATGCAACCATCAATGCGAGTGACAGTTTGGCCTCTATCTTCCCCCCACAGACACACACACACACACACACACACACACACACACACACACACACACACACACACACACACACACACACACACACACACACACACACACACACTCAGATGGAGATATCCCTCATGGGTGTTGAGGGACTGCAGAGATACATTTTGACATTTTCCTCTAAATTCTATTTTTGTGGAGTGTGTGTGTGTGTGAGTGTGTGTAGCATGTGAGTGTACGTCCCTCTGCTGTGTCTCAAAGGGACGCCTTAACATGTCCTTCTTCAGTCTCCCAGGGTGAGTGTGTCCCTGTTGTCACACCGTAAGTACGTGTGTGTGTGTGTGTGTCCCTCAGAGCTTTGCTGCTAGCCTCTGGATTTCTATCAGCAGATCTGTGTTGCTGCCACCGTTAGCCAGGCGTGTAACACACACGCACAGACACACACACGCACGCACACAGAGCGGCAGGAAGGAAGGGGAGCAAAGCAGAGAGGGGAACGGGGACATGATTTCAAAAGCGCTGAAACGAAATCCTCCAGAGTTGAGATCACAGAAACACTAAAAAAAGATGGAGATGAAAGTGCAGTTGCTCTCTTTTTGAGCTTTTTTAACACACAAAACATCGGCTGTGCATTCCGCTTTTTTGGAAGGTAAAAAAACTCCGCCGTCAGTTCTGTGTCTTCCCGTTTTGAAAAGCGCTGTTCGGCTAATACTTTTTCAGCCGGTCCTCTCCCTCTCGTGTTCGTACATGATTCGCTGCTCTCAGACCCCTGAAGACATTTTAATAATTCTCCCACTTGCCATTCTCCCTCTTCTCTCTTTTTTTTTTCTCGCTCTTGTCATTCATTCCTCCTGTTTTACCCTCCTGGTGCTTCATTTCTTCCGCCCTGTTGCCTGCTTCCTTCCGTCACTGGTTTGTAATTTAAATTTTTTGCCTTTTTCTTAGCGCAAGGACAAAGTTATTAAAGCGGAATTCTTTTTCCTCGCTTCCTCTGATTTTACCTCTATCCTGCCCTTTTTTTATATTCTCATAGATGATGAAAAAAAAGGAGAGGGGTAGGGAAAGAATAAGAGTTGCTGGACAGCAAGATAGACTAGGTGAAGAAGAAGAGGGAGTGAAGGAGAGAAGGACAGAGAGACACCTGGTTTTAGACTCATCAATTGGTGGTTGATGAGCCAATCAAAGTTTTTAAGGCGGGATTAAGTGTGAGGATGTCATCTTCCTCTGCCGGGGTCAGAGAAATAGTCCCAGACAAAATAAACATATTTATTAAAATGGAGCATATTTCTTCAGTTGTAATGATTGTCATTGACGGCTTCTGCCCATGACGTCTACAGGGCAGATTTGAGTCGCTTTACGCCATCAACACCACTGAACGCTGATGTTTGGTTTGGTATCAACAATGTCAGACTGAATAATAAAAACAAGGGGAAGTGGCAATCAGCCCGAGAAAGAAATACAACATTTAGAGCATTGAAAGGTGATAAGAGAAAAGAAAAAATGACAAGAAAATGATGGACGGAGATTCAATGAAAGAGAGAACAAGAAACAGGAAGAGACAGATTGGAAGAAAAACAAATGAGAGAGTGAGAGAGAGAGAGAGAGAGAGAGAGAGAGAGAGAGAGAGAGAGAGAGAGAGAGAGAGAGAGAGAGAGAGGTCGTGTATGGACGTATGTGCAGACTGCAGTGTGTTGGCTGCTCTGTCTGAACGCAGCAGGAAACTCAATGGACTGAAGTCCTTCATTAGGCAGCCCAGGCACGGCCAACTGAGGAGCTGCCTGTTTAAACAGCTAAACCAAAACGCACAGTCGACTTGTGTCACACCGCCAGTTACACACACACACACACACACACACACACACACACACACACACATACACACACACACACACACACACGAACACACACACACAGATAGAATCGCTTAATGCACTTGCTTTCATATACAAATGAACCAAAATCCCACATTCAGCCGACCATTGTCACATGCGCACACATTCCCTCACACATTCCTGTCGGGAGGTAAATGCACACAAACGCGAGCCTCCCTAGCGATTCCATGTGCGCACACACCTGAATGTGAAAATACACACTCTCTCACACACACACACACACACACACACACACACACGGAGCCACGCAGGAATTTAATCTCATGGTAAAGACAGCTGCGACATCACTGAGACACTGTCTTCCAGCCTTTGTTTCTTTAATTAGAGGCACGAAAAGAGGCGGAGTGAGTGAGCGCAGGAACAGGAGCGTTAAAGAAACAGCAAAGGAGGGGTCAGACTTCATTGGGAAGGCGCCACAGCGTAATGCACGTTGGCTGCCGCTATAGCATTAATATAAACTGACCCTGTGTATGTCCGTCTTTCTGCTATTCTTACCAAGATTTCAGTTTAGCTTGACATTTTTTTGCCACAAGTTCTCATGAAACATTTAAGTTATCTCCGGCGACACACATGGAGACAAATGTCTTTGCACGCCTGATCCGATCCATCCCTGGCAATCTTCTGCTGATATGCCCAGACCAACTGAGAGAGACGTGTGGTCATGTGACTGGTGGTGATACGCCAGCGATACCAGAATTCCTCTATGGGGTTGAGGGATGGAGAATGCGGTGGAAGGATAAGTGACACCATCCGGGGATGAGCTGTAAACCGGTCTTTGACGGGAACAGAGCAGTGAATGCAACATTGTCCCATTAACATCACAGAATGTTCTGGATTTTACCCTCTTTGTCGCCTTTACTTGTCCGGCACAAGTCTTTCAGGGCATTAGAGGGCAGCAAGGAAGGAGGCTTTTATTTATTTAATTTTGTTTAATCCAGAACGTTTTAGCAGTCCACAATGACTGTTGTTCCGACTGTGTGACTTTTGAAAAGGTGAACTTGGTTTGAGAAGTTGACCTCTGGCAGAAACCCTAAAATAAAAGCTCCTGTTCTGTTTTGGAACAAACGATCGCCCCCTGCTCTGCAGTCCCCGCGCGAGTAACATCCTCTGATGGCTTCAGGACTGTTGACAGTAGACGGCCGCAGATCTCTTCTGATGCACACTCAGCTCCTTTCCTTTAACCTGTCAGCTTGAAACAACTTCCTGGAGGTTACACAACCTCTCTGTACGGACTACCTAACCAAACAGTTGGGAGCCACTACTGTGTGCTGACAAGTGATCCCTCATAAGTCCCCCCACTGTTAAACTCTGCAAGGTATTGTGTTCAATGGAGCACCTGGACAAGCTGGAATCTATACAGCTTCAAACAACATCTCTGCATGAAATAAACATATAAATACTTGAATATATATATTAAAAAAACCTATGGTGCAGACTCATTTTGTCTTTACACAGCTATGCGGCTGTCTTCTAAAATGGCACGTGCGCTGTAAATAGCGCACAGCTTCACTGTTTGGAGAAAGATCATTTAGATATGAATCCATCTAAATATTCTGCTGTGTTTCTTTAAATACCATCTGACTACTCTCCTAATAATACATCAACAGATGGTTCTAAGTTAACAGAACACTAATTTATGAACACAAAAAAAAGAAATCAGTTGAAGACTAAATTTATTCCAATGAAAAAAAAAAAAAAAAAAAACTTTCAGTCCTGTTTACATATCCTAATCCCTTAGATATATCAGGCGGTGCGGCTGTGTTTTGGTGCGTCTCTGTGCTGGCGGATGTGTCTAATGAGCGATCCTTCCCTTCCAGCGCTCCCAGTATCAAACGTCTCCTTCCACTCCAGTCGTTTACCCGCGGACTGATCTCTATGAAGTCGAAGCTACCGCTTGTTCCAGCGCTCCGGCTTCAAACGCCGTCGTGCCTTTTGGGGGTTGCGCGCCTATCTGCTCTCTTCCTCTTCCTCCCCTCCTCCTCTTCTTCCCTTTTCTCTCCTTTACGCTCCCCTTTTCAAGTCTTCCCAGGCGTCTGCGAGTTCTTTGTCTTCGCCCTCTTTCTTCTTTCAAGTCGAGACAGGTGGGAGCAAACAGCCTGGCAGTTTTCCTCTCCTTTTTATCCACTTTCTTGCCTTCTTTGTGTGGCTGCTCTCTCTCTATCCCTCTTTCCCCGTCTCTCTGTTTCTCCAAATTGAGCTGAGAGGGATCCTTGATCTACCATTTTGAAGGAGGGAAGTCGGCTTTGGTGTATTTTACGCGCAAACGCGCAGCCTTCATGGATTTGGCCTACTGTATGTATACTGATATCCTAGCACACAAAACAAATACTGTGATTTAAACATACATGCTTCATCACACTGCAAAACACACACTGATTCACATTCACTCACAGGTGAGATACAACTTAAACCATAACTGATGAGAGAAAGATTGCAACTAGGACGCCGAGTTCATGACCATGTATCTTTCTTGGGCTTCCAGGATATGAGCAAACTAAAATGTCAATCTGCATTAGAAAAGTAATAAGACTTGATAAAACAAAAATTGGAAAGGCGTACAAAAGGTACTTTCTGTTATTTTGATTTTAACTGAAATCTGGAACAGAAGTATATATCTTTTTTGATTTTCATCTGTAGCGCCGGGGTGGCTCAGTGTGTTTGAGCATCAGTTATACTATAATATATATAGCGTTAGGCTTCCTTTTTGTTTTTGAATGAGTTTGGCTAACCTCCTGGTATGTTTAAGACCAATAAAATCATCATATTCCTCAACATGTCTGACTTTTGGTTAAGGTCGCCCCACATTCCCGTATAGATACTGATAACGGCCAAACGGGCCAAACCTCAAAACTTACTCTTTAAATCAGGTGAGTGAGCTGTGAACTGTGTAGAGAAGAACTCAAAAACAGTTCAACACTTCACCGCCAGCTGACAAGCAAGATTACCCATCAGCCACTGCGCTCAAACAATGGAGTGTGGTTGAAACTACTGTTAAATTTAACAGTAGTTAAAACCACGCTATATACAACCGCGTCTATTTAACTACCGAATATTGAAGTGGTTTTACATTTCCTAAAAAACAACAATGCTAACACTATATTCAAATGTTGTATTTCTTGATTATGTCTTCATAGTGAAAATGTAATACCTGAAATTAATTTTGTGTCCCATTTATAATGATCAAGGATGAAATAACATCTACAACAAAATAATATTCTTTAAATAATTGACATATAATATTACACAATGATCTGAAAACTGTCTGCATAATATCAAAAACCTTTTAGGAAAAACACTGTAGGCTACATCCTGTAAATCAATCACTCATAACATTAATTTGAACTGCTGACGTTTTTTGTATGTATTCAATATCATGTTTCAGTGATGCAACAATTTTTTTTAATCGGCAGTGACAGCCATCAAAGGTGTGAAGTTACCAGGGTAGCTCAGTGAGGAAGTGATGTCTGCATTGGTGACGTCGCCGGGTATTCCGAGTGGAATGAATGTTGTTGAGGGAAGTTCCCACGCAGCTCCTGAGGTAGTTCTACCAACTGCTGAGTGTGTGATGTTGTATATATGTGATTGTTTTTTTTCTTGTACAACAGATGTTGATCTCACTGAGGCTCCCTGGATAAATGAACCTTAACTAACAAACATTCCAGTCGCACGTTATTGTCAACCGAGTGGGACCGCAGCTTTTCCACCAAACCACCAGCACACGCTCATTTGCATGAAACCCCAATCGGCACCTCTCCCCTGTTTGTGCCGTACATGCGCTGCACTCGGTATGAAAATAGCAAACACGAAAAGCACAACACATTTCAAGGTCAGGAAGACAGCAACATGTCGCAAGCGCTGCTGGCACTAGTCTTTGCAATACAACAACAACAAAAAAAATACAGTGGATGTTTTTTCAATTTTAGTTTTTAAAACCCAAGAATACATTGGTGGAAATATAGAGTTGGATTAATAAACAAATAAGTGCAATAGTCAGTATTTCCCTTTCTGAATTGTATTCCTGGTAAAGAGGAGAAACCTCTGGGACACGCTGCATTTAATAATAAAACAAACTAAAAAAAAAAATATATATATATATATAACTGAACAATGCGTGGTCAAAGAGCAGCATCGGTCCTATAGGAGGAAAGAAACAAGTTCATTTATAAGTAAAAATCCTATTAGCATGTGTCTAGTGGCATAAAGCCATCAGAAATAAACAGAGGGAAGAAAGCTCAATTTAAAATGAAATGCGGTGTGTGAGAGGGGGGGAAAAGGCTTTCACTCTCACTCGCTCTCTCTCCCTCTCAATCTCTTTATTACTCTCCTCCAAAAATCATCCCAATTACAGCTCTAATTTTAGCCTCCAGTTGGTTGTACGCTTGTGTGTTTTTACCTTTCCAATAAATCGGAAAAGAGGCTTAATACAGCAGGCGGAGGTCGAACTAACTAACCTTTGTCGGCTTCACACAGCTCATAACACACAACGCTGAGCTGGGCGCTGTGTGTGTGTGTGTGTTTGTGTGCGGGAAATAGTCACACAAGAAAGAGATGTAGCAGCATGCTCTCCCAAAAGTGTCTCTGTGTGTTTGTGTGTGTGTGTGTGTGTGTGTGTGTGTTGGAGAGAGAAGACGACAGCTTGCATGAAAATCCCTACATTTGCCATTGTGCATGTGTACTTGTGTGTTGGAGCTTAGTGCATTATGTCGCGGTGTGTTTTTCGGTGTACACAACTGTCAAAAATGTCATGCCGGTAACACAACGATCATCAAAGCCCGCGCCATCTATCCTAAAGACCATCTAGTGATATTCATAAAGAGCATAGCAGATAACAGCCTTGTCATGTTAGCTCCTCCGTAATCCAGACGTCTAGCCTTTCATCTACACCCGTGTGTGCGTACGTGTCCGTGTGTGTGTGTGTGTGTGTGTGTGTGCATGTGCGTGTGAGAGAGAGAGAGCGAGTCAGAGAGAGGATGATCATATATGCTCCTGTTGTTAAGGCTTATCACCGAGATCAGAGTGATGTCAAAACAACTGTGTGCTGGCAGGTGATGACACATGCACACGGGCACATGTACTGTACACACACACACATATACACACACACACAGACACACACATAGACACACACATACAAGCACATCCTCACTGAAAGGATTCATGAGGACACACACCTAGGAACAAACACGATTGGGTACAAACGATTTGTCACAAGCGATGACACACGTATGATCATAGGCCTTGACTGTACATCTTTACGAAGGCGTGGATGCCCACCCCTCACACACACACACACACACACACACACACACACACACACACACGTAGTTTCCCCCTCAAGACAGGTGTAGTAGAGTCAGTCCAGTTATTTGAGCTGCTGTAGCACAGCCAGCAACAGCCTCAGTCTAATTACCTCAGGGACGCCAGCATCACGCCGGTAGCAAAGTAGGTTTGTGTGTGTCCGTGTGTGTGCGTGTGTGTGTGTGTGTGTGCATGAGAGAGAGAGAGAGAGAAGTGAGAGTTAATGCCTGTGTGTTTGTCTCTGTAGGTGCTCCAAATTGAAATATATTTGGAGAGAGAAACGTTAATAAAAACCTTGATCAATATTTCACAAACCGCAGCTGATTTTCTCGTTAACAGGTCCTCCAGGTTGCACCCAAAGGTAAAAAATGCAGGGGGATATTTTTGACAGCCGCTTCCTGATGTGACATTTTATTATGAATAAATGTCCACTGTGGCGCTCTCCTATAACTACTCACTGATACTGAGCTGATCAAAGGTTTTTACTTTTGCTGTTGTAAAAAAAGCTGCAGAGGCTGACGGGTGGTTCCAGGGTCGGTATGAGATTTTCACAATAAGATAACTATCACAGATATACCATGGCATCACATAAAGTATTACATATGTATGATTTATGTATATATGTTATTATGATTATTATGATCATTAGTTACAATACATTAAGGGGCAATATGTTGGCCACCTGTTGAAGAAAACAAATAGAAGTAGAAATCCCGAATTTAGATATATACAATATTAATGAGATAATAACACAAATTCAGAAATATTAATTTTCTCTATAACTGAATAAACAAGGTGGAAGATAAGGTCCCCAGAACAGTCAGTTTGTTTATTCAGTGTATTCAGTTGTGAAACCGAGTTTGTTTATATTGTTTGTTTTCACACAAAAAATCTGTTAGTGAAAATGTTTCTCTTCCACAAAACTGTGTAGTGCACCTTTAAAGCAACGAAAACAGACGGTGTTGGGGTTGTTTTTGGTTTAACAAATGATTGATTATAATCTCACAAAATCATATGTGCTGACAGAAATAAACAAACAAACAAACAGACAAAAAAAGTGACCTACATACATAGATATTTTTAATAACACTAATACGGCAGCCTAACCCTAAGCAAATGTACTTGTATGATAACCGTGCACATCTCGATAGCGGTGTATCGCTGCAGCCCCAGCAGGCACTCCGCTACAACAGCTATATGATCGTTTTAGAAGACAAGGCAGTAAAGGTCACTACTGATCGCCAACGTGGCTGAACAGACAAAGAAAAGGGAAACCTCAACTTTATCAACAGAAAATACATCGACAACAAACAGTTTGATTTCCCAGGAGACCCCCGAGTGCAGCGCAGAAACATCAATACAAGGAAGATGTCCAAAAAAGAAAAACATTCGCAGGTTACTGCTTCGGTGTGTGTTTTATCTTGTTATTAATGTATTTTGTATGTACTGCTTCATGTCTGTGTGTTTGTGTGTGTGTCTTGTTCCCTGCTTCAGCGTTTCCATAAGAGATCAGCAGCAGCCTACTGCCCAGTCCAATCAATAGCTTGTTACTGCAGCCTAATGTCTTCTATCGAGAGAGCTGACACACACATGCACACGCACACACACACACACACACACACACACACACACACACAAACAAACACGCATGCACGCACACAGGCAGACGAACACCAGTACACAAGCATTATGTTAGCGTGCGCACAGGACAAACATATATCAACATGTGACAGGAAAAGCGCATGCACTGGAAACGAGGAATGGACACACACACACACACAAAATGCACACACACTCACAAACACGCACACATTCACATTTAAGTGTTCAAAACATAAAAACAGAATCTTTGACAACAATGTGTTTGCTAACTGCTCCTTGCCTTATGAAAAATGCTAATTTCCAAGGTCTCCAGTAAACATATAGCTCTCAAGGGGCAGTGTTTCAGCTTTACGGCCCTAAACTCAGTCAGCCCGGAGGAGAGCAAGACCAGGTTTGAAAAGAAGAAAAAAACAGAGATGAGATGAAAGAGGACGAGGAGGAGGAGGAGGAGGTGGAGAAGGAGGAGGAGGTGGAGGAGGAAGAGAGGAGCCATTAATATATTGAGAGACACTAAGCAGGAAATGAAAGTTTAGATTCTTTCCCTCGTCTGCCAAGATATACTTCATGGCTAGAACCTGTTTCAGCAATTGGATCCATCATTTTATTTTTTATGATGCAGAGAGATTGTGCTAAACTGTTTCAGTGACTTCTTTTTATATTTTTTCAAGTTCAGGAGATGCACAAGCAGAAAAATGTCCTTGATCTAATGACCAGCAGGACAAAGGTCAGGCCATCCTGATTCCTACAATACCGCTCTAATTAATGAGCGGTTGAGAACAACGGCAGTGTTACGACAAGACATTCAAACTTGAAGACGACCAGACAGCATTGTTATATTTCTGAAGGAATTTAAAGTGTGTTTTCAGTCTATAGCAGCAGCTGTTGAGCGACTCTGCCGCTCTGACTGGACTTTTAAGTTTATTTCTTCACAGCAAACAAGGTAAAGCGAGTCCGTGTCTGCAGCAGCTGTCAAACACTGACTGCGAGATGAAGACGTACAGCAGAAGAGACAAATGTGAGTAGGTTTTTGAAAGAGTGGTGATTGCCACAGGTATGCCTCAGCTGGCTATCTATCAGCACATGTCGGATCAATGGAAAAGGAGTGTTTTCAAAGCAAACAACCTCTGCAGCACAGTGAAATGCATGCTGGGAAACATGATGCCAATGAAGGAAGGGAGAACGGGTAGTAAAGACAGGCTTCACCCCATGCGTTATCACGTTTAATCAGGGGGACTGGTTAATAAGGATTCTTTTCAGCTGAATCCAGTGACCTTTGGCCTCCTCCTGGAGCCAGACATGGGTGCTAGCAGTGTACTGTTGGGTTTGTCATAAAAACAGAAAAAAGGTACAAACACAAGCCCACTTCAAACACATATGCACTTCTATTTCTACCTCCACTTCTGCATACACACACACACATATACACGCACGCACGCACAACAGCAAAGCATCCTTTTGTTCGAGCCTTTGTTTTGCCGTTTCTACTTTTTCCCTGGCTGAGGGTTTGAAAGTGATTACCGATGCGGTCCACTTCATTAGCATGAGAACAAAAACAGCGTGGGGAACACATTATCACTTCACAGAGAAAGACAGAGAGCTGTCTGCCCGTTTGTTTACGCCATCGCGTTCGGACATTTTCTACCAGCGCCGCCGCTGCTGTCTCACGAGGACAGCGTTTTTCTGCTAGGAGAGGAAGCAGCAGAGCCGGGAGGGGCGGGAGGAAGAAAACACCAGCGGATGAAGGGGCAGATGTGGAAAGAGGTATAATACTTCAATATGCGTTATGCAAATCCAACTGCATGTACAAGTCAGGGTGTACATAAGCAGTGAATATTCAGATGCACGCAGACTAAAAATATATTCCCATCCTACCTGTCCCTTTCACTCTCTGTGCAGTGGAAACTTGTTTACGATGTCATCAGGTATGCAGCAGAGAAACTTGCTGCCTTAGCCCGAATGTGTGGATGCATTTTTAAGGAGGCACACATCAGTGATAGTGAAGCCTGTGGCATAGCTACAGTGCTAAGTGCATGGGCTCTATAGCTCTGCTTTAACCCCCTAAAAACCACAATTATCAACCTTGTTCAAGTGACTTCAAGTAAGGCAGATCATCAGAGATATCAATGGTGGCGAAGTGACAAAGATGCAAGAAGAAAACAGGAATATAACAGATTCCCAACACATATCGATTCAGAATCGATTTGTATTGATATATCAACATTTCTGACAACATCACTTTACTGTAAAACACTTATGCCATAATCACAATATGCAAAATCTGTATTGATATATAACAATATATCAATATATTGTCTGGCCCGACTACTATACTGTATTTTGCTCTCTAAAGTATGACATCAGCTGGCGAGCCGCACATTCTGACATGCTGTATTCTCCATCATCGAGAGAAAAGCTCACTATTAACGACTGCAGGTAGCTGAGATTACGTTCAAATAAAGTCATCAATACAGTTACAACAGGTAGAGAATAAAATGCTCAAAGTGCCAGATTTTTTAGCGTCTAAGGCCAAAGACTCCAACCACATATTATTTTTTTCCCCAAAACCCCATAGGGGGATTTATGAAGAGTTCAGCTGTCTGTACTCTATGAAGAGATACAGTATAATAGTGGAGAGTCCACCTGATATATTAGGGTGACATTCTCACAATTTCTTACATTTTCTGGTTAAAATGCAGTAAAACGAAATAATTCCTTGTTTTGCCAGGGGCCCACTGGAACCATATCAAGGCCCAATGGGAGCCCCTGTACCACGGTATGAGAACCACTGGCCTTGTAAACTTCCATTTTAAGCCTTAATCCTTCTCCTTCATCCATCCCTCTCTCCTTCCCCTCGTTCCTCAGCCTGCAGGGAGGTGTGCAGGCAGAAAAATGAGAGGAATATAGAGCAAACAAGAATTGTAGTGCTCCAGAAAAAGCTATTTGGAGCTGGTTGACCCCAGGGTCGGCTGGCTGGCTGGCTTCCTGGTTAAAGGGGATTGGTGGGAAATGGAGGTAGCCTTGGCTAGCCAATCACAACGCGCCTAGCGGAAATCAATGAGGTTCCAGGGAAAATGTCAGCCAGGACTGACCTTTTGGAGATTACAGCCTCCTGAGTCAGAGAGGAGAGGAGGAGGAGGAGGACAGGAAATAAGAGGGGATGAGGTCGAAAAGGAAAGAGGAGATCAGGATGAAAAAAAAAAAAAGGCGGTGAAAAAATAGAAAAGGAGAAGAGGATACGTTGGAAAATGACAGAGGTGAGACGGAGAGAGAAAAGGGAGAGGCGGGACATGGAAACAATAGCAATGGAAGAAAAATTGAGGCACGGAAAACACATTAGTTAACGTTGTGATTTGACTTGAGAATCATAGGTATATAATATTTTACCTTCATAGTGTTTTCTTGTTTTCCATACCTTATTTTGTCATATTTTTTTTTACTATCATGAGCATTTATCTTATTCTAACAGCACCTTGAAGTGTAAAGTAAGAGGTCTGACAGCATTTCTCTATCAAGTCAACTAACATATCGACTGCTAACTGTAGCTTAAAAGGTGATGTGGACACACCTTTGGAGTAGAGATTCAGGACTTTCCTCGTCTGTCTCTGGCAATAATTCTGTATTCTGATGCCAAGCTGCAACATTTCTCCCCACAACAGAGGCAGAAGTTTGGCCAAGGATTTTTGAGTGGAAATCATTTCAGAGCTGGTGGGAAGGAGGAAAGCGGGGAGGAGGAGAAAAGACGAGGTGACCTTTTCTGTCTCCTGCTCTGCCGCTTCGTCGTCTTAAAACCCAGCCTCTGTGGGACCGAGGAGGAGCGAGTGAGAGAGAGGGAGAGAGAAAAGAGAGAAGGGGGAACACACACTCTCCATCTGGCCTGGTGAGGATGTGAACATTTCTTTTTCCTGCAGTCCAAATGTCTCTCGTCTCTCTCAGTCAGGCTTTTCTCTCTTTATTTCCCAAGATCTTCACAAACCCACTGCTTCTTACATCATTTCCTTCCTAATCTCACACCATCCTTCCAACCTTCCTTGATATCTCTCTTCCTTCCTCCCTCTAATGATTGCTTCTTTTGATGCCCCCAGAAAAAAAGCATGTTTATTTTATTTTCCCATCCTTTCCCCATCTCATCCTCTTTGTCCCTTATTTTCCCAGGTCTGAAACCCGAGAGTCACGAACGCGAGGGGCTGGAGACATTAATCATGTTTGATTATCCCGTGCAAAAGTCAACTGTGAATATCAGATATTGAGCGCTAATCTGACGCTGTCGACTGCTACCAGTGGCTGACCTTTAGGTCAAATGCGCCA
Organism: Diplodus puntazzo; assembly: GCA_963678695.2. Lineage (NCBI taxonomy): Eukaryota > Metazoa > Chordata > Actinopteri > Spariformes > Sparidae > Diplodus > Diplodus puntazzo. The sequence continues at coordinate 16,995,299 of OZ023175.1, forward strand.
ATAGAATCCCCAGTCCCAGTGCATGTGTGTGTGTGTGTTTATACAAATATACATACACAGGCTCAAATCCATATGTACGCACTTGCAGAATGCATACACTCATGCGCTTTCACTTTATACTGTGAAAGTAGTAAGACACAAAGCATCCAGAGGAACGTGTGTACATAAACACACCCACTGCACAATAATACTAAGATATGATAAAATAATAATAAAAAAAAATGCTGGGAAACACGAAGGCTTCTAAACTAATAACAAATGCTCCACTTTAGCTCAAAGTGGGAGGCAATGAGGGTCCCTCAATTAAAAATTCCCCCTGTGGAAAATGTAGCAAAGGTTTAAAGGTTCCCACCTCTGCAGAGCAAACGCTTGTCCCTGCTACTGTCCTGAATCAGAGCAAGTGAGAGGTCAAAGGTCACACACATCTGTCTCCATCCTGAGTCGATTCCCTACATCCCTTCCCCTTCTGTCACCTCCTTCTTTCAGTCGACCTTGTCTCACCCTCTCCCTCCCCACTCCTTCCCCTCCGTCCCAGGTTGTTTTTAATTGGGGAGGGGGGGCTGATGGGAGAAGGACGAGTGCTCCTCTAAGCCTGGCTGCTCTTTGATGGGGGGAAGGATGGCGCTGGTGGTGGTGGTGGTGGGGAGTTAGAGGAGTGCAGCGACGGGTCTTTCTCTCCTTTCTCCCGCTTTCCATCTCAAACCCTGCTGTCGTTTCTAACAAACACACACCAGCACACGCATCCGAGCACACACGCTCACGCGCTCGAGCGGGCGTTTTCTCTTTGAACTGAGTGCTGCAGTGCGTTCAAAGCAAAGACGAAGGCAAAAATACGGGGGTGGCGAGGGGAGAGAGAAGGACACTTCAAGGTGAATTTGATTTCCACATCATTTTACCCGCGCACACACACACACACACACACACACATACAACACATACACACAAACCAGACACACACACGTATGAACACACGTGCTACCCAAGCCAAGCCAGCAAGTAAGCACATGTTTGTTGAGTTAACTCCAAGCAGCCGCTGATATATATACATCCAGTGGCTTACACACACTAGAAAGTTCAGTTGTGTGTGTGTGTGTTTGCGTGAGAGCATGCATCACAATCCGCGTCTTATACATATTTATGAATTTCGCTCATAACAGAGGATCACCTTTAAACTTCTCCCTACTCCAAACTGTCTGTTTGTACGTGCATGTGCGAGTGTGTGTGTGTGTGTGCGCGCGTGCGTCTGTGTTTACAGAATATGCATATGAGTGTGTAGGAGCAGGATGACTCACGCAAAGTTGAACCGAACGGTGCAGAGTCCCAGATTCGCTGGACAAAACATCACAACAACAATACATTTGGAGCAAACGTTGCACGGCAGAAACTGCTATAACCGCGTGTGTGTGTGTGTGTGTGTGTGTTGCAAATGTGTTCAACCAATTAAAGCAATCAAGTCAAGTGCAAACCGCCCACCGTGCTGCATATTGATAAGACAGCGAGTACAACATGGAGACCCGGGCCACCGTGCCAAACTACTCTGACCCCTACGTCCACTTCTTCCACCAACGCTGCCCAAAATCACCGCATAAACACTTTACACCACTTAGCTCCGCCATAGTCCACACATACAGATGCAAACGCCAGCCTGACAGTATGACAAATATTGCCTTCCATCCAGAACGAATGAGGTAAGAACAAAAAAAAAGAAGAAAGAATCAACGGCTCATTAGAAAGATAAAAACCTCCCAAAGCCCTGAGGGTGAAAGGGAAGGGGGCGGAAACAAGAAATGAAAAAGAAGAGAGGGAAAACGACTTGAGAGACGACAAATCATAACAGCTGTAACTCAATTCGGAGGCCCTGCCAGAGACAGCTTTCTTCATCTCTCTCTGCCTCTCTCGCTCCATCTTTTCATCTCTCTGTCTCTCTCTTCTCGTCCTGGCTCATTGGTAATTTTTTCCCACCAACCAATAAGCCATTATGTGGCAGTAATATGGCTGCTAATGGATGCGCCGACCTGGGAGGAAGCGAACGGCACGCCATTAGCCCAAATGCTATGCAAAGCTACCACAAGACTTTTTCGGAAATTACCCCGACTCAGTGTTTGTGTGTGAGGGAGTTGATATGTGTGTGTGTGTGTGTGTGTGTGTGTGTGTGTGTGTGTGTATGTGAAACCTGCGCCATCTAAACAGAACTAATCTTTTTATGATTCTTCTGATGAGTTTGGTATTTGGCTGCGTAAATGGACAATTGCCTTTCGGTCAGCGATGATACGGGGTACCCTTTGCTTTTTGTGGGCTGCTGATTCATGGGGAAGGACAGGCGAATCGCTTTAGAGAGAAGGAATGTAATTTAAGATATGTAAATAACACTCCATAACAAATACAAATCTGCACCGAAAATGATGCACACACACACACACGTTAAAAGCAGCAAAATGTGTATTACAAAACTAGAAGTACTTTGAATTTTGAATGGAGTGTCATTCAAATACATTGTATCTCTGTTTTATCATTAAAATTCACTACTCTTCTGTGAGTATGGTGTACTTTAAATCCATATGTTTGTATTAGCTTATTTTAAAGACTAAAGCAAAACAGGCCTCTAAGACTGAAGAGTCCCTGCAACGAACCAGCACCTAATTGCAAATACTGAATGGCTGTTGTGTTTGCCATCAGTTTTTCTTAATTCTCCCACCGGATCACAAGACTACATGGTGATGATCTTCAGATAACCTGATTTTGCACCTCCCCTCAACTCTACAGTGTCTTTTAGCTCCTTGTTTTTGGTTTTCTGGCCTGCCACTACACTGTTATTTTCGCTCTCACCACTCTTAAAACTACAGGGTTTTTTTGCAGCAGCCGACAGCTGTTTTCAAGTGGAAAAACTTAAGAAAAGCTGAAAGTCATTTCATGTCTTCTCTATTAGCTAACCACTCTGTCTCATTTAAATGGAAGGACGTTACCCCTCCATCACCCGACAAATACATCAAGGATGTGATTCAGAACATCACCTGGAAAGAGTCAGCAAGAGATTTTACAAAACCTTGGATCCAATCATAAACTATATGAACAGTTTACCAGGCTTGGAACCATAAACTCACACCTCTTTACCAGCTAAAGCGGCCGGACACCAAAATAAGAAATAATAGGAAAGTGAATTATGAATGACTAATACCGATGACTGATCTGCTATGACTAATAAATGATGGGTTTATTAGGTGGACAGAAACACGACTCCAAAAAAATGTCGATGTCGATCTGCGTCTGCGGTATTGGTAGCAGACAGTTAAGTGGAGTTAGCTAATGATTTTGCAGTATCAAATCTAAAATGTGTCAAAGCATGTTAATGGGTTCACAGCTTGTTTGTGCAGCCAAACAACAGTCAATGCAATTTTAAGTGAGATAAAATGTAAATACACAAGTGAAGAAGTGCAGGTAGTTCAAATTCGGGTCTTGGATGTTCTTTGTACTGAGTTAAACGCCACATCAAGGTCACATGGGTGATGTGACATACATTTTATTTTTCAAGTATCTTTAGGCAAAGATAACAAACACATTCATTTTCAATCGATTTCCCTTTATTTTCTTTTTGCTCTTCTATTTTATCCCGTGACACATTACCACCATGCAAAAGAAATCCATACCTGAGCCACTGTACTGTTCACAGACAAAGTTAACTTGTACGAACACACTCATACACACCCACACACACACACACACACACACACACACACACACACACATACACACACACACACACACACACACACACACACACACACACACACACACACACACACACACACACACACCTTTAAAGAAAACACAGAATTGACTCTGTGCCCTTAAAAAGGTCAGAAACGTGTTTTCTTTAGATGGACTGCTGCATATTTTTAAATATTTCCGCCTGGTTTTTAGGAGGTGATGCGGACTCAGGGGACCTTAATACATGGTGAAATAATTAAAACAATTAAAATGTACTCAGTCCATAGAGAAACAACAATTAAAACTTAATACGAATCAATTATAACAACCGAACCTTAGTCAGAACACCCAGAAACATTTCCAAGAATTAGAGCTCATAAAGAATCCATTAAAAACAAGATGTTTGCTCTGAACAGACGGGATATTGTTTCTTAATTTCTAGTCTGGTGGAGCCGTTGAGAGATGGGAGTTTTATTTCATCAAAGAATACAGACGCACACAACGCCGTGGAAGACAGGTTTTTTTCATGCCTTGGAGGTCACAGGTTGCTGTTGGCACGTAAACACACTCACACACACAGGACGAGAGAGTTAGAGTTAGAGAGAGAGAGGGAGAGAGAGACAGGGAGGATTTGTTTAATCGTTTGGCCAACACTGACAGATGGTCGTACACTTCCAAAAGAGCAGCGCGACTGGGAAAATGGGCCATCAGTGACCCTCGCCGTGTGTGTGCGCTTATGCATGTATGACAGTGTTACAAAAGCAAATGTTACACAAGCATTGTTTCAGTCCCGTTGTAAGCCGCTGCCAAGCCCTGATAGTAATCAGGCTGGCAGGACAGTAAACAGGAGAAGAGGGCCGAACAACAGGCATCAGTCAGGGCTGAATGCCACGAGGAGAAAACCCCTCCACACCTCAACGCCTCCTTCCTTCCCTGGCCAAAACCCATCTCCCCGCCTCCCTCTTTCTCCCACATTCTGTCCCTTTCTTCTTCTATTTCCTTTTGGACTCCCCTGCAACACCTTCCACACACTGAAGCCTTACCCTTTCTTCCCATGCTGTGTTTTTTTTTCTTTCTTCCGATCGCTATTTTTCCCGTCTTCCAGCAAAGCAACCGGGTCTTTAATATACGCTATGCTTGGCCAAGTGAAGACTGGCCCACACACGACATACATACTGTACTCATGCATGCAGGCATCACGTAAACACTGAGCATATCATGCCCACAGTGCTGGGACAAACACTGTGTAACATAAGCAATTAGCACGCTGTCGAAGCAGCCTTTACATGAGAGGGGAGCTCAATTACATACACACCGAGCAAAGGATCATGCACACACGTGCACGCACAAGGGTGCAAAACAACTATAAAGCACTTTGACGCACACACACACACACACACACACCCTGGCGGGCGTCCAGACTGAGTCTTGTTGCTTGTGTCTATAAAGCCCTGAGCACCATATCGACAACTGTAATAACTGTGGCTGGCAGGAGAGAGCAGATTACAGCAGCAATCATAGGCCCTGGACACACACACACACACACACACACACACACACACACACACACACACACACATACACACACACACACACACACACACACACACACACACACACACACACACACACACACACACACACACACGAACATCTTCTCTCTGTCATCTTTTCATCACTAACAAAGACACACACACATTTCTTGGTCCATCCTATAGAACATATAAAGCAGTTATGTCGTAGCGGTGGACAGCCAAGTGGTGACAGGGTGTCCAGGATCCACTGTGAGAGGAAAAACACTGAAACTACTCACAAAGAGACACGGCCACAGTCAGAACAAGGACCACCCAATTTGAACTAAAAAAACACACAAGAGAGAGCTATAGTTGTGTGTCTGAAAATATGTGAGATCAAATGCTGAAAATCTTTCGCCATCATATATTAAAATAAATGATTTACAGTTTTGCAGATAAAAAATATAAGACATAAGGAGCATTAAATATCCCTGATTCTGCTACAAACTACAGACGACTACATCAACTGTGAGACGACTGCTTGGAGACGATTTTCGGTGCCTCCACACACCTGCCAATCCAATCCTAGACCACAAAATCATTCCTTTGATAAATGGAGAGCGGGCGGACAACCAGGCAGTAAACCAGCACGCAATGAGTCAGCCAGCCGGTCAGGGAGGGTCAGTAATGGCAGCGCAAGGCCACAGGTGGATGCGGGCTATATTGGAGTGGAGAGAGCGGGCTAAGATTGAGGTCAGAAATATACGGTGTACAGGCCGAGGAGAAGGAAATCAGAGAAGGGGAGCCACACCGCACCTAACTACATAAGAAAACTACCTAAATTTATGAGGATTGAAGGTCAGGTTTGCTAGTCAGAATACTGTAAAAAAAAAAACAGTTGTAAAATCTCTTTTGTGTCCCTATATATCATGTCTGAAAAATAACACGAGGCAGAAAAAATGTATAAAATCTTGCAGATCATGTCATCAGTGTTCCCACATTCAGTATATTGATGTATCTAGAAACATCTACAGACTAACTGCAGTGTTTGGACAGTCCACACAGTCAAGCATTGGCATAAATTCAGTACACAACTCAGTAAAACATACTGTAAACTAAGAACAAAGCTACATTTGATATAACGGCAAAAATGAACTGTCACTGCATACATACATGAACAGTGAGTGTGACTTGGGTATACATCGGCTGCTCATAAGAAGAGTTAATATAGTGCACGCACACCACACCTGTGAAATACTACACTATCCTTCTCCCTCCTTAATTTCCCACATCCCTTTCAATCACTCTGTTCTGTTCTCCTCTATTTCACCTCTCTTCCACATCTCCACACTGTTCCCTCCCTCCTTCCTTTACTCTCACTCTTCTCTTTCCTCCTCTTCCTTTCTCTCTGTCCCCCCCCCCGACCAAGGAGAAGCGATTTGCAGCGGCAATCCGTCGCTAATTCTCGCTCAGCGTTCATGAAAAATGTATAGCGGGCTGACTGTAGGGAGATGCAGATTGGCGCTGGGCCCTCAGCAAGAGCCTGGCTCTGCATTAATGGAACATTATTTTCACCCTCTCCATCCCACCATCCCTCCTCTCCACATATGTCTCCTCTCTCCACCTCTCCCCAGCCGCTTCGTCTTCCTAGCTCTATCTATCTATCTATCTATCTATCTATCTATCTATCTATCTATCTATCTATCTATCTATCTATCTATCTATCTATCTATCTATCTATCTATGAAAACACGCTTCTCCTTGCACTCAGAGTTTGATAAAACAAAAGCCATAAATATTCGAGGACTCAGTGGAATATTAGCAGCTCAAACAACCCAAACACAGCTATCTGCAATCTGAACAACTCTGCATGTGTGTGTGTTTCCGCACGCGCTTGCTCGTGCATTTGCCTGGGAGCGCAGTGTGCCGCCAACTAAACCTTCTCCAAGATAATAAGAGGAAAAAACTTTATCTTAATCTTTAAAAGGCACGACATGAAGTTTGAATCCAGCTGTGAAATGGGCCGAGTGCGCGAGTGTGCGCACGCGCGCACGGGAGCGCGTCTTAGCGTGAGTTCCCGGATATGTTCGTGTGTGCGTGTGTGTCTTCCTGTGTGTGGATGTGTTTAAAGCACAGGTATCTTATGAGAGTAGATTAATAACAGCACTGTAATGCCATCAGGACTAGTCACAGTGTGGATCATGCATAATAAACCTCCCAAGGAGTTCATACACGCGCACACACACACACACACACACACACACACACATACACACACATACACACACACACACACACACACACACACACACACACACACACACACACACACACTTCTTGTCACTATAGCAACACTGGCAGTGTTGCTGCCCCTAACTTCAAAGTCAGATGTAATTTCAGCCTCCCAGCAGCCAGAGGGAGCCATGGTGATGACAGAACATTCCCTCCATCTTTCCTTCAACGCCTTCACTTTTCTTCCTCCGTTCCTTCCACTGGCTCCTTCCTTCCTCCCTCCCCCTGCCCAGACAGCCTGCTGGGAGGCCAGGCATCCAGGACCAGACATAAAAATAAACCCAGAAAGGGTAGAAGTGGATGACTGAAGCCGGGGAGAGAGGGAGTGAAAGGAGAAGGGGGGCCAGAGAGCGGAGTCTAAAGAAGGGAGAGAAAGTGGGAGGGAGATAAGGAGGAAAAAGGAAGGAGGGAGATGATGTCGTCTTTTACTTATTCTTTCTCCGTTTTTTCTCTCTCCAGCTCTCTCTTTCTCTCTGTTTTTATCTGCTTGAGAGTGGAAAATGAGCAATCGAAAAAGGTGGATTATGAAAAGAGAAAAAAGGCTGCAGCAAATGTCACTCAACTTTGTCCACGTTATCATCCACCGGGGAGCAGAAAGTCTCAAAGATTCATACACTGAAAAATTATTTGACAAGAGAACGTTCCCATGTCTAAACTACTAATGAATATAAAATAGATGTTTCCAATCTTCACTTCAGATTGGCTCAATAACATTTGAAGCCATTTTAACAGTTAATTTAAATATTAATGTGGTAACAGGAAATCGCCATTTATAACAGAAGGCTCAGTGCCAGAAGGGCATATCTGGCATTAATGGTTGGTGAAAATGAAATCTATATATCAAGCATGCACTTGAGGAAATCTATTTGGTGTTCTGAAATCAACGCGAAAGAGCGTTTTTTCAAGCCAAAAATTAAAGCGAGCGAACCGGGGTGACGTCCAGCCGCGATCCCCGTCACGTTTTAAGAACGGCGCCGCATGTAACACCTCGAAAGGACAAGCCAAACTGGTAAAACACGCAGTGTGTCACGTCCGTTTACTGTGTACATCTAACATCACGATACAGCAGCCTCAGATTTCACACACTGCCATGCTGCTGACTGCCCCGCGGTGGAACGGCGGGGACAGTTAGGGAAGGTGTTGACGTCCCAAAAAAAACACACTATAATACATAATGCATACGCACGCAGATGCGCATCTCGACCCACGCACACACAGTCATCCCGGTTCCATTTACACCAACCGTTTTTTGGTTTTTTTTTGTACAGGGTGCTTATGCAGAATCCTGCCCGACACAGAAATACAGACCAGTGGTGTGTGTGTGTGCGTGTGCGTGTGCATGTGTGTGTCCTGAATTTGAACTACTTTTAAGCTTTGACAAAAGACACCATCCAGAGGAGGAGAACTGCAAAAAAAAAAAAAGATGTTGCGGGGAAACATTTTTCTCCTTCTAGGGTCAGTCCTCGCTCCATCTCCTCTTCCTCCTCCTCCTCCACCACCTCCTCCTCCTCCTCCCTTATCTCCCCCTCTGGCTCTCCTCCTCTGTAGGAGAGGCTGGTGGAGAGGCGCCAGTGGAACCTGACTGGTGTTTTCTTAACCAAGTTCATCCCTCTCCATTTCCCCCCCCTTCACTTTCAAATCATAAAGCCTGTCACACGCTGGGGGCGTACGCATGTGTAAGCATAGGGGTAGGCAAGTGTGTAAGAGTAGTGCTCAGACACACACACACACACACACACAACACACACACACACACACACACACACACACACACACACACACACACACACACACACACACACACACACACACACACACACACATATACACGGTTTGACTATCTACCCTTCACTCTACCGGGCTGGGCTTCAGTCAGCAAGCCTGTCAGGGGTGGTTGGGTATAAACATGGCCTCCTCCGCAGCTGAGGAGCTAACCCCCCCACCCCTTCTTCTCCCTCTTTGCTGCTCAGCCTTGTGTTACCAGTTTGCTTTAACAACCTACACTGGCCAACACAGTTCCCAGTAGGTAAAACAGTGTGTAGCCATCACATTTTTTTGCCATAAGATACGACTAAAAGCCTTCAGGCAAAAAAATACTTTATTGATCCCCATAGGGAAATTCTCTTTTACTGTGTGTCTCCTCCACAGGGGATGAGGAGTGCAGTGTCAGCTCCAGAGGAGCGCTGGTAGGGGATTCAGTGTCCTGCTAAAGGACACTTCAGCAGACAGCACGGAGGTTCACGCTTGGATCTCGCTTGCTTCAGCGGACAGCACAGACTGGACTCAACTGAGCTGCAGTGTGTTACAAAATTCAAGCTGAACTCCTGTGTGGTTTCCAGAAACATTTAAACAGATAAAATATTAAAAACAAGCTACAAGTGTAGAAAACTGCCTAATTGAAGGAAAATTACTGAGAATACGTTCTCAGATGTGATTGCGGGTGAATCCTCCAGGTTAAGTATGAAAGACCCTGAGAAATTATAAGCACAGATCAATTCCACTTCCTGTGCGTCTGTGTTTTCAAGCCGGCGGGGAACAAAATTTCATGGGCCCGGCAAAATAAAACACGTGTTCTCAGCTCTTGAGGATCAAAAAAAAAAAAAAAAAAAGAACATGAAACTGTGTGTGTGCGCTAAATGATTCATGAGGAGCAAACGAAAACAGGCTGGCATACAAGTGGAAAAATAGCCCGTCTGCATTTTAGATGAAGCCGGGGTCCTCCGACTCGCTGTGTCATGATATCTGGGTCTACGGTGAAACGGGCCAGAGGTGATAACACCAATTATGCATGTGTGAGGAAGCACGTTTAAGGAAAGTGTGAAAGATGGTGCAAAAATCTTAAATCACACGGCAGAATTATGGACTACCGACGAGTAAAGTGACAGGAATCAAAATCGCTTTTGCTCATATTCGAGGCTGGCGTCACTGCGAGCATTCCCCCCTGTACCTCAGTACAGAGTGTGAGGCTGGCTTCAGATTAGCTGTCCTATTCTCAGAGCAGCTATGCGTTCATGGCAGTGGCAGGGAGCTGCTGTGGCCTTCAGTGCTGCTGTCTGTTTCTAAGAATAGGCGGCAGGGTCCAGAGAACATCTCGTCTCTGAGTCTCTCTCTCCCCCACCTACCCTCCTTTTTTCTCGATGCAAAAATACACCTCAAGTATCAAGCACTTTAAATGCATACAAAAATATGATAAGCAGGAATTACATTACTACATGGATAATACACCCGGTGCGACTGCTAATGCATTTTGTCGGCGTAATTTGAATGGTCTCTTGAAATCTGATTTGCATCTTTGTATATTTTAAGCCATATACATCCAAAGCAATATAAGAGACATGTTTTTCCTTCCCTCCTTCCCTCTCTCCCCCATCACTCCCTCGTATGCCTTTGCTTTCTTGACTCCCTCTCTCCTCCTCCCCACCCCCTTGTGTGCACTAATGTGGAGGCTGAGTCTAACCCTGCTGGATGACATTACTCTGTGCTGCCTGCTGGCCTGTCTGCCTGCCTGGGGGACTCTAAAATAAAACACAGCAGTGTGGAGAGCTGGAGTGAGAGTGTGCTGTACTGTATAGGCAGCCTGACTGACATGTTGCGAGCACATACACGCACACGTGTGTGAAAGAAAGGCTTGCGGACGACCGAACGCGTATCAAAGTGTGCGGCGCGTGCGTGTGCTTGAGGTCTGTGTGCGTTTGCTGAGAGAGAGGAGGAGGTGGTGGTGGGTGGGGTGGGGTGGGGTAGGAGGCCTCCCCAGCTGTGTCCTGTCAATCATTCATGACCTAACATTGGAAAAAGCGAGGAGGGCAAGGTGGACAGGAGTGAGAGGGATGAGACGGCGAAGGGGGAGATAGTGTTTCTGAATTTTCCCTTTTGTCTGATGGAAAATAAGTCAAGGAGGGGCAAATGAGCACTGAAAGACATACAAAAATATTTTTGTCTATGTGTGTGTGTATGTGTGAGACAGTGTGTGTGTGTATGTGTGTGCGTGTGTGAGAGAGTGTGTTAGTGTGAATAACATGCTTCTGCCGGAACCCCATAGCCTGAATTCAACATCCCTCACCCTGAACAAGTGACAAAAAGATAACCACGTTTCACTTCACCGCTTCACGCCCTCTCTCTCTCTCTCTCTCTCTCTCTCTCTTACTCATTCTTTTTCTCATCCTGCTCTTCACCCCCCCTCCCTTCCTTCCTTCCTCACCTCACCCTCCCATCCCCATCTCTCTTTCCCTCTCTCTTTCTCTCTCTCTCTCTCTGTCTTTCCACATGGCTGGCCATCCTCTTCTATGTCCCAGAGGATGGGAGGCTGTGCAGTAGCTTGGCAGGCTGTCAGGGGAGCGCCGGAGAGCAGGGAACATGTAGTGACTGGAACGGGTTGGGGTGTGTGTGTGTGTGTGTGTGTGTGTGTGTGTGTGTGTGTGTGTGTGTAGGGGGTGGGGGGGCATTGGGTACAAAAAAGCACTGGCTCCCTCCTCACCTCACCGTGGCACTGGAAGAACTGGCTCCGCTTAGTGACGTTAGGCAAAAGATGCAAAAAGGGCTGAGGGCGCTAAAGAGGGGAGGTAAACACAGAGCTCTCACTCCTGCCTCTATTTTCAGAAATGTCACCGCCACGCAGCACGAGATAACAAGGCAGCAGTCGGCATGTCATCCTGTGACAGTCGTGCGGCCCTGCACTCTAGCACCCTGTCAGTAACCGACGTGACATGTCACCTTTTTTGACCCATAATTGCCACACCTGTTGCGGGGAAATTAAGGTAATTTAAAAAAAAAAACTCAACTGTTTCATCACACGAGACAGATGAACAGTCAGGATGGAAATGTTAGCTCAAAAGTTAGCACCTTTGGTTGGTGATAGAAACTGCATTTGAAAATATTTCCTTACATTTAACACAAACTTAAAGCAGGAAGGAATATAACTAACTTTTTTCTAACATTTACTTTTACGTTTTTTATCCTCATCCTGGTGTGCTTTTAAGCTTGGTTACTTGATAAGTATGGAACATTACAAAATAAGGATTAAGGGCTATCTGAGCAATGAACGTCCTCTCCTTTGACTGAACTCACTGTCTCAGTGTAATTTGTTGATCGTTTCAAGTCAGTTGCCTTGTTCCATTAAGGTGAAACTTTTTATACTTTCGTCTTGGCCAGGACTCCATTGTAAAAGAGATTCTGAATCTCAGCGGGAACATTCCTAAGATAAAAGGGCTAGAAAATATACGGTCGCAACCGCCAACCTTCCGCTACAAAGTTTCACTGTGGAGTGGTTCCTCTTCTCCTTAGATTATCTTTGTTTTGGCTCCTGACCTGACTATTGTGTAGGACTGGAGGAACAGGCTCAGCTAGACCGCAGCAAGTCTGAAGAGACTAAAAATACTGCGGTGTTAATGTCAACCCCATGTAGAAAATAACGTGTGAATGCAAGTTCAGGAAAATTATTGTCGCTGGCAACCATTAAAGGAAATCCTGACTACAGAAGCGAAAGGGCAGATTAGATGCTAAAACTAAAATGTATGCAAAGAAAACACCACTTATTCATCCATTTATCATAATGGGAACCACTGCGACCATCATGCTTTGTGTCACATAAACATTCAAATTAGTGCCGAAGCTACATGGAAATGTAGATGGTCAGTGCTAACAAGCTAGTCTTGAGCACTCGCTTTGTGTTGTTCTAATTGGAGCATTTAAGTGATCAACAATAAGGAATACAAGACATGCTCTGTCTCCGGTACATTACATTTTAACAGACCCAAGGGGCAACTGTGACTTGCATTTGTTATAAGTTACTAAAGCACTTTCTCCCTTTGGTCTCCCTTCAAAAATCCCGCCACATCACACAGCCACAGCAGACTCGTCCCAAAACAACAACATGACACTTTCACCGACCCCCGCTCCCTCCCTCCTGACAGAGAGAAAGGGGGGGGGAAGATGACAGCAGCTTTAGATCTGACATCAAACGCCGGCGAGAGAGTGAGAAAGAGAGAGGGGGAGAGGAGGAAAAAAACGGTTACATCTCTGCCGTGACAGCTTGCTGGAAGAGCCCGGCAAACACGGAGCAGTTTCTCTCTCGTTTTCTCTCCATCCTATCTATCCATCTCTCCCCCTATGTGTCTCTCTCTCTCATCAAAACTTGCCGCCGATTAGGATCTCGAGAAGCCACGCGCTTTGGATGGGATGTGAAAAACACACGGAGAACCCAAGGGGTAAAACGCCAGGATTAAAGTGGCGAGGGAACGCGAGGTGATAGTGGTTGCGGTTCAAATAGATCGGCCCCCGCGAATGCAGTGGCTCCTCGCCTCGCCTCGCTCTCTAGCTCCGGATTCACACACTGATACATCAAGGCCAGTTCTCAATTATAGCACGAGGGGAAAAAAAAAAAAAAAGCTTTTATGATGCTACTTTAGAGGAAAAGACAGAGGAAAAGGGAAGGGGGGGGCTGAATACGGAGTGTGTGAGGGTGAAAATTACAGAAAAAAAGAAGGAATGCCAAGATAAAGTAGATAACATACTACTAGTATGTTATGGAAGAAAAAAAGTCCCAGACAGAGTGTGTGACTCTGTGTGCATGTGTGTGTGTGTGTGTGTGTGTGTGTGTGTGTGTGTGTGTGTGTGTGTGTATGTGTGTGTGTGTGTGTGCATGAGAGAGAGAAAGACTCACTTAGAAAACTGACAGATAAGTCAGAAGAAAAGCAGAGGGGAAGTGTCCGTGCGTGTTGAAAGACAGAGGAGCGACTGGCGAACACAGGCTTTATCAGTTTATGGAAAATATTATGGCTTAATTTCAGTGCATACACTTAATTTTAGCTTTTCTTGCAGTTTATTCCTCCACTCCCGGGGCTGTTCCAAAGTATCTGGTAAATTAAACGGCACACACCTCAAGCAGTGCCAATATTTGCCACCATTTGCAAATGCCTATTTATTCTATTCTTGAAAGTGCTGAGGAGCTGTGAGGGGAGGAATGATATCTAGCGAGTAAAAAAGCGATTAGTTTAGCCAAAAGAAATGGAGCAGCCCACATCTCTCTCCGCTCACAGATCAGCCTGGCCTCAGCATTCCTCAATTACTCCTCCAGTCAACCTGCTTAACGATTTTTGAGCTCGCCTAAATGCCAAATGCGTGTGGGTTTGAGTGTGTGTGCGTGCATTAGTGAGGATGTCTGTGGCCGCGCATATGCTTTCCTGTGCAATGTGGGTGTATGTGTGAGCAAGTGCATGATGCCTAGGCCGCGGGTTAACACCGCGGCCCTTTTTGCCTTCGGCGTGGACGGCAGTCAAAACACAGACGTAAGCTCTGATATAAGCAGTCAAATCAGCGTCTCCCATGGGACACGAGACAAAGAGGTGGGTCGCCCTTACAATTTAATGTCAGACTGTGAGCAACAGCAGAGTCTTTTCCATACTGTGTAATGCTGTATGTGTCGATCAGTGATACTTTGTGCACAACTGTCAGTCACTCACCGGCAGACTGGACGGGCGGTCATGGGAGACGCCGTCCTCATTGTTGGCCTTCCCAGAGTTCCCTGGGGCAGGACCCCTGGTGCCGTAGGTCTCCTGCTGGGCCTCCTAGAAAGTACCACAGAGAGCCATTTAGCTCTATGATCGATAAATTCTAATGATTTATTTTACGGTGTGCCGCCTATTATTTAGAGCTCTGAAGAGTATATAAATTGGGAATTCACTAATGCTGTAAATCATTTGTTTTGGCAGTTGGGGGGGGGGAAGCAAGAAATTCCAGGGTATAATGCAGTAAAATGTGCTCGAGGTAATATTAAAACACTGACATTACAGTGTCCTTTGTCTATGAATAATAAGTTCATGGTTTAACTGCCTCCAGAACAGACTTTCCATAAGTCTTTGATGTACAAATTTAAAGGATTCTTGCTAAAAGAATGTGCGTTTATGTATATGTACATACACATTTTTTTAAAAATGTAAGTCAGCACATTTTTTGATTATTATCTTCCTTAGAGTTAAAGGAGAAATATTATCATTATTTTATTTTGGGTTACTGCTAGAGTAGGTTTACATACGAAAATGCTCAAAAACGTGTTCATCTTCTTATACTGTCCAGAGCTGCAGTGCTGTATTCCCCCTCTGTTTGAGACACTCTGTTTTAGCTCCTGTCGCTTTAAGGCTCCACCTGCTGAATACCCAGTCTGCTCTGATTGGTCAGCACACACACACCTGAGTCAGCACCGCTTACGATGCCTCAGGTTGGCTCTGTTGTGTTTGCAGCTTCCAGTTAGCTCCACTTGGCCATGAATACAGGCATAAATTATGCAAATGTAGACAAGGTGACGTAGTGTGATGTCAGAAAGTCACGAGATTAAGGCGGGACTACTGATGAGAGATTTCAGGAATAGTGTTTTTGGTGGGAGAGAGGAGCACCCGTTAACACAGACGTTGAGCTTTTTAACTTTAAAGACCTTTTACATGAACAAGAAGCCATATAACACACTGAAGCAAAGTAATGACCTGAAAAAGCATAACAGGTCTCCTTAAAAATCATTGCTTTTCCTGCTAGACGCTTGTTATGTAACGACGCAGGGCAACAACTCTCTTCTGTTATGATGAAAATTGTCTAAATGTGTGCGACGGAGATTAAGGGGAATGGGACAGACTGTTGAGAGTGTCTCAGGTTTTAAAGGGCTGTAATAAACACTCTGATTCTCAGTTAGATCGAGTCACAACACAAAGAGCCACGTTGCACAACGGAACACAAACACGCGCACGCACCCCGTTACAGTACACGCAGGCCGAAAAAAAACACACATCCAAACGCGCACCCATCGGCGCACCGCACCCGCCAATTCATTTCAACCAAATCCCGGCCTAACCACCCACTAATCCTCGAAACGTACACACGCGCATACAAACACACACCAGTACGCACGCTCAGTCCCATTGTTCAATCCAAGTCATTTTCGTTCCCTCTGTAATCACAAGCCTATCTAGTGTAAACCAATTTTCTCCCCATTGTCGGAGGTGTTGCCCTCTCCCTCTCCCTCCCTCTGTATCTCTCCCTCCTTCCCTCTCCTTCTTCCTTTCATTCACCGCGGAGGTCGTTCCTCCATCATGTTAAGCGTCTGCAGCACAATAGCAACTTGTTAAAGAGCTCTGAGTGGAAGGATTAGTGATAACTGATCGGCGAGACGCGGCGAGAGATCACACGCGAAGTGCTTGCACACACAACATACGGACGAGCCGCCACGCGTTTATGTCTCACACACACACACACACACACACACACACACACACACACACACACACACACATAAACACAGACACAACACAACACTGTCACCCCTCCAAACAAGCAAGCATATACAGGTGATTTATATGCGCGATCATATACGTTTCACAGGAAACCCGCTGTTATGTATGCTTTACCTGTCTACAGTGTAATTTTTTGAAGCGTGTGTGTGTATATAATAATATAATTTTATAGCTGAAGATTATCCTTCACAGCAAGAGATGTATCATGCGAAATGGATCTATTATTAGAGCATTAAATGGGTCGTAATTTGTGCATCCGGGGCTGAGTGATACCATTTCTATACTACCTTTTTTTACCATTCTTTATGAAATCTGATATTAGGGTTTTATGCACCCTCTATATGTAGCTGTAAAGTTACTCTGTGCACACAGTTTGCATGCTGCATTAGAAGCAGTGCACACACAAACGCGCGCTCGCAGAGCCGAGAAGTTAATGTATTCATTCATCCATTATTAAGGAAAGGTAATGTAATGACCTTAAATGCCCTAGAGTGCTCCCTTCATGTCCACATTTCAATTATTAGCCAATTAAATCACCGAAGCACCAATTCTAAAAATATAGAACATTTTAAATATCTTTATGTTTCCTAAAATGCCGATCATTCCTATTTTTGTAGGTATATGGTGGAAAGTACTGCCCTTAACATAAGATGAATCTATAACTCTCGCTTTGTTAGTGTCACGTTTCAACCACTGATTTACTTCAATGCCATAGATTCCTGTAGCCGTGTTCCTAAATCTGGTCCTGCAGTCTCTAGTCTCTAGTCTAGTCTTTAGTCTAGCAATGGATTGCTGAATGTGTTCTAAATCTTCTTTTCGAACTCTCTCTTTAACTTAGGATAAACCATTCCCTAAATCTTAGTTTTCTTAGCAAATAGACAGGTAATAAAGGCCACGTCAGCAACATTTAAAATGACAGGAAAGTAGGCCATATTTCTGGGTGACAGTGAGAGATGGAGAGGAAAAAATGTGGGTCAACAATCTCAAATGATTGTGATGGTATTTAAAAAACAGGGTTCCTACACCTTTTCCACGGCCAAATTCAAGCACTTTTCAAGCATTTTCACACTTTTTCAGCATTTTACTTCTGTCAGAGTGACCGTCGCACTTAATCTCATTAAATCCGATGCTATTTTTGAAAGAAACAAATTATGTTTCAGTATGGTGATGGAAAACAAAAAACGTTTCATATTTTAAAATGTGTTACTGTGTAGACTAAGCACCCTATATAACCTGGCAGAGCAAATGTAAAGCAATTTATAATGAAAGTAAGGCACTTAGGCCTACAACTTCAAGCATTTTCAATCACTTTTCAAACCAAATTAATATTAAAGCTGTTTTAAGGATTTCCAGTCAAATTCTACCAGTGCACAATAAACAGTAAATACACACAGTTTCTTATCAAGAAGAAAAACATTTTTTATTTTTTTTTGACAGATTAGAAGATGAAAATCACACATTCATTGCTGTGTTGATCAATATTATCTTCAATTGTCCATTATTATGTTTATTTTCTCATTCATACCATGGGATATAAATAAATAGAGCTCAACTACCTTTAATCGTTATTCAAATAATAATCATAATGAAAATGGACCAAATAAGTGGAACCTCAGGCCATAATCTTGCCACAATAGCTTCCGTATTCCTTCCATAGCCTCAAAGCTAAAAACCAGCAACATCCCCCTTAACCACGTCTAAAAGCCAGAGGGGAAACCCTGTTCACCCAGATGTGGTTCAATCACTGGATCACATATCATCCCATAAGTGGGTGGGTGCGGAGAGACTCTTAACAACAGGAGTGCAGTGAAGAACGGAGGCGCTATTTTAAAAAACAAAGCCACGCTAGTTTCCTCGTCAGGGCCCTGGGCAAGCCCTGTGTTTGTGTGCACAGCCCCCGTGTTTATCAATGGGCACCTGGATGCACGCCAAACGCCGGGCTTTTTATTACACTGGTCGGAAGTGATTCATTTGAAGCAGAAACCAGCCTTACACACAAATACACCTCCACAGGTAAATAAAGGGGAGGCAGTTTTCTGAGCGGCGGACACGCTGACACGTGCATCGTTCAGTTCACAGACCCAAAATGCACACATGGACAGATAGCTGCTCAGACAGTGAAATGAGAACAGAAGAGAAGCTGCTGACCCAAGTCCAATATTTACTCAGGCATATGAGTCTGTAGTGCGTGCGTGCATGTGTGCATTAGTGTGTGTGTTGTCTGTGTGTGTGTGTGTGTGTGTGTGCGTGTGTGTGTATACTCCAGGGGATTTCCGTTTTAAGTGGGTCAAAGTGAGGTTAGCCTCATACTACTGTTTACACTCACGTTCTTACATCATCACTGTCAACTGTAATATGGACGGAGAGGGTGAGAGAGAGGGAAACAGACTCCGGGAGGAGGGAGGGCAGACAGAAAGAGATGCTGGGAGAGCGATACAGAGGGTGGAGATGCAAAGAGACATTGAGGAGGAGAAAAAGAGGAGGCAGGAAGGCACAGGGATCGAGAGAGGAGATGGAGACAGGGGAAGAAAAAAGTGAAAAAAAAGACTAGAAAAAAAGCGAGAACGAGAGAACATCAGAGGCAAATGAAGGAGTGCTGCGAGTGCATCCTTTCATTTGAGTTTTTTCCAGTCCATTGTCTCAAAATCCCATTTCCCAGCTAATTTAGAAGCTTCTAAAATACACTCCACTCCATACCTTAAGCCTTAGGCCACAGCTAATCCTGTCTTCACACACACACACACGCGTGCGCACACACACGCACACACACGCACACACAGAGACACGCTCATTCATCCTCCGTGCTTTTCAAAAGACTTCATCTTGGCATAGTAGAAACGAATGAAGGATATTGAAGGCAAGCGTTTGAAGTACATGAGGGAATGCAGGAATCAAACTGTGAGTTAAATGCTATTAGACAGCTGTGTGGAGAGGCAGTGTAATATTAGATTTGATTGAATAGATGACTGCTGAATGTGGTGTAATATATAGAGCTGGAGAGGCTTTATGCGGACGTAAATCAATATTGCGGCACCATGTTAATCCCAGCCACTCAGGCGCGGGGAGTTGGCCGGGAAAGTGGGAAATGTTCGGAAAAAAGCAAGAAGCGCGGCGACTGTTTGGGACGTGAGACTTGCAGGTACCTACTTTCAAAAGTAGTCTAGTAATTTAATCTCTCGTACCGTGTCAGCGTGATGGCAGAATTTCTTGGAGAGGGTCAAAGGTCAGATCCTAGAGTTCGGGTTTTAGTCTTTCAGTTTAAGAGAAATCTAGGCCACAGCGCCGCCTCAAACACTGATTCCAACCGTGAGACACAACCAATTTGACACTTCCTTTCTTTTTCCGCTCACACCTAATTAAAGAACATTGTCCCAGCTCTGTGTGCTGCACACATTCTTAGCTGTTTTTTTCAAGCAGGGAGCAACAAGGGGAAATGTTGCCTTGCCGGTGCGAGTCTCATTGCCTCGGAAAACGAGAGAAGCGGAAACGGGCGCGACAGCGAGCAAAGCGCATCTGATGCCACCCCACCCGACACGACAGAAAGCAGCGAGAGCAAAAAATTCACAGCCATTACGTTAAGATGATTTTGGCTGACATCTGCCTCAATCTCGTTTTTGTGGAGAACAGCATGAAGAAAGATGTGGATTACTTTAAACTACACTTTTTCAAAAATGTTAACATGCTTGCTTTTTAATCCTTTTTTCCACCGCCATTGTTCGCTCAGGGCTATCTTGCCTTTTATAGGCTTTGTGTGCAGATGTAGGTGTTTTTTCGTCACATGTTGGCTCTCGCTTTACTACATTTCGTTGCATCTTCTTCTCACATCTTTTTTGTGCTCTCTTAATCATATTTGCTTTTATTTTCGGCCCGCATCACACCACCTCTTTCTCTCTCCTCTTTTTCCTTTCTGTCCGTACCCTCTCCCCATTAAAGGCACAGTATGTAAGAACTGGCCACCTGTCAAATTCATTATCTGAAAAAAAAGGGAGGGGTATATCGCTTACTGCTAACTGCTAGCTGCTGGCTAGTTAGCTCAGCTAGATGTGCAGCTAGTGGGGGAAGTGTTGGTGTTTAATCCATTAGCGCGAGACTGGGAAGCACTGGGGCTAGCTGGTTAGCATGCTAGCCTCGGTAGGTAGCTCTGCAACACAATACAAAGCCCTCGTAAGATTTGATCATTTCAGTTGTATTAATCTAAACATTTTCAGCTAAAATTCTTACATCAATCTTTCGCTTTCTCTCACACTTGATCCTCTTCCCCGTCACCCTCTCCATCCTCTTCATCAAGACTACCTCCACCCCTTCTCTCCTCCTCCATCCATTCCTCCCTGTCTCCAGCCGCTCTCCTCATGACTACCAAATGAATTAGTCATCCCCCCGTTTTCCCCTGCACCTTGGCAGATGCACATCTCCACAAAATCTGACGCTAATGCCATTAATATTCATTAAAAATTAAGCTTAATTGCGTGTCTTTAGGAGAGAGGCCCATAACCCCCCCACTACCACCGCACTCCTAACACACTGCCTTACCATACACACACACACACACACACACACGCACACACCACGAACCCCAGCGCACCCCCTGCCACATTACCCCAAAGACTAGGAGCCTCCGGTGTCCACTGGGAAAGACCTTAAGAAGCGCATACGCACACCCACTCATATAGAGAGAGATGCTGTGATTGAAGGGTCAGACGGTGGTGTGAAGTGAGGAGGTGTGTTTTCCGAGGTTTCTGCTGTATCTGAACTATGTTTGTATCCGCCGCACAAACAGACATGTAAGGTACAGCCTCTACGTATCAGACAGAGGCGGAGGAGGGAGGCATCCATATTCAACATCCTGCATTGATTTACACACGCGCATGCACACACACACACACACACGCACACACACACACACACACACACACACACACACACACACACACACACACACGGCTGGTTTAGACTTGCAGATATGCACACACACTCCCACCAATCAGACTGACTGAACTATAATTGAAGCAACAATCAGCGTTGAGAGCGAGCTACGCCGCGTTCTGAGAAAATGTGACAAATCAACATTTGGTTATGATTTGCTCGTATTCCATGTTTTCTTGACTCTTACATCTTTTGAACCCGTTTTTGAATATTGGGAAAACATTTGCAGTTACATTCTGATTATGTCGAAAAATGTATCATAGAGCAGACCCACATCCATCGCCTGTAACGGCCTTTAAAATGCGGTGTGTTGGTTGGACTCAATGCAAATGACAGGCATTTATTCAGGCTACAGCCTATTATTATCATCACGGCAAAAGGTGACCATTAGAATGGAAACGGCTGTTGTACGTGCATACTTGGACGCCAGGATGCCTGTGTGTGTATGCCTATATGTCCGTGAGCTCCGTGTGTCTGAGCGTGTGTGTATGTGTGTGTCCGGCCTATCTTAATGGGTCCATTTGTAGCGGGGCCTGTTCTAGTGCTGTGTCCTTCAGATTGGATTCTATCTCAGCAATCCCCCTGACCTTTAGCACAAAGAGACTACAAGAGAGGACCAGAGCTCTGACACAGGACACACACACACACACACACACAGCCGGTGTACACACACACACTCAGCCACAAGCAAGCATTCTTGCCTATGTAAACAGAAATGCACATGCACACGTGCAGACACACGCTCCCATACCAGGGACGATGTCAGATGTAGCTAGCAGTGTAAGCCGCAGATGCCGTAGCTGGGGCTTTTCATTCCCATTACTCTACACAGGCTAATCAAACACGAGTCAGTCTTTGTACCATCTTCACTTCACACACTCTTCGCAAGTCACCACCACCCC
Organism: Diplodus puntazzo; assembly: GCA_963678695.2. NCBI lineage: Eukaryota > Metazoa > Chordata > Actinopteri > Spariformes > Sparidae > Diplodus > Diplodus puntazzo. The sequence goes on from OZ023175.1 coordinate 17,017,910, forward strand.
CATCCGCCCATTCACTTCAATTGCTTTGGCTCGCTGTTAAAGAGGACATCCACCCAAACTGGTATACACCCACATGACTTTTGCTGAAGCACGGCGGAACAATAGCAGTGTGTTGGCGAACTCGACTTTGACTGTGACATGTTTTTTTTTTTTTCCTGGTGGTGTTTTCTCTTTCTCTCTGTCTGTGAAGTCTGTATCCAGGAACAAATGTAGCGGCATTTCCAAACAAATGGCAGCTAAATGAGGCCCCTAGGGTGCTGTGCCGCTAACTACCGGCCCCCTTTTTTTTTCCCGAGCCATTATGATTGTCCTAACCGTTCCAAAAAACACCTCTCCCGTCCTCGTTCATTTGCATTTGAATTGCGGCTCGGCTGTACAAAAACAAACATAAATCAAAAAAGGAGGGGGAAAAAAAGAAGAAGAAAAAAAAACAGTGGCAGATTCTAGTCGAGCAATTAGCGAGTGTCAGTCAACGCGGAGGTAAAAAACACACTAAATTAAAAACATTGTCTCAAACACAGGCGGACACACTATCACACACACATGCTCACACACACAAAACCTTTGCTGGCATATACAGTATATATATATATTTTTTTTTTTCAATTTTATCATTTAGTTTTTGCCTGAAAAACTCATCAAGCTTAAGTGCTCGTCAGCTGCGGCCAATCGGAGTGCGGCAGGCCCAGGGTTGCCGTGGCGATACGCGGGGACATTTAGAGGACTCCGATAAACTCTGCCATTTAAAAGGTTATGACAATTAACGCGGCTCTCCGCAAATTACCACTGCCAGACCTTTACCCACGGACGTCTCTCTCTCCCTCTTATCACCCGGCACCCAGCCTCGCTCTCTCTCCCTCCACCTCCTCCTCTCTCTCTCGCCATATGCCCTCCATTTCCACAGCCTGTCCTCCCTCCATCCCTCGCTCCCTCCCTCTTCCTGTCCACCCCCTTTCCCAGCCAGCAGCACTTTTATTATCCTGTTAATTAACAGAGTTCTTCACTTAATATTCAAATGGTGACCAATTAATGACATTGAACTTTGGGCGCCCCACCCACCTACACACAGTGCCCCCTTCACGCACACGCACACGCACACGCACACACACACACAATCATACCCCTTCACTCTCACCGCCACATCTCATTCACTCTCTCTCTTCACACGCACTCCTTCCTGCCACTCATTTCCTCCTTGTCCCCTCAACTTCCCTTCCTGTCCCTCCACCTTGTCGCCGAGGTGAGCTCCCATTTCCGTGTGAGAGGGAGTGTGTGTGTGTATACGTGTGTGTGTGTGCATTGGGGGTGCAGGCACAGTGATTGAGGCAGCCGAGCAAGTATACAGCGAGGGGGTAATAAAGCCAGGGGGGGCAGGCCGCAGAAAGGCTCGACGGCCTTTTAATTAACCTGGTGTGATTAAAAGCGGGGGTGGGGGAAGGTGGGAGAAAGGGCCTGCTGCTGCAGTCGGTTGGGGTTGAAGGGGTGACAGACAGGAAATAGGAAATGGCACGATGCTACTACTGGAAGGGAAAAGACCCAGACAATATGTTAGTACAGGAGCAGCTGATGGTCTGCTGGGCGTTGAGAATGATCTAATCAAACGAATAAAGTGTCTTGTAGGGGTTGCAGAAGTATCGACACTTCATGTTAAAATGGTTCAAAAATCTGCATTCAATAGCATCGTCAGTGCCAAAGCTACAAAAAAAAAACACAGATCTACAATGAGGTTTTCTACTCAAAGTAAGACGGATAAATGTGTTGGTAGGGATTTTTTTTTGTACGGATTGTTAATAAAGAACAATCCTTTTATGCGGGCCCACAACTTTTTTTTTCTTCATTTGATGTGGTATCAAAAGAGGTTTTGAGCATTGTATCAAAGTTTTAAATTCTGGTGTTGCGCCCGCTGTAGATAGAAAGCATTCCAGCCAGGCATTATGAAAAAAAGAAAACATTTTAAAATTTAAAATTCAACTCAACTCGGTGAAAGGCATTGTCACACTCACATTGTTGTTTAGAAAACCCGGACATAATGAAGATACATGCTTTTCACAGGATGTCAGCGACTCACTACAATCTTCGAATCTTAAAACATACATCTATATCAGAATCTTTTTCTCCCTATTATTGGTATTGGTTATACTCATGAGCATCACTTAGCAGCGTCTACAACCACTGAATCAGCCTCCTCTTCCATGTAGGTCCCTGTAAAGTGAGCTTGTCTCCTCCAATCAGCTGAGAGCTCCTCTGTGCCACGGCGGCGCCGCTCCCCAGAGCCTACTCTCTGACAGGAAGAGGAAATAGTTAAAGGCCAATAGAGGAAATGACCGGTGGGATCAGTTTCACACAAGAGAGTGGGATAGGAGGGTTTTTATTGTGCTGGGAGTAAATGTCACAGGGAATGACTTCCTTCTTCAAAGACCACCAGTCAAATTCCAAACAACTCTACTACGCACCCACTCAGGGGCGTGCTCACCCTACAGTTTATTTTACGTGAAAAACATCGCAAAGATGTATTCCGTTACATGTAATGACTCTCTGGACATAAATTTAACACACTGTTTCTCTGTGAAAAATTAAATAGAGGGTCCTGATCAAAGCCGGCAGCATGTTCCTCTCACAACATTATGAGTTTAGAGCCTGGCAGCAGGCCAGCATTGCCTTTCACCTCCTTCCTCTCTGACCCCCCTCGTTCTCCCCCTGTCACACTCCAGTGTATACTGCCCAATAAAAGCAAACATACTATAAAAAATCATCTCCAAAAATTCTCGAAATTACGGCTCTCTCATTTCCGTTTTTATGAGGCAGAAAGTGTTAGACGGTAACAAAATATCACGCTCTTCATCTGTTATGTGTCAACTGTAATACGGCCAGGGGAGAGGAAGAAAGGGCACGGATCTTTCTCCTTTTAAGTGATTTGTCTCGCGCTGTAATTGAAGCCAACAATCGGACCAAAAACATTAGGGTCCTGATATTAAGACTGTCTTCCAAAATAAATTCCTTCCAGATTCCTAATCTATGAGCTTAATATCTTTTTCCCACAAAGCAGAAATCATTTTTATTGCAATTCTAACTGCCTCGATTCAACAGCATTTGTTGGGAAGTGACATGCAAAGATACAAATATGAAACTGAATAGTATGTGAGGTCAAAAAGTCCTCTTAACTGATCAAGTTGAAGTATATTTCACAGTGGTTTTTTTTTAGAATTACGACACATCATCAATTTAAAAATATCTGGTGCTGTCAGAACTCAAAAACCACCGACAAACCACCGACATTTATTTTTTTTTCCCATTGATGTGATATCAAATATTTTTGTATTTTTTTCCCACATCAGCCTTGATGTCTTTGAAATGTCTTTTTAGCCGGCTCCGCTCCTTGCAATCAGATGAGGTCAGAGCAGTGCAATAGACTCAATAGAAAGACGGCATTTTTCGCTTCGATTTGTTACAAAACCAGCTAATAGCGGTCGGTTGCAGAGCAAATTCTATGTCAAAGGCAGCTGGAATGGTTCCATCAACTGGAGGATGTCCTCTGGCTAGGGTTAATGGGAGTGGAGTGGGGGGAAAGGAACTGCGGAGAGCGGCGGAAGAACAAAATAAAGAACTTTTCAGCTTGGGTTTCTCCGAGTGATGCAGGGTCAAAAAACAGGGGTCAAAACCACAATGACGTCCTAATCTGGCGTGCGCTTGCAATTGTGTGTATGTGCGTGCATGTAATCCGCTCCGTGCGGCTCACATCATGTCTCATTTCAGCCCGGAATCACAGAGAAAGGTCACCGTTTGACCTTTTCACAGCTCGGAATTGCTACAGCGCAGTGGGCTGATTAGTGTACACACAGACACACACATACACAAAAAAAACTGACACAAGAGACGCACACTTGCTCAGAACAGGAGGAAAGCAAACCAAATCCTCGACTTGTAATCTTGGACAGCTGCACTGTGTATGTTTTATTTCCAGACATGTTTACTCTTAGATCCAAAACCAAAGACAAGGACCTGGCATCTTTGTGATTTAAATGCTTTCTGGTGTTTTCCGGCGCTCTCTCCCTCGCTAAATTACTCCCTTACTCAATCGATGGACAATTAACTTTGTCTTAATGCCACCGCACAGGCTTGTTTTTGTTATGTGTGAAATGTCATGTTTTTTAATGATCAATATTGTGTATTTTTCAGTAATTACTTGAACATAAACTCTCGAAATAAAGTGAGCGCTTGGACCTGGTTTTTTGCACTTGTTATACAAGAGAGAACTGAGTGTGAAAAAACCCATTTCAAGGGAGCCTATTAGCCTATTACCAGCTATAAATTTCCATTTACACATAGCATATATGTCTTCTCTTGTTTCAGATGACTTGGACTGCGAGTTGGAAAGAGTGTCCTTTAACTGTGCATGTCCATTAATAGCCAGGTTTCTTGTTAAAGCCCATTTCCCACATGGAGTATGGGAGCTGGGAGCTTATTAGTGGACGGAAAGAGTGGATTCAGTTAGTTCCATCCATAGTTTGATGGCGAGTAGACAGGAGCAAGGAAGGAGTTGGCGTATCGCCTGCTGTGTTGCTGGGAAATAAAAATGCTGTGTAGCTCCGACACATACGAAGGATTTCTAGATTAAAGGTGAAGACAGCGGGATGCGACATCGATGCAATGGCTGCTGAAGGTATTTTGGCTTTTATGCAGCGCTAACAAGCGTCTGTGCTGATTGAAACATTTTCCATTACAAGGCGTGCATTCATACAGTAAAAACGAGAAACAGAAGAAAACCAGCTCCCTGGTCATCACAGCAGTCGGCACAGCAGTGCAGGTGAAACAAGGCTTTGGCCAATCAAAGTGCTCGGGCAGAACTACCTAGTGTATAAATGCCAGCAAGGGTCAATTGCCGCCACATCATCAGCGATGATGAAAACACACCATTACTGTCGCAAAATGTCAAGGTGGCCATGGATCTCAGCCTCTCCTAGTTAGAGTGAATAATGTTTGTTCAGTAGGCTGCATGGTCTCTGTGTGTGCGCGTGTGTGTGTGTATGTGTGTGTGTCAGCATGTTAAGTGAGGAAACAAGAGTAAGTGCTTTTTCAGTGTGAGACAATAGGCACGCTGGCTGAAATGTTCACTCAGAATGAAAATTACTATGCTAAGACTAACGATTTCCTTTTTTGACAACGTGCTTTTGTGTTCACAATGGCTTTTTGCTTGGCTATTTGTCTTGGTGTGTTCAATATTCAAGGCTGTCTAAAAGAAGGTTTAACTACATCACAGTAAATCACAGTGTAACTACCTAGACAGACGCAACGACACCACTGCCAAATGGCATCAACTAGTGCAGATGCTAAATAAGTCTATTCCCATTTGTGAACTACTAATGGCTGATATGGTGTCTGGGCCAAAATAAAGGATGCTTTGTGAACATAGTGCTGTCTCTGCTGCCCTGTGCTGATATTTGCTGAGATTAAATGATTCTGCGTAGCAAATTTTTCTTTGTGTATCCTGGTCTGTGCTGTTTTTATATAGTCTGTACAGTTCTGTCCTGTAAAGATGAGCTGTCCGCGTGGATATCTTCATTAATATCACTCGCTGTTGGTTTGTGGCAGAGGTACGGATGATTCACGTGTAGAAAAGTAGCAATCAATCTCATGCAATATAAAGGTCCAGTGTGTAGGATGTTGTGGCATCTACACTGTCAAAAATGACAAAGTAATCCAAAAACCTTTCAACTTGTACAACTCAGATTAATAGTCTACTTTACCTGGTATTTCTGGGCTAATATGCCACTTTTAATGTTCACAGTGTAGCAGTGTATTTATAGACCAACTGAACATCCCTCGTTTTTACCCTCTCCTCCGGTGGCCACTAAAAAGGGATAAACTGTCTGTTTAAAACACAAAAGGCCCTTTCTAGAGTCAGCGTTTGGTAGACTACATGGAAGAGGACCCAACACAATGATTCTTCGTTTATAGTGATTATACCTTTATAAAAACACAATTATGACTATCATATTCCTTTTCTGCTGATAGATCCCCCTAAACCCCACATACTGGACCTTTAAAGTGCTGCTTCAAATTACTTAGTACTTTTCTTACTTCGTATAGGAAGATAAACAGTACCAATAACAACTGTTTTTGGATGTGTTTATGCGTCAGCAGCATTTTAATATTGCAGCTGGCCCACATGGTGCCACACTGACTACTTTACAAAGTCTTAGGTCTTTAACTAGCACATTTCCAATGAGATGCTTTTATGTGGCGTATGCGAAATCTACTGTCCTATTGTAATCTATTCTTTTAAAGGAAGTGTTTACTACATCTGTATATGTACTGTTTTCCTCTCAAGTATAGTGGAGTGGAAATTAAGTTTACGTTTTCACATAGTCTAATAACATTTGTACGCTGTTTCAGTGCTTCCTATGACCCACAGTGCGGTTCTCTTGTTTGCAATGCTGTGAATTGGGATTTAAATGGAGTGAAATCGAGTATTTTTAAATAAATATTATGAATTTCAAAATCCAACAACATATTAGATATGGACTAATATAGCCAATATACAACATGCCTGTATCAGCTCTGACACTGATCTTGTCATGGCCCAAGGCATCCCTGCTTCACTCAACTGTCTTTTCCTGTTCTGGTTCGTCCTGTCTTCTCCTTTCCCTCCCTGTTTCTGTCTGATCTTCCCCTTCCTGTCCAGTTCTGCTGCACTGTAATCTTTCCCGTCTCGCACTGTTCTTTCTCCTTCCCCCGTTTTGCTCTGCTGTGTTGTGATCCAGGGCAGGGCTGTTGGCCAGAGTCACTCCACATAGGCTGATAGATCTCTCTAGCTGCAGAGTGGATGGGAAACACATGGGCAGCCTTCACTCAACTCAAAAACAACTGCTTGAGCCCAGCTTCCCACTGGAAAAAACTTCTACAGAACATCATGCTGAAACTTGGCAGGACAAGTCTAGATCCATAACTGTGGAACAGGCCCTTTGCTGTACTAAGGACTGGGTTTGCACAGGCTGGTTTAGTCTACAATATATGTTTCTACACTATGATTGACTGAATATTACATTAAAATGTCCGGTATCTGTCTGTATACAGTGTGTGTGTGTGTGTGTGTGTGTGTGTGTGTGTGTGTGTGTGTGTGTGTGTGTGTGTGTGTGTGTGCGTGCGTGCGTGCATGCGTGTGTGTGTGCGTGCATGCGTGCGTGCGTGCGTGCGTGCGTGTGTGTGTGTGTGTGCGTGCGTGTGTGTGTGCTGAACTGGGGAGAGAATATTAAAATAGAGAGAAACAGGGAGAGTGAGATTTACCTAAAATACCTCACATGAATAATGCAAGGGAATAATTTGACCCATACACCAGGCATGTTGGACCACCAACACACCGCACCGTGTCGTTTACACACAAACACGCACACACACACACACACACACACACACACACACACACACAGTTTATCCCTTAAGATGATCTCGCCAATCCCAGCACTGCTAAAATATTAAAATAGAACTCATGGAAAAAAGATTTGGATGCGATCCCTTTCCTGCTGATATTTCAAATTTCATTCTTTATCTGGTATGTGACATCTGCGTATCTGATGTGTAACTGATATATGTATTCATATATATTTATTGAGTTATGGTAATCATTTCCAGTTTTCGCTCATGGCGTGCAAAGGGGACTTTGGCTACAGCTGAATCTCTTGGCTAATTTCTCCACACAGGAAACAGCGCAGTGGGTGTCTGGTTCTGCATGTGATGAGTTAATGTGTGTGTGTGTGTGTGTGCGCGCATTGGTACCTGTTGTGGCGGTGGTCGAGGCTGCAGGTAGGGGCTCTGGGTTGGGCCTGGAGGGGTCTGCTGAGGGGGGCTGAAGTACGAAGGGGTTCCTTGCTGCCCCGCCTGCTGCTGCTGCTGCTGCTGCTGGCTGTAACCCCCCATGCCCTGCTGGCCATATGGCGCCACCTGCTGAAACGAGCAATCACACAGCAATTAGAGGGGAGCTATTCAGTATGGGGTCGAAAGAGTGCCAGAAATACAAATAAAAAAGGGAGGAAATATAAGGAGGATTAAAAAGAGAATAAATAAGTAAATGTGTAAATGTAGAAAGAGTGAATTGCTAAGTAAAAAAAAAAAAATGGAAGTCAGTAGAGTGCATACCTCCGTCAAGGCCAAACACGGCCCTTTGATTTAATCTAGCCAAATCCAAAATCAAACTTAACCATAACTTAAGCTCATCAGATCTGCATCAAAATGTACTCACTCATATATACCAGCCACCTGAATAAGCCTGTTTTTTTAATCAAGATCAATGCATTGTCTCCTTAAAAATTAACAAAAATGACAAAAAAAAGCCTCTGTCTTGCAATGTTAAAGAAAGTGCCTGAATCTGTCCAAAAGTTAACAGGTCTCTATTCTGGGCCGACAACCATTCTCCAAGTTTCGTGTACATCCATTGAGTAGTTTTGGCGAAATCCTGCTCACAAACCAAAAAGTATAAAGAGTAATAAAATTATTATTTATTTATATTATCATTTTATATTGTGATTGTTGATTTTCGTTATTTTTATTGTTTCATTCATTGTTTATTCTTTCTTTGTATTCTTTTTTATGGCACTCCTATGACTCCATATAAGAGAGACTGTCAGATGCAATTAGTAGTCACTCAGATACATCAACATAAAAAGCAGGAGAGTCCTCTGGCCTGCGATACTCTAGACTGATGAAATATAAAAAACAAAACATCCCTTGTGGACCCACACAAGCTGGCCTCTATCCATTTCCCACTTCATCTGATTTTCCCTCAGCTGAAGTTCTTAATTTAGCTCAGACCAGGCTGACACCCGTCTCCCAGCAGTCCTCTCTGCCTAATGAACTCGCGCTGCAGAGAAGTCTAACTTTATGTCCTCTGGCTTGCCAAATGCATCCTCCTCTCTACATTATCTCCGTCTCGGTCAGCTCACAGATGGGATGAGGTGTGTTGGATATTACCGCTGGCCCTTCCCAGGCCGTAACCCTAATGAGGGACACATGGATGAGCGGGGCATTCCAGAGCAGAGCAGTTTAAAAAAACAAAAAAAAAAGGAAAAAAAAAACAAAAAACGAACTTGCGAGGGCGAAGTCACGCCAAGTGCCGATTCTGCATTACACGGCGGTTATGAGAGCGAATGTGAACAGGGAGTATGTGTAACAAGCTGGCACCAATACAAATGTAGTCTAAATCCCTCCTTGTCGTTTGTTATGACTACAGACAGCGCCAGGTGTTCCTCGCTCCTCTAAGGATTTCCTATGGAGGCTGGGGTTTTCTCATTCACACAGACACACACACACGCACGCTCACACAGAATCCAAGTACAGACTATTAAACAACATTTACGACCGCTGGTGAAGCACTTTGACAGCCCTTTTCATGTCATATTTTTCCCCCCATCATGTCATGTTGCTTTTTTATTCGGTGACAGGCGTAAGTGCCACCGCAAACTCATCAAACAAGCACACAGGCTGTAATTTTGGGCGTGTGTAAAGCTCACGGTCCTCCTCCAGCCTTTTGCCCTGAGCCTTAAACTTGAAATGTCCCTTTAAATCTTCTTGAGCAAGCTTGGCAAAGTAAAACTCTCTCTCCCTCACTCTCGCTCGGAGTGATTTATATCTCATGTGATGGTATTATAGGGACTCCGACGTGACGTAACCACTACACTACACTACGGTCTTGTCTGATCAAAAGCAAAGGGCGCACATCCAGAGTTGTAGTTTTACAGGGACTGTTATGAGAGAGAGAACCCACTCATAAAAGCCCTGTTGAAACTGATGGCGGGTGTAAAATATAGTGAAAACTGATCTGGCTGCAGAGGGCAAGAGGAGATTAATACGTTTGAAATAGTTTTGAAGAGTAACTTCCTTTGAGTGGGTGTTAAAAAAGAAATCTTCTCTCGACACCGGCAGAAGCTTTTTGACTCTCTGAATAGAGATGATTGGACAATGTGGAATACTTTTCACTTCAATGGAAATCTGATTAGAAAGGACAGGTTTGCGCGTGTGTGTGCACACAGTGCGGGGTGTGTGTGTGTGTGTGTGCAGAGTGTGTGAGTGTCATTAGGCCGATGAGACAGACAGACAGGGTGAGATCAGTCTAGCTGGCAGAGAGGTTAATAGCATGGCCCTGCTCATGCCAACAGCACCAGTGGATTCATTACTGCCAGCCAGGGCAACACACACACACACACACACACACACACACACACACACACACACACACACACACACACACACACACACACACACACACACACACTTACAGACATAGCACTCACATACCGATGTACTCAAATGAATGCACATGAATTCTAGTTGTCTGTATGTAGGGATTTGTTAAAGGAAGACAAACAAATACTCTCTCTCTTTCTCTCTCACACACACGAACACACACACACACACACGCACATACACACACACACACATACACACACATCATTAGATACGGATCAAAGCCACTCTGATAAAACAGTAGCATCCAGTGATCAGCAATGACAGGCTGGTGCAACACAGTGGGTCTCAACTGGAACACTACTGTTGTGGAATTGGCGAGGATTAGGTCGCCAAGCAGATCGAGACCAGACAACCGTGGGCGGGTTCCCGTCTTAGACGCGCACGATGACAGGCAGACAGACAGATAGGGCCAGACAGTGACGGAGTGAAAAGAGGTATAGATAGATACCACATAGGCGGAGTGAAAGCCAAATCACACCAAAAAAAGGGTGAACAGAGAATCTGTTCTTTAGGTTTTGTGCCTCCAAAAGAATCCTCTTGGTGCTATAAATATAACCTTGTTACGAGGCATGAAAAGCAAATGAATAAATACAAAACTACACTGGTTTCTGTTGTCTTTAAAATTGCCAGTTTGAATTGCTGAGATTTTATATGTAAAAATACACCTGGGACGCAGCTAGCGAGCATGCTGGAACGAGAAAGCGATAACACACCGGCGTCACGTCTGCTGCCTCTCTTTGCTATAAATCAGGAGAAAGCCTCCCATTCCTGAGTAGATGGGTAAAAATAAATATGTCGACTGAATATGATGTGATGTGATGTGATTCTTATTTCCTGGATTTTCATTTTCAGGATGTCAAATTATTGGTATTGCTAATAATAACCACCATTAATTGTTAGTTAGTGTTAGTGGTACTAGTTAAATAATCTTTAGCTAATAATTATTTATTAAGAAATTGTCCAAAACATGGCCAGATTGAGATCATCATCATTTATCGACCATTTACAAAGTATCCTAAATATCGATCGCAACTTTACCCTGAATAGACAAATAAGACAAATGTAATTAAAATGGCAGGAGCAGTAATAGGTTGGATTTTTAAAAAAATCTATACTTTTTACCAGTGCGTGCTAGTGGAAATATCGTGATATGTTAGTGGTACTAGTTAAATAATCTTTAGCTAATAATTATTTATTAAGAAATTGTCCAAAACATGGCCAGATTGAGATCATCATCATTTATCGACCATTTACAAAGTATCCTAAATATCGATCGCAACTTTACCCTAAATAATTGCTTCATAAATGTTTAATAAAGCATTTCAGTGAAATTACTATCAATTAGAGTTTAATTAAGAATCCATTTACCATTTATAAATGATAGTTATCATAAAGTTATACAATGAATTACCAAGTTCATACATTAGTTAATGATGACAACAGACCTTTTTTATGGCAGATATTCCGACATGTCGTAGCACTACAAGCATAAGTGTCATTAGCCCTTTTTTACGCTGCCTTTTTTTGTTCACACTGAACCAAGCAGCGATGCGGAATCAAAAGAGGCGTGACGGTACACAACATGTGTTTTTTTTTTAAACGTGTTTTGCCCGTGGTTACCACCTGTTGATCTAAACGTGTATCGGCTAACCGCTTATAATCACATGGATACAGTTATAATGTGTTGTGATTGAGATCCTGAGCCACCACGCATCGTGGAAAGTGTCGAAGTAATGTTTTTTGCGCTCATTTACATAATCACATAATCGCCATCAGTAAACAGCTGATCCTGTATGGCTTTCACTCACTGGGAGGGAGGCTGTTTTCTGGGAGAAATTTCTCTGAAGTCTTCGTTGGGCGGTTTCACAGTCGCGATTTTTTGCACCACTGTGAACTCATCGGACCGACACACTCCTGCTCTGCCATGATACTACCTCCGGAGGTGGATCAGAGCTGCAGCGAAAACTGTCCCCCCCTTTCCGCATCTGTAACTTTCACACAGATGGCAAGGCCGAGTACCAGTGATTCACGCACTGAAGGGGCAGTGTGAATGGGCTTACATTAACAATGGCCGCATTAAATTTTGTTTTGCCACTACCGAGGCCATGCATCGTGCATGCAAGCTCACTAACATGGCTTAAATGGAACAGAGCCTTTATTTATCAATGGAATTAACACTGTAACACCTGTTCCTCTCCCGCTATGACAAGTCAAAGGTCCTATTATTACTATTGAGAAGGTTAGTGGCACTGTGTCTGGCAAAAATCTGGTGACTTTTCCAGCAATTACAAGATAAAGCAGTGTGGCTGAGAGTGCTTTTGAATTCAACTTGACATGTCTGATGATCACTTGTCTCAAAAGTATACACAGATAGCACTGCTTCACACACTGCACTGAAAACACACATACATAGATGTCCACAAACACAGACACCGCAAAAGAAGTGAGCACTGCCCGTTCACAAGCAAGTGCATGCAACAGCCGTTCCGTTTGCACGCCCATGACACACTTAATATCAGAACCCCATTTCTGGAACGCACAACGCATTGTCCTCTGGGTTACAACACACGAATACAGAGAGATCCCGTTGTGACAAGACAAACAACTGAAGCTTTTTGCAGAGGACTAGGAAAATCAGAGCCGGACTTCCAATGAGAAGAACTAACTACGTTAACTCTCCCCACAGAAATTTGTTGTGTGTTTCTGAGGGACATTCAGGTGATTTGTTGATTGTGGTGGGAAGCACAGATGAACACACAGTACATTACTATCACGATATTCTTCCCGCAGTAACGATATATCATAACATGGGTAATATATCACGAAGACATAATCGATGCTATATTATAATATCTGTAACTGAAGAAGAGAGACAAATGTAATTAAAATAGCAGGAGCAGTAATAGGTTGGATTTTTAAAAAAATTTATACTTTTTACCAGTGCGTGCTAGTGGAAATATCGTGATATGTTTGATTTATCCATATACATTTTTTTTTTGTCCCACCGCTATTACCCATTAACCATCAGCAGATGCATGCAGCACTTTTGTCTGCAAGGTCTGTTTTTGTACTAGAGCGTTACAAATCCCCTGTTTAAGCGGTTGTTATCTTGGCCGGAGGTGATTGCTGTAAATGCAACCTTGAATTATTCTTTATACTCTCATTCACTCATATTGTTGACATATAGCCCATAGCTGCCTTTAACTGAAACTCTCAGAGGGGGACCTTTGTGGAACGTCCATTTTTCCAGTTTGTTCGAGATGAGAGAGTGACTGATATATAAGCAAGTCGACAGGCAATCAGGTAAGCAAGCGGAGGAGACAGACACGGAGACAAAAAAGAGAGAAATGCCGCCAGTCAGTCAGTCAAATAGGCACAGAGACAGCAGGCAGAGTGGAGGTCTAACAAGTAGCAACCTGTCACAGTGGCTTTGGGAGGAAAGAAAGAGTCATTCAAATGCAGCTTCTGTTTGATCGCTGGGGGCGGCTGTATGAATGTACTGTACCTACTGAGTACACACCAGCCCGGTGAAACCTGATTCTCTTTGACTGAGAATATGCTTAGTGATAAACAGACTCGCTGTGCTGTTGCTTATACCAATAAAAATAACTGCTGGAAGTAGAAAATAAGACCATTCGGTGCCTTTTTCCCTTCCACTCAGGTGTGTGGAAGCAGGCGAAATAACAGTGTGATTTATCCAGAGTGTCTTGGCAGGCACACAGTGTCAAATAAATGTCTGTAATGAAATGACAACAGATGTGAAGTGCTGTAGGGAGAAATGACGCAGAATAGACGTCCTGCGAAGCAAATAATTCACCATAAACTGCAGAAACAGTGTGATGAAAACAAAAGCCTTGGCGGCATATTAAGATACAAAGACAAACACTCGCACAAACACTGAGGAGAACTCCATCAAAAATCTATCAAAACAGAAGTCGAATGAAAAGGCAGACAATATCTTCCTGCTCTGCAAATGGAGGGAATAAACAGCCATCCATGGCGGTGGTGTGTGTGTGTGTGTGTGTGTGTGTGTGTGTGTGTGTGTGTGTGTGCGCCTTAAATCAGCCGTTTAAAAACCTTGCACGGAACAAGGCACTGCTTGTAATTCAATTGGGCCAATGAGCAATAGACAGGGATTTTCATAATTCTGTCAGACTGGCGATACGGCTGGCTGGCAACTGGGACCACAGGTCGCCCGCTTTGAGTGACAGATGGGCTCAGCCAACCAGAGCGCTAAGCAGAGCCACCACCCACGACCCCCTAAACACACACGCGCACACACACACACCGAGAGGCATGACAGGGGACATGCGGGCGCCACATCAGTATTAGCATGCTGTCATGCTAGCAGGCCACCACAGACCACAGAGGTGCCAGCTAGAAATATATATATATTTTATATATATAAGAGAGAGAGAAGTAATAAAGAGTCTGATGAGCTGACACAGGGAGCGAAACAGAGGAGAGGCATGATACAGACATGTGAGGAGGAGGAGGCACAGAGGAAGATGTTTAGAGAGGCAGAGATGGAGCGATAGGCAGGAGGGAGATAGAGGAAGGGTGTTACAGACTGAGATACAGTACTTAAAGGGAAGGATAAAGCGATGTTTCACGTGATAAAGACAGAGCGAGACGGATAAAGACGGTGATGCAGACATGGAGATATGTGGAGAGAAAGGGGGTTACACAGACAAGTAGCAGAGGGAGGAAGAAGAAAGGGCTTGGAGGAGGGATGGATGGGTGATGTGAAATAACCGGGAAGACGAATGGAGAGAGGAAGGAAACAAGAATGAGTGGAGCTTCGAGTTGTTTGATACCCACACAATCTGGAAAACATAGGTGATGCTGGGTTAAGAGGTGGAGACATACATACAGGTAGATACTACAGATCCCACCAGGTGAATGAAGTCAATTGATTACCGTTAGCGAGCTGGGACAGCAGCAGCGTGAGTTGGCTAGGAAGGAGAAATGTTAACTGTGTCCCATGCGGCACACTTATAATAAGTAACAAAACTAAGTGCGCTCACAAAGGTGAGTATGCTTTTCAAAAACACACATTGAATTTTTTTGTCTTTTATTTTGGAGCATGCTGTTGATGTCACACATTGGAATACGCAAAGGAAAATGAAGTCACAATGGCAAATAATATGAACATGTTGCTGTAGGTGGGGAGACACCACAAGAAAGATCGAAAGAAAACAAAAAATACAATATTTATAACCATTTTGGTTCTATAAAGTTGTATTTTGACTGGGGTTTGACTTTGCATAAACTGTATAATTCTTGTTTCACTACTGCAACAATGCGTTAACAAAAAGGATAAAGCTGGGTAAGTAGACACACTTGAGTATACTTATTAATGTCTCCTTTCTATTTACGAATACGCAGTTCTCCCCTCTGATCTATACAAATGGAAATTACTAGACAGGCCGTTACTTATAAAATAAATAGCTATTCCACCATCCTTGCGATGATTGTAGGTCACACAGATGAAGAGAGCTCGTAGAGTACACTGTCACTATTATACACATCCTGCCATCTGACGGATGCTGGAATAGCCTACACCTGCCCAACAACATTCGCTCAAACTGACATTTTTATGTGCAATCCCATCCGAACGTCATTAAATATCTCAGCACCAAGCTAAACATATCTTTTATTACTTAGTGATAAAGGAATGATATCGATTGAGAACTTGTTGGAGCAAGTTAGGTGTGTTTGGCAGCCATACCTAAGGGATGTTTGCTATGTAAGTCAAGGAAAATAAATCTTATTCAATGGGCAGGAAGAAACCAAGACGTTTGAATATAATCACACGGAGCTGTAAGCTCAGCTACTGTACCTACTGACAGACAACCGCTCTCTTAAAGCAGAATTACACACACGTGGGTTAATCGCAGCATCACTCGAGGGATGGATGTGAATGCGAAAAAGCCGACTACATTAAAATAATTACATTTGTAAACAGAGTGCAAAATGAAGTAGGGTGGTTTTTTTTTTCACAGCCAGACTCTCTCTGGCAGTTCAGTAAAACCTAACTTAAAGGCAGATAATCAAAGGAAATTTCAGCAAGGGAGCGCAGCGGGGAAACAGTAAGGGAGAAATGGCAGTGTTGACAGATCTGTCAGTCAAAAGAATGAAAAAGTATACCGGAATCAAAATAGCGCCGACGTGACTGTGGCAGTCGCCTCTTCTGTTTTTCTAAAGCAGTAGAGGCTGATCAATTCAAATTATCCAGATGTAACATTTTTCAACTGACCTGTATCTTTTCCTTTCCTTTTTCCCCGCGCTGTCTGATTTATCACGATGAAACAATGAAAAACATGTTTCTTTGTTTCAGATTGACAAAGTGATATTAACCAATGAGAAAAGGACTCTGAGCCTCATGGTATAAAAGAGGGGAGAGTTCAGGCCGTGACTTGAAGGCTGACATTTTCTGCAGCGTACTGTTTCTATAATGACCAATAATAATTGTTTCGTAGCCTAAGGTGTACATGATGTGCTGTAGGGTATGATAAAAGGAGAACATCTTTCTTTTCATTCATGCTTTCACTCCTTTGCACTGGCAGAAACATCTCAAAACGGGCCGCTGCGGCCCTGGCAGCATGTCAAAGTGTCCTTGGGTGAGATACTGAACCCCCTCCAAAAAAACTGCTCCTTATGTGCTGGACGGCACCTTGCATGGCAGCCACTTATCATTACGCTCCAGTGTGTGAATTACTGTAAGTCGTTTTGCACAAATGCATCTGCTAAATGCCGTGAATGTAAAAATGTCTGACACGATTTTCCAACTAGACAACGACTGAAATTAGTGCTGCGCATTTATTTTTCTATGGTGGGTTTGAAAAATAAATGTTATAGTAGCAGCGGTGTTGTCAGATACAGTTAACTAACTGATCTAGTTAAAAAGAAACAGTTGTGGTGAATGCACAAAGATCTTGAAACAGAAGTGATGTGGGAGGCATGGAGCTGGGTACTCTTGGGTAATTCTAACATTTCATCGATTTGTATGTTATGTTTCTGCATGGTGATGTGTTGGGTAGCTGCCGGTGCTAATGCCAGTGTTATGGGTTTTACTTTCCCATATTCTGTGAGTGTATTACTTGTTTTGTGTTTGTTATACTTGTTTATGGTGTTTTTGTGTGTGTTTATTTCATATTTATATCACAACAACATGGCAACATACTATTTCCATATTATTCTATTTCATATATATTAAGATGGTTTTTCGACTTTATGTTCATCGGGCAAATTTATAGTCTCACAATATGAGCTTTCCCTCTCCGCGTTTTGTAAGTTGACATCTAAGGAAACACATTAGTTCTTTGGATGTGAGCTGAACCGACAAGAGGTTATCATTACACTCAGGGCCAAAACAAATCAGGCAGCCTCTCCTCAGCTCCTCAGGCCGATAAGATCAGCCGCTCATAGCCTAAACCACGTGCGCTCATCTCCTGAACACGGGACGGGATGGGAGTACTATCGCTGGTTCGTGAATCGCAGGCGAAGGTGAGTCCCTTAATGAAATATGAGGCGTCAGAGGGAAGGATCAGCATCAACAGGCTCATGATTAAACATAAAGGAGCACAAGAAGGGGATGCATCACTGTAGTTGTCACCGTCCTTCGCGCATCTCTCCCCCCAAGGTAACGGCGTTCTCCGTTGCTCCGTACCTCTCTGATCTCCCTTCCTCCCGCTCCTCCCCCTTCCCTCGCACACATTGGGAGGGCCCTTGACACCTCAAGGAATGAGCTGCCCTTACACGGCTGAGGGAAAGAGTGAGGGACAGGAGGAGTGATATACAGGACTCTCAATCGTGACGACCTAGACCCTACACATCAAGCAAAGACTAAATATAAAAATATAGAAACAGTCATATTCAGGGAACAAAGAAAAACTAGGCTGCAGATGAATTAAATATATTTTTTTCCTTTTATTATGAAGCATGGTGCACTTCATATACTGCAGGTTTTTTATTCCCAAATGAAAACACAAGCCTGTCTATTCAAAGATTGTGACTTATCGACCTGGTGATAACATCAACATTGCACTGACGGCGAGTGAAAGCGAGCAGATAGTCGACTGATAGACACGCAGGCGTGTTTTTTTTCTATATTTTCATCTCGGATCCCTTTCTAAAGACTGCCAAATGTTGCACTCTGCCCCCGTCTGTCTTTCTTTATTTTTCCCTCTCTCTAATTCTCTGTTTCTGCTCGCATCAATTGATGGCTGGCTGCGACTAGCTGTGCCTGTGTTGTTCCAGGCAGAGCCGTAATGGAGACATTTGGAGAGGCAGAGCAGGGCAGGTTAATGCTCTCTGTAATGTGTGTGTGAACAGCGATTTATTTTTTTTCAGTTTTTTTTTTTTTTCTCTTTCGCGAGAGCCTCTGGGCCCCGTGCCACCGGCTCCAAATGTTTTCCCCTACTAAACTCCTGACCCCAATCTGTGGCCAAGAAAGACAGAAGAGAGAGGGGAAATTGAGAAAGAGGGAGCGAGGAAAAAAGCCAATGTGATTCATTGTTGGGGGGGGGGGGAGTCAAAAACGGATCTGAACGAGCTGGGGAGGGAG
Source organism: Diplodus puntazzo (assembly GCA_963678695.2). NCBI lineage: Eukaryota > Metazoa > Chordata > Actinopteri > Spariformes > Sparidae > Diplodus > Diplodus puntazzo. Next base: position 17,036,718 of record OZ023175.1, read on the forward strand.
GGAGGGAGGGAGAGGGGTGGTGCAGGTCACAGTTCTTGATACTGAAGGAGTTATAGCCGGCTTTCCCGAGGAGAGCGTGTGAGAGAAAAGGAAAACACACCGCTGATCACCTGAAACGTTCCTTAGTACAGAATTTCTCAATGTTTATATTGGAGCATGTAGTGCGGAAAAGGCTTGATCTTGAATTCAGTCTTGACAGATTCAAAATAATCACCCTTAAATTACAAAGGGGAGAGGAAGGAAAGGAGGCCTGTGACACGTGTAAACATCACAATTCAACACAAAATAGCCCTAAAACGTCTCTCAGATCAATCATTTCGGCTCACGGCGGCTCAGCTCATTTTTCACCGCTTGCAGTGATGACAGGCTCGAACTTGTGTAGGAGTCATGTCAATTACATCTGAACAGGGAGGGAGGGGAGGAAGGGGGGCTTCTAGTTGAAACACGCTTGTTCGCCATTAGCGGTCGACATCAGCTCAGGAGATTATTCTCGTATTTTTACATCCCCTGCAGCGCGGCCGGCTTCTTTAGGTGCCGACGCTCCGAGGCGCCGCTGCGTTAAATGACTGTGACACAATGGATCGCCAAGTTCCTTCGGGTTGCCGCTGGATGCCGTGTGGGGTGTAAGGGATGAATCAGGTGTTGGTGATGTGAGGATGACAGGGGAAAGAGGGGAAGGTAGGTAAGCCCGTGTTTCACCATGACACCTTTTGAAGGATCGCACCTCAGACGTGATGACTTAACTGTGCTTTGCGTCAACACCTTGCTTAAGTAAATCTGTGGAGTGCTGAAGTGCTCATGAGCAAGCGTCTGTATCCCAGGAGGAAACCTTAAAGGAAATCTATTGTGCTTGTTTTTGTTTTTTACTATCCTTCAGTGTGTTGTATAGAATTTTGTGAACGCAAAAGACTTTAAAATCAAAAAGTCTCTCTCCCACAGAAGAAGGCCCTGAAGGCCCGAGACACCTCGTCAGTAGTCCCGCCTTTAAATCTGTGATTTTGTGACATGACATGTCATACATTTGCATAATCTTTGCCTATATTCACAGGCAAAGTGCAGCTAATTGGAAGCTAAAGATGCTGGCTCAGGCGTGTGTGAGCTGATCAGTCAGAGCAGACCGGGTTTTTAGGAGGGGGAGGGCCTTAAAGAGACAGGAGCTACAACAAAGCATTTGAGACAGAGACAACATAAGAAAACCCATGTGTTTTGAGCATTAGAACATGTAAACCTATTCTAGTAGTAACCCAAAATAAAACTATGAACCTTAAAAATGAGCATAGCGCGTCTACTTTAAAAACAACCATTTTACGAGTTGCCAGTTTATTAGGTACACCTAGCAGCAACTAATGCATTCTAATAGGAGAGTCCTGCAATAAATCCCACCTTCAACAAGGTTATAATGTTCAGTTTTTATCCAACTATTATGAGGTGTTGATTCAACTTAACGGTCATTAGAGCTGCACGGCATTAATACAGAGAGGCGTTTATATAAACACAAAACGCCTCTCTGTACAATGCAGCACAGTTCAACACCACCACAAGAGCCAGCCTCCAAAGTGACCGTAAAGTTGAATCAACATGTCTCCAACAAAAACCTTACCATTATCACCTCCACAAAGGGAGTATTTATTGCAGAACTGCTGCACAAGACTGCATTAGCTTTAGCTAGGTGAAGCTAATAAACCAGCGGCTAACATTTACGTATTGCCATGTCAACCAGAGAAAACACAGGAGAGGGCATGCATCACCAAACAAAACACATCACACAGACAGCTCTGAGCTTGTGTATTGACCTAAAATATCTTTAAGTTGTATTGGCCTGAATATACGATCATGTTTTACACTTATACATTCAACATTTCCTCTCTCTGCCTGTCTACCTTTTCTGTTAATTGTGAAGAAACATATTAGACACTGAGCCAAGTGTTTTTTTGATCATATGTATCGCCTGGTTAAAGATGATTCTCCTGATTTTAAGTCTACACTATATTTCATTTGACAAATTTTATGAAGAGGCTGTGTTTATCTATCTTACAGTTTTAACTCAAAATACAGGTCAATCTAAATCCAAGTCGATACTGAATGTTAGGCGTACTTTGAAGTTACACTCCATAGTCTATACAGCCGGGACCCGCTTCATCTTCCCTTCTCATATCAATCTAACACCGAATGGATAGATGTGAGCTGAATCTAGGTAACACCTTGATCATGCCAATCTATGCCTTCTCAGATCTTTTTTTCAAATGTTGATGGTGTGTCACGTCACTTCACTTCAACATTCTACAAAAATGAAGCCCAGGCAGAAACCGAAGACGGTGGAGCAGACTTGACCCGTGCAAAAAAATCTATCTCTAATCTGGGAGAAAACTGAGATGAATTCTCGGTGAACCAATTAGAGCGGCAACTAATCCCCTCGTAACTCGTCAAAGACGTAAAGCATCCCTTTCTTTCACCCTCTCTTCCTCGCACCCTCCGTTTCGCTCCTCTTTCATCTCCCTGCTCTTTTATCTTATCAATAGGCGCATATAGCGCGCTGCAGACACAGCGTGCCGAGCCTGGATCTTTCAAAAACACTCAGTTTGTGACGTTTTACACCACTTGCCTGCATTCAACACTAAATTATATTAAATCCCAACATCACTTCACCTGCCTGAGCGAGAGTGATGGAGTCTGCAGCTCATACAACTAATGCAACGGCAAGAAAGAAGTGACAGCTGGGTTTTGTAATTTAACTAATGGCTCACATGAAAAAGTGTAATCCACTGGGCCACACCATATACATCACAATTTAGTTCTATATATTATGCGTATGGCCTGCTTCTCCTGAGTGGGCAAAGAATTTACTAATGCATGTCCCATCCTGTGTTATACTGTCTTCCTTTATGTTAGATCTGGCATATACACAGTTTACATTGGTATAATTGATGGCATCACTTCAACTGGTCTGTGAGATGGGAGGGGTTTTCTCCCCCCCTTTCCAGTTAATGGCCACTAAGCATCATCTGCACGTGGCGTCTGATTGGCTAAGAGCCACTCCAGAGCAGCGGGGTAATAAAAGTTACAAATGAGAGCAGGCTATTAGAGCCATTGACGTGCGTAGGCTAGCTTGCTAATTAATTGATCCTGAAACTTCATCTATTTTGTAGCCAGAGAGGAACCCTTAATTAATCAGCCTTTCCATATCGTTGTCCTCCTTTCTTTCAATCCTGTTCTCTATCCTCTTTTAACCCCCCCTCGCTTTCTCTTTCTCTCTCCTAATGTCTTTTTTAATTGTGAAGAGAAAATGCCCAGGGTCCCACGGGCTGGCATGGAGTACAGGTTTGGAGTTGTGAAGGAGATAGAAGAAAGAAAAGTGTGTGTTGTGTGTGTCTATCTGCATGGTGGAGATGCGTGCTTTGAACAGCAAGCCTCGGATGTTTCAAGAGCCTTTCAAACAGGGAGGGGCGTGGTGAGGCTGGAGTGGTCCCCTTTGTACCCCTACCCCTCCTCTGCCTCCATCTTTCCTGGCAGAGGGGCTGATTTATTGGGGCTTCCCAGCCATCCGTCAGAGCCAGCAGCGCTGGCTGCATTAACCCCAGAGACAACCCTGGCACCCGGGGCCCCTAAGTGCTTCCAAGTGGCCCTCGCTCTCCCCACCGGTGAGGAACCCCCCTGCTCATTCTCAATCGATGTCGTAAATTACCCATCTAACTCCCAGAAGTCGATAGTCCACAAGATGATGTTAAGACAGACGGGGACTTTTACCAGCTTTTTGTTTTAATGGAAACGAAAAAGCCCAATCACTGTTCTCTAGCCAAGTAAAGTATATACTCACATACTGTATTGTAATTATCAGCATTTTGGCATTCATTCAACACAGATTAGATTGAGTCAAATGTCTGCAAACATTACGGATGTTACCGCACCTTCTTCTACCATCAGAAACCACCACAAATTGACTTTGATTGAATTTTATTGAGCAGCTTTTTTTCGGGCTCCTAATATTATATCAAAGGAGACGTATTATGCTCATTTTGAGGTTCATAATTTTATTTTCAGGTAACTACTGAAATAGGTTTACATGCTTTAGTGCTCAAAAAACACATCAGTTTCTCATACTGTCCAGTGTTGCAGCACTGTATTAACACTCTGTTTTAGCTCCTGAATACCCAGTCTCCTCTGATTGGTCACCTCACGCATGCCTGACCCAGAACCACTAACAACAACAGAGCAGCTGTGCTTAATCGCTTGTTGCGTGTCCATCGAGCCCAGAGGCATAAATGATGCAAACGTGTGACATAGTGTGATGTTGCAAAGTCGCAGAATTAAAGGCAAGACTACTGACGAGGCGTTTCAGGAGCAGTGTTTTCCGTGGGAGAGAGCAGCTTCTGTTGGCGCGTACTTTGATCTTTTTGACTTTCAAGATCTCTTACATGCACACGAACAGCTATAAAACTGAAGGAACAAGGGGGAAAGAAAACAAAATAAAAGGCCTCCTTTAAATTATTATCTCAAAACTCCAATTTAAATGAAAACTGTACTGAGCATCTACAACTATTTTCCAAAAGCCATAAAACGCTTAGTTGACAATAGCTGTACACTGCTTCTAGATTGTGGTTTCAGCTGTTTTGAAAACCACTGTAAAATGTGTTGTTGTTGTATTGTATAAATTAAACACATGAAGTGAATTAAAACAAAGGAGAAGAGGAATGCACACAGCTGTGTCCAGTTGAAAGCATTACAGGCTCTTTTAAGGATACAAATGTATTATTATTCTCTTCATTCGTCTTCTTCTGTCCGCATCTTTCTACCGTTACTGAATAAAGACGACGTCTGGAAAATAATCTTTAAAGAGGAGAGTGTGACTTGATAAAAGGTGTATAAAAAGAAAAGCGAAGGACAGCAGGCTTGTGAAGGGGTTTTGTATGGACTGAACAGGCGGCGGGGTCAGCCACATTTCCACTTGACTTTAAATGCTTGGCTTCTATTAAGTCTGGCCCAGTGTGTAACGAACAAACAGCCAACACTGGTAATGGTTTCTGCCTGACTCGTTGACACATTCACCTCCCCTCCATACACACACACACACACACACACACACACACACACACACTCACTTCCTTTTCTCTTTCTCTCTCTCTTTCATTTCCCAGGACATCTTTTTTTTCCTCCCGCTCCTTCTCCCACTCTATCACCCCTCCCCCTCTTTTCACATCAAACACTAATGTTTCCTTCAAATTCCTTTTCCTCTCCATCTGCCAACTTTGAAATCACAGGAAATTACGCTAAGAATTGGCTGCAGTGTTTTTTTTTTCTCTTTCTTATATATATATATTATATATATATATATATATTATATATATATATATATATATATATAAATATATATATATATATATAGATATATATATATATATATAGATATATATATATATATATATGTATATGTGTATATATATATATATATATATATATATATTATATATATATATTATATATATATATATATATAAAGTATAAACAGATGCTTCTCTCGTGTGGCCTGTCATCCCCCAAGACACCCGCTTTCTTCTTCTACTTTCTCCTCTTCCTCTTTTCTTCCTCTCCAGCTGATACGTTTCTTCTGGCTCCCATCACCTCCTGTACACAAGTACACTCTCCCTTCACGCACGCTCACCCTTCGTGACCAAGTCAAACTGTCTCTCGTGGGCATGCATGCAGACGCAGCATGACGCTAACTACACCTAATGCAAGTTCTAGACTTATTTGCTGGAGGCTGGTGGGAAAGGGTTTTTTTTTCTCCTCTCTCCCTCTAAGACATCAACAGTGAGATCGGTGTCTGTGCTTGCCTCCTATGGCTGGATTAAGCAGAGGAAGCCATGAGCTGAGTACCTAATTGGTAAGAATGTGTCGGAGCCTGTGTGAGAGCACATGTACGTCAACAAGCACACGCTGTCTTGTACAAGAATGCGATCGTGCCTGCGTGTGAGACAAAAACGAGCTCCAGACACTAAGCTGGAGGGGTTTGCACAGGTACACAAGGTCCCCCCGAAATGATGACTCAATCTGTACTGGAGGGGTCATGTATAGCCTCTGGGTTACACACACAGTGGGAACGCTCGCATGTACAACAATAACTCCCCGACTGTAAACAGCCAGATTAAGGTAACAGTCAGTTCTCATGAACAGGCTTTTCAATAACGGATCTGTGAATGTGTCCAAGCAGCTGCAGAGGTTGTTGTTTTTACGTACGTAAATGTCACGGTGTAGATGTGAAACCTTATATTTCAGGGTGCAAAAGAACATAAAGAAATAATAGTAATTTAGCCTGAGTTGAGGTGATTCGTGTTTGTACTCATGCAAACAGAAATTGCAGCTCTAGTGATCAAGCTTAATGTACAAAGGGTGCGTCTGTGAATCCAATCTGACACACAGTGCACTCTGGCGCTTCAAACTGACTATCTTTGAACACACCATTATTCTAGTTATACACTCACATAAAAGAAGAAAGAAAAACACAACCTCTTCTCCCATTTTCGGCTTGGGAAAACCAAAACCTTTCAGATAATCCTGTTTTTTTAAGATATCCATCATCTCAGAGATTTCTGTCTGCAGTATAATGGAGGTAAATCATTTTTTTGTGGTGCTCACAGCATCAAACAATAACTGCTCAGGTACTCGAGATAATCCACAGCAACGTTTAAGTCAACAGTTTTCATAAAGATTACTTTTACAGCTCTTCTCTGTATTGTGGGAGACTTTTACGCTTTTATGAAATTAAAATAGCAGAGAGACAGGAAACAAGGAAGACAGGATGCAACACAGGTAAAGGGATGGTATGGCTGGTTGGCTGGCTCTTAATCCCTTAACTATAATGGTGCACTGTAACTTTCAATACTGTGAGCATTGGACACAAATTGCAAGTCACGTTACACTGAGGTAGTGGAAGAAATGTCAGAGTCAGATATCTAAACACCTAAACAAAGGCAAAGAAAAACATGTATGTGATGACAAAATGGAGTAATAATGGAGTGCTGCTTTAACAGGATGTAATTAAAGTGGCAGGAAGCGTTTCATATCACACATGTATGCTGTTACAGATGAATTTTGATGCCGTGGTATAAGCCCCCTACACATTCACATATCCAACCTCTGCCGGATGAAATGTATGTTCTGCTTCAGAGTTATTTTCTAATACGAGTGGGGCTTAATTTTAGTAGGATTTAATCACAATAATGAAAGGCACACAATACAGGACCTTTTGTTCCTCTGCTAAAACCCCCTGCACACACAGTCACTCAGTCCAAGGGAAATCACAGAGATAGACGTACACGCATATCTTTTGTTGACGTCACGTTGCCTGGCAACATCCCAGCATGCTTGGCTGTGACGAGCCGAGGTCTCAGCCCTGGTGCGCGATGCATCGTGGGGTAATGTGTGTGCCGCGTCTTACATCACCCCGCAATCCCCCCATGCTGATTGCAACCACAGTGAGGGATGGTGAGAATGTTCTTTTACGGCTGATCCTGGGACAGTTCTGCAACATCTGAGGTTAAGAAAAGAGGGTGGGAGACTTCTCCTCCCACAGACACGGCGGCAATCATGTCCATCTTTACTGCAATTGGTGCATCTTTTGATATGTAATTAATAGTCACTTTAAGACTTGTACAGTATATTTTGCAGTACACATCTGGGGCATTCATTTTTAGCCCTCCCTGCTCCTCCCTGATCAGACCCCTGACCGTTTTTCTGTAGGTGAGGCTCATTACGCTCATCTGAGAACGTGGAATTAAACCTCCTCCTCCGAACTCATTACTGTGAGCTAGATTTCACCGGCTGCAGATAGGCAATGCGGTGGTGCCACTTTTAAAGCCAGAGCCAGATAATTAGAAACTTTAGAAGCGCATTTCCCATGGCTATAGCCAGAGTGAACAACTAATTCTATTTGAACTAATTACGTTCCATAGCGCTACGCTTGGGCTATGTAATACGCCCGAGGATTTCATCACAAAACAGTACCAGGGATGTATTTTTGTGCGTGTTACTGACTGAACATCATTATGCGTCGGCATTACTCTCTATGCGAAGACTGTCTTCACACACACACACCCCCGCTGGGTCCCGATTGTGTGTATTTGATACTTCAGAAGCCCAGAGCAGGCTCGATAATGCTCATTTTGGGAGTGTGTTGACATCATCACAAAGCGTCAGTGGAGGTTTAGACCTGCAACTTGGGTAATGAAGTCTGGGATGAAGTCTGCCTGTTAGGACTACACAACACAATGTGACCAGAGAGACTAAATGAACTGTTTCATTAGAGTAACATAGTGATTTCGATACTTCTTTGGTTATTATTATTATTATTATCATACACTGTTTTTGCCATGTAATAAGGGTAGGCGTAACTAGCTCTGGCTTCAGCCTCACACCTTTTCACTTAGTGTAGTCTGTTTGTGACTCAGTATTTTGAGGTTGTTCATTGATCAACATATTGTAACTTAAAAACCAGAGTAAAAATCCATTCAATTAAAACATTATTGATGTTTCAAATATAGGTACATAATTTTGATTGTAAGCTTAATAAAATGTATTTAGCAATAAAAAATAACTGAAGTACAGTACTAGAGTAAAAGTGCTCAGTTACATTTTACCACTGCACACAGTAAGAAATATCTGCAATGTAAGGACAGCACTTTTGTGTTTCTGCATCCAAATATTTGAAAACTGATGCAGCAGAAGCCAGGATATCCTGACTTTTTGTACAGAGTATTCGTCAACAACACTGGTACAATTGCCATAATGTAGCTTAGACCCTCACTGCCTGGTAGACAACTACATCTCTGAAACCCAGCGGCTTCTGGTTAAATATTTGGTTTCACAATTCACGTTGTACTCCCCTTCCTGTGTAAACTACTACTCCTGTGACTCCCGACTGTAAAATCAGTGTAGTACCCCTTTTACTCTTTGTGCTCCCCTCACTATAACTATTTGTTAAAGGTGCACTACGTAGTTTTAGGGGAAGACATTTTAATCAGAAGAGAAAGAACTTGATTTGATTGATTTGATTAATAGACTTTGAAAGCCCAAACAAATTAAATGAACAAACGTGCCCTGACCTCAATGGACAACTCAACTGCTGTTTACTTTGTCTTTGCCTTTTCTAGCTTCAAACAGTGTTCTGGGACCATGTTTTCCTCTGAAAACAACTTGTTTATTCAGATAGAAAAAAAACAATATATGACTGATTTTGTATTTCAACATTATTAATATTGTAAATATTAAAATACTAAGTGTGAATTTCTTCTCCAAAACTACATAATGTCCCTTCAATGTCTTCTTTATCTTCTAAATGATGTTTTTCATTCAAACAAATCGCATATCTTCACTGCATTATGTGAAAATTATGTGTGAGAGTCTATCTACATGCAAACACAAGGGCATTACACACCAATTTCCTCTGCATGTAGTCACATTTGTACAGTATTTTAAGACATTGTAAGAAGTCTGTCTGTCAGTCCATCTGTGTTTACCTCCTTCTCTCGGCATCTCTCTCTCTCTCTCTCTCTCTCTGCAGTCTTGGTATGTGTGGAAGCTCGCTCGCCCCAGTGAGAGGTGTCCAAGTCCAGACCAACAGACCAGGCTAACTAAATATAGCAGGCAGTGACAGCAGGGGACACTCCCCCATATCTCGCTGTGGCGCTCGGTACCGCTGTTTCACGACAAACTACACTGATTGATCTAGACCGTTGTACACACACACACACACACACGAGCACACAAACAGAACAGAAAATGTCCCCTTTTTGCCAGAAATGTGGGACACACATCATCCACACCAACACGTACATATTGTACACACAGATTAATACACTTGCATACTTTCTCTGTATCTCTCTCGTTAGCACACAACACACACACAAACACACACACACACACACACATCCTTCCAGTCCAAATGGGATTTACTTAAGACTCAATAAAGCAGACAGAAGCACTATTGTCTCCAACACAGGCCTATTGTCTCGTACGGAGAGACTGTGACGTGAGTCGGCTGTGCTGTGTCTATGTTTACTAAGCAGAGAGCATTCCACTACACACACACTCACACACACACACACACACACACACACACACACACACACACACACACACAAGAGACATGCATACAAAAAAAATCAAACAAGCATGCACGCACACAGAAGCATATAGAGATACATGATCAAGCATAGACGCGCTCCATTAAACCAGGGTAAATTATGAGCATGCCCACACACACATAACACACACTCACGCCCACACAGCATCAAACCCATCTCGCTCCAGTGGGAGTCTGAGGGGAGCTGAGTGATGAACAGGAGTGACACCACCACATGCCAGGGTGTGAGATGCGCTGCCTGGTGTTTTAGGCTGCGTCTCAAATTGAACATGCCAAGCCTTGAGGGGGAAATCGCTGGAGAATGTTCACCACGAGAAAGCGAATGTCCCACAGCAATGTCGCTTATAACAACGGCTATTAAGTCTGGATGGGCTCTGCAGAGGGGGGTGACTCAGGTCATGAATCATGGTGGGACGCATGTGTGCCAAAGTGCGGGTGGTTGAGTTTGTTGACATACCTGCTGCTGAGGATACTGCATCCCGCCTATGCCCATTTGGCCCCTCCCCTGCATGCTCATTGGGTATCTGTGTGGCGGAGGTGAAGTGTACGTCTGGCCAGGTGGATAAGGCCCGCCCCCTGGCTGCTGGGTGGTTGAGTAGGGATTGTTGGCCATGCTGTACAGCTGGGAGCGCTTCATAGCCATGAAGTCCATGGAGGACACCTGTGGAGGGAAAAGGAGGGATTAACGATACGTCATCGGCATTTCTTTCTTGGCCAATATCTTGCATTCGCTCACAGGGGTATACCGTGATTGGCTGAGAGGCGTTTAAATGAATTCCTCTGCCATCTGCCAAGTTGGAACCCCTGACAGAAGTCCACTTAGTGCACACACTCCAAGCCACAGCCACTATTGATTTATTTTATAATTGCGCAGCGAGTGGAAGCCTTAAATTAAAGTCTACAGGTCATAAATGAACTACAAATGGAATTAAGTAAGCAAAGATGTTTATTGTGCAGCCATCAAGAGCAAACTTTGCTGGAGGAAGGCCAAAATATAATGATTTAATTAAAACCTGAAGCTTGTATCGTTGTTTTAATGTCTGAAAGGGGTTTGAAAGTGTTGTAAATGCTGTTTAAAGTGGTGGGAAGCCATAGCAATAAAAAAATAATAAAAAAAACTCCATGGCCTTGTTCCCACAACCACAGCCCAGCAGTGCCAATAATCACCGTGCAGCGCTCTCCTCTCGCTTGCTACACTGTTGCTTACAGCAAACTGATTATTTCATTCAAGTGTGTGCTCTTCTGAATGAAAACAAGAAGAACGGGTAGAAACTGAGAGTCTGGCAGGTATCCGAACTTCGCTTTACGATCGTGACAAGGCGTTCCAAGTTTGTGAGGTTCTGAGTCCCAGGTGGGGCTTCGGGGCAGGGAAGTGGTCAAAGTTACCTGCTCTCCAAAGCCATACCTCTGGAGCTAGCTTCGTATATGAACACAAACCAAATTCAGAGAGAAGAGTCAAGGGCGATTTCTATCATTCTAAGTATTTCGGAGCCTTTTTGGGGGCTGTTTTGGGTCTCAGTGCGCCATTGGAAAATTCCGGTACAGTGCGTCAGGCTAATGCTAATCCGTCACCCGTAGCGCCGTGTTTGTCTGTCTGCCGGGCAGATAATGTGGACTTGTTCTATCTTCCCTCTCTGCTCTCGTGCTTTCTCCCTTTTGTCTCCGCCGTGTAGGATCATGTGTGATTTATGACATTTTGTTCCTACTGTTTCTTACACACACACTTTCACTTCTCCTCTCTCATCTCCAACTAACCATCCCCCCGCCTCCTCCTCCTCCTCCACCAACACCAGCTCCCTCCTCGGTTCCCTCTCTTCTCCCCAACTCAATATCACCTTGTCTAGCGTAGAGGAGAAATTGCAGCTGCCTCATATTGCCAGGCTAATATCAAGAAGACATATCAGGGGATGGGAGCACTTTATTCAGCAGGTTACGTGCGGACGGTTACGGCGCTCGAGCTTTAAAGTGGTTTTGTCTACTGAGGCATGTGCGTGGAGTAGTTTGGACTATTTCACAGAGTGCGGAGGAGAAAGAGAGAGAGAGATTGAAAAAGTGTGTTTTGGTAGTGAGAGAGACGGAGAAAAGAAAGCCAGAGAGAGAGAGAGGGGAATGAGTCCTCTCGGGTGTTTAAAAGGTATTTCACAGCATGGAGGTGTATGTGGGTGGGTGTGTGTGAGGAGAGGGAGTTATCCTGCAAAGGTCCGCATCACCAGGATTTCAAGAGTCTAATCCTAAGAAAGAAAAGAAAAAAGAAGCCTTTTAGCAATGTGTTCATGCATGTTTGCAGTCCTGTCCATGTGCTGTACTCTTTACTTTGCCCTCCGCCATGTATTAAACCACCCGTGAGTGAATAATTCCAGATATTCCAGAGAATGGCTCGGCAGTGTATCCATTTTTATATCATTATCGTGATATGACGCGACATATCGTGTCAGATTTGGGATATCGTTGTATCATCACATGGCATAAGCGTTGTCTTTTCCTGGTGTATGTTACAGCAAAGTAAACATTCTGTGAGTAATTTTCTGAATTGAGACCTAAAGTGTGTTCTACTTGTTCTAATTCTTGCACACCTAAGTCCCTATAGTCGCATTACTGATCGTTAATTATTGAAAATGTCATTGAGTCAAAGCGGAATATGTGAGAACATGTTCAAGAACCACGAAAAAATGTCACTAGAAAAATACTGATGCTAGCATGCTAACAGGCTAGCTCTGCCCACTTGCTCTACAAGTCCAGAGCTGCTGTGCCAGCGATGTATACACCAACACTGCCTGGCGCTCCGAGCTCCCTGTGCGGCTGCTAGCTGCACGGCTAACTGAGCCACCTAGCTAACCACAGCTACAGTATGTAGCAGTTAGCAGTTTCTCTGGTGATATCCTGCCCCCTCTTTGTTTTTTCTTACATATTTCACCTATAATTTTTTTTGAGAGTACCAACAGTTATCCCTGTGATTTTTCTAGCAGTATTGTTATCCAGGTATGTGGTTAATAATGTTGTAATAGGTGATTTTGTTGCCAAGATTTAGCATTTATGGATTTACGCTTTAGAGAAGATTTCAAAATGCTGACATATATATCGTGGTTCGCAATATAGCCTAAAAATATTTTTCTAGTTAAGGCCATAACACCCAGAACTACTGCCGAGTTTATGGGTATTTAACCGACGGACAGAGCTGACATCTCATCTGACAAAATGATTGCCAACATTAGAGGAAACCAAATCAGAGAGTAATTCAGTTATGAGCCAGTGTGGAGTAAAACACAGTTTGAAATGTTTTTGATGGAAAAAATCATTTGTATTTTTTGAAGTAGTGATGGACGGACTTCAACTTCAAGATTTTGGAAAGAAAACCTTGAATCATCATCCTTAATGCTCAGCAGGACGTTGAAGAGCCTGACTGAGAGGAAAGAGAGTGAAACTTAATGCAGAAAAGCACCTAAAATAGATTGAGTCATTAAGTGTGTCTGAGCTGAGCAATATAGGGAGTGAGACCATCTGAATATTGGAGGAGAGGCTTGTTTGGGAGAATTTTATTGATGTGCTAAAATTGACACTGGTCATATGTTTGTAATGTTTGTACACTCAGGACAACCACAAGCCAGACGCACAAATACACACACCACGCACGCGCACACACACACACACACACACACACACACACAGGTCCACTTAGCAATATCTGCTCTCCAGTTTCTGAAAATCCAGGGCACTGTGCCACCCGTGATATGGGACACACACCCCCTCCCCAGCTCAATCCAGTTCACCAATCCATCTCAAGAGGTCCTCCATTTGCCAAAAAATGCTGAGCGCAACACAAGTAAATCCCCTCACACAGCTGCCAAATGTACACGGACACGCTTGCAAAAAAAACCCCAAAAAAACTGTTAACTGCTGCACTTAGAAAGGCACTGGACACCGAAAACAACTTCAGAGTTTTGGGAGCGGGGAAGTGGACGCTCGATTGGACACACATGCACAGAAATTGTGTCTTGCAACCGGCTCTCACTGCTGATCTCCCTCTCCCCGCTCTCTCACACACACACTTGTGGGCAATTCTTAAATAAAACAGCCCTCAATGAAATTATATAGAGCTATCTGATACAGTGGTCCATCTTCCACACATGGCATTATCCACACCTGTCCACAGAGGCAAAAATGAACGTGTATTCTCCGCCTCCCCGAACGGGAGCCTCATATCTGCTCTCATGACAAGTTCCACTAAATGAGATTTCAGCCCACTGCAGCCTTTTCCTAGAGATATGCCCACCATTTCACTCACACCACCATGCACGAAAAAAAAAAAGAACCCCACAACAATTCTTGACAAATTGAAACATTATTTTTTTTCTCTCCCCTCAGAGAAATGGCTGTACTTAGGAAAAAAAATTATGAATATGACACGAAGTGAATCGTGTTTGTGCCAGGAGGGACAGCAGATAAAAAACTAGGGGGAATATACAGAAATTGTTTTTTATTTTCTTCAAATGTGTTTTTCACTTTTGTTCATCTGGGCATGCCATTCAATGGAGGAGGGGGAGGAGGCATGGGAGACAATAGTAATTCAACTGCTAAATTTAAAATTCAATTTATGAACTCCTCTCCAGCGCTCGCGACTCTCGTGAGCTCCCTTTTTTCCCGCAAAACAAAGCCATTAAAACAGAACATGGGTGAAATTACTGTGGGGTGAAACCTGCTAAATTGCTTTTCTGAGCTCAACATTTTTATGTTGCAAAAAATGATTTTACTCCTCGCTTTAATGTGCGAAGTTGTTAATCAGAAAGAGACAAAACGCTCGACACAAAAGGCTTGGATATGTGGATTATGAGACACACACTGGGATCAAACAAACATAAAACAATATTGGTAAATGGTTATTATTCCAATTTCATTTTCAATGCGGGAATTATTTTTTAAAAATCGCATGATTTATCAGCCGTGGTGAATGAACAGGTTCGAACAGGGCTGACATGCGCACACAGTCGCATACGCACACTGTGTCCCTGTGGCTATTGCTACCCTTGTCCTTCACACTAGATGACCATATCATCAGCTGTCTGCATCAGCCTTTCATTTCGGTTATTTACTATCCACACACACACACACACACACACACACACACACACACACACACACACACACACACACACACACACACACACACACACACACAAACACACACACACACACATAGAGGAAGCAGTGACAGAGAATTAGCAGGTTTAGCAACAATACAGTGAAATCTGTGCTGCTACCCTACAGATACCAGCCTGTAGTTTTTCTACTACTCTTTTTTTTTTTTTAAGCTAAACAGAACAGCGTTCTTCATGCAACCAAAGCTGTAATAAAATAACATGGCACTCAGGAGGGTGCATACCTCCAGCCAAGGCCCAACAACCCTCCTTAATTCAATCAGGCCTGATCCAATGTCAAACTGGATCGCCCGTGATCACTTTAAAATTTCAAATTAAACATAACTGCTTAACCATAATTCAAGCTCAAATTGTACTCACTCAAATATACCAAGACAATCTACACACACCTGACTGTTTTCCTCAAGATCAAAACATCATCATTACCTGAGAAACTCACAAAAAATGTCTAAAAACGGCAATGTTGAAGAAAGTGAGAAAAAAATCCCTCGAACCACACCGAACATTAATGGGGTCTATTCTGTGCCGAGACCCATCCTCCATGCAAGTTTCGTGGAAATCTGTTTGGTAGTTTTTGCGGAATGTCCCAAACCAACCAACAAACGGACATGGGTGAAAACATAACCACCTTGACTGGGATAAAAACATTCCTTTAAACAACCCCGAATATCCTAAAAAGCTGTGACGCTGTGTAAATGTAAATAAAAACAGAGGGCAGGTCTTCTGTTGCCTCTATTGCGAATTGTTCGTAATGTGTTGCTGGCGTCAAATTCAGAAAAGGCAAATACTTACAAAAATCACTGAAGTCGATGATGTAAAGCATTAACTAGACTGTCCTTGTGTTGTTTTCAATTGAGAAAATGTCAAAACGTATCCACAAATGATCACGTTCTGTTTTATTTATGTTTTGCACAGCATCCCGGCTGGAATCAAGGTTGTTTGTCCTTTATGGGCTCCAAGCTGCTTCATTGAGCTAAGGCTATTTCAGAAATAGTTCAAACCTCGAAAGAGCAGTTCGGTGAACTAATATGATCCCTCACATCACCAGGTGGTTTAATACCATCTAGAGCAACAGATTTCTCCTGTGAACTAGCTGCTACAGCGAGTATTGCCGCTCTAAAGCTTGATGTTGCTAGCAACTTGGATCCTCCGGGGTCTTCAGCGTGATGTGCAAAAAATAGCAGGATTCATATTCCTCGACTATTAGGTGTAAAGACCTATTTGGTACTCACATGGTGCAAATTGTTCTGAATATCATGTTAGGAGGACGCATCAAACCTGATTGTGTATGAAAATTAGCCCCGAGATGCCTTTCTGGTATTGATTATCCTCTCTTTTCCTTGGAAAGACGACGGCATTATGCAGGCTTTTATACCTGCGTAATGAAACCATTTTAGCCCATGTGTATTTGTGTAGAAGAGAAACAAATAAGGATAATTATTGTCAACGGATCCCCTTTATCCTCTGTTCCGTGTCTGCCTCTGGAGAATCAACATGCTGCAGCCAGAGCCGGTTGGTCTGCTGGGACAATCAGCCTCGTCTTTTATGTTATTTATTTATACCATGCAGCAGAGCACTCTCCAATTCCTATTACACTGCGGGGCCCGGGCGATGCCTCGGCCTCCAGAACAAAGCTCTGCATTTCAGGCTTGAAACCCTGTGCATTTGGGCCTACTGTTTCAAGCAGAAAAAAAAAAAAAAAAAAGAATAGAGACAGTGGTAAGAGAAAAGATGGGAGAGGAGGAGAGGGAGAGAGAGAAAGAGGAGAAGAGAGACTGCAGCAGTGGGCGAGTACAGATCGAGTTCCATATTAATGTGTGCAAATTCCCCCGCTCCTGCTGACTAAGATTAGAAAAATTAATTTCATGGATGCAGAGACAATACTGATGTCATCAAGCGGAGAGGAGAGGAGAGGAGAGGAGCAGCGCGCCGTTAACTCCTCCCTGCCCGGGCCTCCGTGAGGAATAGATCACTCTTTAGTATCGGTTCATCACTTCATTTCACTGCCAGGATCCAAGCAAGTCAACTAAATGCTAAACGCTTGGCCTTGACACATCTTTTCCCTATCAATTTATCCTAAAAAAAAAAAAAACGGAACTTATTGTCTGAGCGCGCGGCTGAAGTAGCTGAGCTGCGTGCGCGGTGAATTCCCACGCGAGTGCTGCATCGCTAAGAGGACCAAATTCAGTGAATTATGTCTCGGAACACAATCTCATCCTGCATCTCAGCACGCGCGCCTTGTTAGTAAAAAGTCTCATAACGAATGACAGTGCGAAGAGTAGCACTGGTCCGCGGGGAGCTGGGTAGAGCCAAATTGCCTTTCCTCAGCCCAATATGCCTGGATGGCACAGGCAGCTAGGCATGAAGGCTGGCTAGCAAAGAGAAGCATGAAATTAGAGGAGAGAGAGAGAGAGGTGCGGGGAGTGACAGCCGAGGAGGAGACGGTGGGAAACGTACACAGTGTATGTTTGACAATGCCGTGGAGTTGAGGAAGAAAGGCAGACACAGAGAAGCCAGATAAGAGCTTGATGTTATGCTTTTGTGTTTTTCGGCGCAATGCACATAATTGCTCCCTCTCCCGCATCGTCCTCGGAGCCGGTGATCTGCGTGCCCTCTGCGTTTGACACCAATATTTACACCACGCACAAACAAACCCTCACGCACACACACACACACACACACACACACATCAGGGTGCTCAGAAACAAACACATCCCCAGTTCATGAGGAAAAGTTGCCGAGCGTTCGGCTCGTCACGGCCAAGCACAAAGACGTCATTAAGGGAAGGGAGGAGGACGATGGAAGAGAAGAGAAGAGGGGAGGGAGGGAGGGGAGAGAGAGGCTGCTTCATCTGTCTCAAGTGAGATTGGGGTCGCAGGGTCACCGGAGCCCTTTTCCTTCGCCAAGACTGAGAGCTGAGGAAGCAGCCGGGACGGAAGGAAAAAAAAAAACCCTCAATGACAAAACGGGATCCGGCTGACATGCCCACGACACGCCATTAGAGAATGAAAACAAATAAAATGCGATCGTCTGCAAACAGTCGAGAAAAAGCATGCGACGAGGAACACAGACTGCAAATTTGCCAGTCAAATCTCCTGCCAGGGTGCAGTTTTCCAACACAGAATTCATTCAGATTCCCACCATATAACAAGAAATTGACTTGATAAGCATGCACGGGATCCAGTTCGAGCGAAAAGCTTTTCATCCGGGGGCATTTTGTCGTGTTTTTTCAAGTCTGGTCAAAGATCAAAACTCTCTCTTCTCTTCTAACACCTTCACAGTTTGTTTGTTTTTTTTTCCATGTGCTGAGAATGTGTTTTTAAATCATCTGACAAACTTTGCTACACACCAGCCTCTTAAAAAAAAGTTTCTCACCGGGTGGAAAATCCATTGAAAAAGCTACTAGGTAAGCTCATGTGGCGCAACAACTATTGCTTTGAAACCAATGCAAATTAAATGCTTTCAGGAAATAGTGAAGGCAGCTCCTTGCATCGCCGCTTGCCTATTTTTCACAGAATCTGTTATGTGAGAGCCTCACTGCATTCCCAGTCTTTTCTTGTCTCTCAGTCCTGTGTGCTTCCTGCCTGCCACGACCCTGGGACGGCGGTGGGCCGCTGAAAAAACCCCATTTCATCTAAGGGCCGTGGTGGAACGAGAGGAATGCGCTCGTCTCTAAGTTCCCCAGCCCACAGAACCCCATGGAGATGCTGTTACACAACCGAATGAAAGAGAGGGAAAAGGGGGCAGGAGGGAGGAAAATAACAATAACTCCATCTGCCCAAAAGAGAGAAAACAGGCTATTTGAGCAAATCTGCTGCCCTTTCGCTTCCCTCGTCTCCCGGAGCCGAAATACGGGTATTAAATATGCAGGCTAGATTCGCCCCTTATTCAAGGAAATCACCACCTTTGCTAATGGAATGGTATTGGAGAGGAACTGCATTTCCACAGCTTGGATAATTATGAACGAGGTCCCGTATCGCCAAGTGTGTTTATGAATTAGCAATGGTTATTCATGATATTGTGCTCAGAGTAGGGTGAAAATACATAAGTGAATACTAAGCGAGCAGACCAACAGAAACGATGCTAAAGGGTCCTGAGGGGGCTTTCTCTGCCATCCATTAGTCTTCCCTGTAAGGCAAAGCTTAACGAGCTCCTCGGGCTGGGAGGCTGGCCATCGAAAGAGAGGGAGCGGGGTAAATTATGAATGCGAGAGCTAGATTTGAACCAAGACCACAATAAGCCCCCCTCCCCGTTATTACACCGTTTTTCTGCCTCTCCTGTCCGATTCTGTTTGCAGCTCCTGAAACACAGGTGGAACATTAAAACAAAATAATAATGTCCTTCGTCAAGGAATTAATAAATAGTAAATATAGTGTATCTATAAAAAGCAAGTTGTCAAACTAGGTCACACCCGCGGTGCAGTTAAAGAGGCTCCCCGCTAAAAATGAGGATTTACATTCAGGCTGTTTGTTTTGGAGCACTGCCCAGTCCTCCAGGGCGGAACCATCCATATTTCTCCTGCGGGTGATCCATCACTGGAAAAAAACAAAACCAAAACACAAATAACAAACAGATATCCTGACCTTCCTCCCTCAGGCGGATATTAGATACTCATTAAAAGTCACCTGAAACAATTTGAACCAAATTGATTTCATTATGGGACTCGGCACGACACGCAAGGCCCCCACGTCTGATAGCTCAGCGGGAAATTTACAAAGTTAATTAGAAAAAAATTGATTTTCAGATAATATTTTTTCCCCCCTCCACTTTACTTTATGTCACTTTGCGGCGGTAAAGTGACATGGAAAGGGGGCTTGTTCTCGTGTGGCAGCGGCGGTGTTCGGTGTGGATGGGAACACAGCAGGTTAGGGGCTTGAGCGTTGTAAGTGGAGTCAGGAAATTTATTCCAGCTTTCAGTGGTAATAGAACAGTGTGTGTATGGCTATGACAGATTGTGTAATAGCATGTGAAGGTAGTGTTCTCTCCCCGCAAACCCGTGCTCACCAATATCTCTTAACCTCCTCACCTTTTTCTATGCATGCACTCAAACACACTCCACCGCCACCCTACCTTGTTTTTCCCCCACACCTCAATATAGCGGTCACAGCGGCAGCACCAGCAGACGTGGCCTTAATTTTCTCCTGTAATGAATGTGAGCCTCCACTCTTCCACCCCTGCTGTGAAGGCTTCCCCAGAAAATGGGCTCCTCGACCTGGGTTAGGAGGCCCTGGAAATTGGCTTCCCTCCCCCCGCAGCCCTTCCAGGTCGCCCTCTGGGAGGCCCCAGGCTCTGTGAGCCCAGGCCAGGCCTCCCATCTCCAGGGCCCTGACTGGGAATCAATCACCAAAGCTGGCTGAGAACATGAGGTGGGGGAGCCGGGTCGATCAATGAGAGGCTCCGGGCCTGTGGGAGCCCTGATGCATGGCCTGGCTGTGCACATACACCTCTGACTCACACTTAACTCCAGCATTCACTTCCATTATCGCTGAGCTCTAGGGCAGCTATGTGTATGGAGGACTGGCTGTGCCAGACCATATGAATAGCATATGACGGCAGAAATTGACTGATATTTGCAATTAAATGGCCCTAATTAGATTTGGACAGAATTGCGCTGAAAATGACTGCGTCCATGTACACCTCGTGTATAGAGCCCAACCCGTTTGTCCTTTTCATTTTTGAGTTTTCATCATCTCATATGAGAAAAATCTGAATCTCCCTGTTATTATTAAATTTAGCATTAAGCAGAAGTGCAGCCACACTCTATCTACAGCAGTGCGAGCCAGTTTGTGGCCTGAATGAGTACCCTGATCATGACTTGTTTTACACACTGAACCTTGACCGACCTTTAACGTTCAGGTTTTTATTAAAGGCCAGACATATTAAAGGGATACACATATTTCCCGGGAGAGACAGCAGATCCTTCAGCTGCAACGCACAGATTTCACCATGTGTCGATTCTCTGAAACAAGGTGTGCGTGCGAGTGTGCGTGTGTGCATTTGTGTGTGTGTGCGACCATGCATGTATGGTATGGCTTTACACACTATGAGTACAAATAAATATGATTTAGAAAACAATATATTTGCTAACTGTGTTTATGGATATGTATGTGTGCACACACACATCATTGAATTCACCAACTGTAAATGCTCAGCATGTCTGTGAATGTCTGCCAGTATCAGTAAAACATGTGTATAAGTATTCTGTGTGTGTGTGTGTGTGTGTGTGTGTGTGTGTGTGAGTGTGTGTGAGTGAGAGAGAGTGTGTGATCAGTGCGTACCATCTGTGTCCAGATGTTGCGTAGAGAGCAGGCTGTGTGGACAGCCAGACAGTTGGCAGGCCTTCTGACAGGCCTGTGTTCCTTATTGATAGAGGGATCACAGAGACAGAAGAGTCAGCCGTGCTCAGCTAGACCACAATATTGTCCTCGCTGCTGTTATTCATCCCAGTCAGCCAGGAGAAAATGGGATGTTCTGAGCCAAGTTTATAGCTGTCAGATCTGGGCCAAATAGGACTTGAATAGGTTTCAAACATTTGGAAAACAGCATGAGGAACGTTTGATTTGTCATACAGATGCAGCCAGATTCCTGTGCCAGAGCTGAAGAATTTCATTGTATTTCAATTCTGACAAGGACTTTAATACAGATGACAATGAGGCTGGAGCTGAAGTGCTCAGCCCTGTGCTCTCGGGGCGAGCGCAGCAGCAAGGGCCAACATGTTGTCAGGAGCGGTTAAACTGGTTCTTGGGTGTTTGTGGAGGCACGGTGCAACACAACAGAAAATATTTGAGCAATCTGGCTACCCGCGACTCCTCTGCGCCTAATCATGTAATCTGTGCGTGTCAACAATGAGCAAATCGACTGGTATTAGAAGCCATTATCAAAGTTACACTATAAACACATACATATTGTAAAATGAAGCAAATTTCCCCTTGTATATCCGTTCCTCTGCTTTTACAAAAGGCATCTGTTGACTGCTTAGTTTCCATTATTGCCTTGCAGAGCTGTCTCCCTGACCTCGCACCCTGTGCCATCTTTCTTCCCGGTGCTCCTGCCAGAGTTATGGACGAGGGCCGACGTTTATGGAGGAGGGCCGACGTTTATGGAGGGCAGACCCTTTTTCCCGGGGCTTTGATCCGGAGAGTTCTGTAGCCTATAGTTTTCGCAGAGGTCATCCAAGAGGAGCCATGTGGGCAGCAGTGTGTGTAAGTGAAAGCACATTGAGCTGCTCATTTTTTAAAAGCAGAGCCTTAGTGCAAAAAGGGCCTCGGAGGAGCTGAGGGGTTATGAGGTGCGTGTCGGGTTTTTCGGGTGTGTGTGTGTGTGTGTGTGTGTGTGTGTCTGCGCAAGGCTAAGCTCTGCCTATTTGCGCGGGTGTGGGGGAAAAAAAAATAGAGGAAGGGAGATACACACACACACACAAACACAGGGCGCCGCTAATCCATGAGAAACAAATCACGCCAAAATGAAAACAAGCGCCAGAAAACAGTGAATCGCAGGCCGGCCCCAAAAATTTCATCAGGCAATATCACAGCTCTCATATCTGTCATCTCTCTTTCATCAAACCCCTCCATCCCCTATACAAATTATTCATGCCACTAGCTAAATGTATTCATACCATTCTGTTTACTTTATTACTCCACTTTTATTCTGCTCTTTTCCCCACATTTGTTTACAAGAATAAAAGCCTACTCTGACAGAATTATCCCTCTGCACAACAAAAATAAATCACAGCGCTTGCACACACATCATTCACATTCAAAGAGCACAGCTAAATTATAGATGGCCCCTTTCTCCCCAAATATGCATTTCATTAGCATTTCCTTCGCCTGTTGTCTTTTTTTTTTTCCCTTCTGCCCGCCTCATGCACGACCAACTCGTGTGTGCGTGTCTGTGCTTGTGTGTGTGTGTGTGTGTGTGTGTGTGTGGATGACTGGAGAATGGGAACAGACTTGCAGCAAAGCAGGACGCGTCCCCTTTCCCAGGCCTAATTTAGGATTCAATTACAATACTCTTTAAAAAGCGTCGACTTCGCAATTAATTATTTTAAGATTAGCCTGACAGTAATGGGCCTCCCACCGACGCCAGCCAGCGCACGACTGGCCGCCTGCACCCCAGGACCACTCTGTCTACTCCACATATATATTTATATATAGATACACCTCTCTCTTTCCGTCTTCATCCCCTTCAAGAAAAGATAAATCTCTCCCCTCCTCACCTTCACTCCCTCCCTATGTCCTTTCTCTTCCTGCCTCCTCTTCATTACTGCGTTACACTTTTTGTTTTCTTGTTGTTGTGTTCCCTCCCCCCCCCCCCCTTTGTTACTTTGCGTCGTTGCTCTGATCTCTTTGCCGGTTGCCGCACAATTGATATTGCTTCAGTACGGCGGGCTGCTTTTTACGAGCCACGAGGGCCTTCTCCCACGTCCTCCCTCGTCCCCGGGAAATGCTGACGGATGAGCCCCGCGACAATGTGCGCTCGCACATAAACACCCGCGCCCCGCACACCCAGGCACATGCACAGCCGTCTGTCACTGCCGCTGCCAGGCGTAAGCGAAAAACACGCCGTCCTCCGCCCGCTTTGATTGGAGCCAAACGAAGCATTTTTTTTCCTCCAGCCCCCCCCACCCCCACCTTTCTCTCCGCCACTGCTGCTTTTCCTCCCACCCTCCACCACTACAACCCTTTCCATCCAACCCTGTGTTTTTTTTTCTTTCCTCGTTTCGGAAATGAATGTCATCATCTATCCCGTTTCTCTCTCCGCCGCAACTCTCCCCCTACCCCCCCATCACCCCCGGGCAAACCTCAACCGAAGCCCCTGATTCTGTTTATTTAAATATTTGATATGTAAGCAGTCATAAAATAAATGTCAGAAGAGGGGAAGGGGAATGGATACGTGGGGTGTATAGGGGGGGGAAGAGGCCATTACGGGTAATGGTTTCTGATGTACATCGCAGCCCCCACAGTGTAACCCCTCCCTCACCCATCCCCACCGCACAGACAAACCTGCACATGACTGAGTTGAGAGACGCCGAAGCAACAGGGGAATAGATGGAGCGGGGGCATGTATAGTGTGGATGTGTGTGTGTATGTGTGTGTATGTGTGTGTGTGTGTGTGTGTGTGTGTGTGTGTGTGTGTGTGTGTGTGTGTGTGTGTGTGTGTGTGTGTTGTGGCACAACAGCTACACACACACACACACACACACACACACACACAGCAACACACTTGTTCGACTAGCGATATGGAAAATAGGCCCTCCCATGCACAATTGACTTCTAATACATTGTATACTCCTCAAACCATCCATTTACCAGGCATTGCAATTTCAGGGGCCCTGAAAGAAGCACTTTGCCAGCACTTTGCAAAATACCTTAAAAAAAAAAAAAACAACAAGTCTCCAGCCTACAAACGCCGTCTCTCGCTAATTGCCAATTCTAGCATGTCTGTTAAAGTGACAACACAGCCTTGTCGCCTGGTATATTGAACATCGCTTTATTGACTTGCCAGGATTTCCATGTTGGACACAAGACCCCGGCGCTGCCTACTGTTTAGACACTCCGCCGCCAAACACCATTACAAACACACACGCCCCCATCTCCGCTCACGTGTGAGTCTCCCAGCCAGTGGCACCCCAAAGGATTACACGGCTGTGACAATTTCAACCAAGGAGTGATAAAAAAAAAAGGAAGAAAAAAAAGAAAACGAAGGTAGGCGTGGTGAATAAATCAAGTGCAGCCGCTGAGAAAGAGAAAAAAGAGACGGAGAGAGTCTCTTGGTGAACAACCTTGGATTTCTCCTTGATGCCGAGATGCTAAAATACTGCTAATCAGCGCCAAGAAAAAAAATTCCCAATTAAGAAAAAAAATCATCACAAAATGTTCATTAGTGCTGATGGTATATCGGCTTGGCATTTCAGGGCCTTTTATTCTCAGACCTTTGCATAACGAGCTCCCTGGCCACGCCAAAGGGCCGGGGGGGTGGGTGACATCATATCAGGGGTCAATGGTCAAAGACAGGTGTTGCCGGCCGTCGACCCCTGTCACCTCTAAACGCTCAAACGTGCCGAATCCCCCTGTGATTTTCCCATCTGTCAGCTCTCAGGAATGTGGACAGGGATACACACTTCCATCTTTGCCTTGTAATGTACATGTAACACACACACAAACACACACACACATGCATCTTAAGCATCCCGTAAACACCTTAATACACATATTCCCGCATACATCGATCACACAACTCTAACTGCTTCTCTCCTTTCCATAACATCAATAAACACATCTATAATCCGCTCCCTTAACTCACACCCGGGCTTGTGCACAAACACACTTTTTTCCATGCATATACACCTAAATCTCCTCCACACACACGCCCGCTGCTCCCCTCTGCCCCCTCCAGAGTGCGGGTCAGCATGCCCTCCAGAGCGCCTCGCCCTCGCCGCTGTTAATTACCACTAATTGGCCGCGCTCGTTCCACCCCCCCGCTATAATGGAACCATTCATCTTTACTACTTAATGAGTAGGCACTCTAGTCACCAGGCAAGGTCACCCACTACTAGCATCCAAAAGACAGAGAGACAGAGACTTGGAAACAAGTGAGTGTGGTGGGGGGGGAGAGGAGAGCAGTAGAGAGAGATCGAGACGCTGTTTATGGTTTAAATACAGAGGAGGAAAAAAAATGTGACTTTGCAGAAGTTTTTCCACGCATGACTCTGCTTTTTGGAGCACAGCCAATGTGCAGGAAAAAAAAAAATTGAGAAATGTCTGGGAGCTGTGGGAGTCTGCAGTGTCCAACGCAAACCACAACACACACAGGGAATTTCCAAAGACAGACTAATTAAAATACCCGTTACGCGAGCGAAAACAATGGATCCCTCAAAACGACGCTGAGAGCACAGACTCCGCGCTGTCGAAAGAAAGAAAAAAACAAAACAAAAACGAGCCCTTTAAATGCAGAAATGTATTTTTCTAAAATGCACTGAGAGCCTCTTCTCCGGCTTATGCACACATCATTATCAAAACAATCACTCCAACTGGCAGCACAGACTCCAGCCCCAGCGGGTGAGAGGGCAACATGTTAGCCGCTATAAAGCATCTAATTAACGCTGAATGCTTTAAATATTGGTCCAGTGGTTGCTTTGTGTTCATTTCTGTGGCGAGCCTCAAAAGGAGGAAAGATACTGTTGAAAACAACAGAATATAATAATGCATCTAAGGGAAATGTCCCAAAAGAATGCATATATCTGTGTGTGAATGTGGACTTCAGAGCAAAATTAAACTCTAAAAATTCACATGAGGAAAAATAAAGCTGTGCATGATCCTCAATAGCCTGCAAGATACAGTCGGCAAGAGTACCGATGCTTGAATACCATGTGTTTAAAACAATACAATATCTGAATCCAATAAAGCTATGAAAAAAAGTGACAATGCCAATATTAGGGATGAGGGGGTACACCGTTATCTGTATCTATACCCATTAACCAATCAAATTATCTGTATCCATGTCTGGGTGTGGCTTAACCCATATGTGGGTGTGGCTGAATTCATGTTAATTTAAGGAGTTGATTCGAAGGTGTCTGTGTTTATTATCCATTTCAAAGCTATTTACGGAACAGCCTTAGAATTAAGCTTCAATGTTTTAAGAGAACCTTTTACAGACCAAGACATGTGTCAACTTCGGTCAGCTGGTACTGATATTGACACATTTTCCTCAGATGACACTCATACACGTAAAAAGTGTATTATCTGTACCGCACACTCACTCCAACCAAGTACTCGCTCAACCCTAGCTGATAGGATCTGTTTTTAGCAGAACATAATGCAGGAAAGATGCTTCAGCTAGGTTATAATAATTCATTCCTCAGTGAAGCTTGCTGTTTAAGTGCTACATTTTCATTTTGGACGAATAAGGTTTATTATTTAAGAGTAAAATACCTTTCCTTCATTATCTTAGCTGTAGCAGTCTACATTTGAGGAATCCCTGCAAAAAATGTGTGTTTTTGTATAAATTAGTGAATATAAGAAAATCAGCTTATATGCATCGATTACTACTCAATGGTGGTATGGCCACCGACCACAAAAATCCAGTACGAGTCAGCGTCTAGTGACAACCTTACAAGTCTGCCTCCAATAAACTGTTGCAGAATCAAGTCTCTACCCAGTGAATCATTACAAGTTTTCACAGCACACTACAAACTGTTGACGCGTGCACCCGGGGGCCGGCGGGTCAGACGAGACAACAATATCTTCACATTTTTATAACTGCGCGAGCAAGCCAAGCCGTCAGTCTTTGCCTGAGGTAGAGCAGAGGAATGTTTCAGGTTCAAGTATCATAATTTGTCCGGCCGACTTGTACCAAAAAATCTGACAACCGGCCATTTTCCTTGGAAACGTCTTTCCGTCAGAGGAGTGCCACTGTGTTGTAGTTCCTCTGTTCAGTGCCATGCAGCGTAGCGGAAGCAGGCAGTCATGTGCTCCTGCAGTGCTGTGGCGACCAGCCCGGCACGGCAGTGTTTGTAAATGGGACAGTTGTCTATGGATTATGCTAATGTGGTATTCCACACTCCCCTCTGGCATGTGTCTGACATTACAGTAACCTTTGCATGTTTAGCCAACAGTAACTATGGATGTTCATTGAGTAGGGCGACGCACGCACGTGCATGCACCTAGACACGCGTGCACACACACACACACACACACACACACACACACACACAGACACAGTTGCACAGGGAGATTAACTGTGAACAGCAAACATCTGCTCTCGCCAACCTTATTGATGTCCTTTGGAGGAATTAACATCTTAAAGAAATAAGACGTTTAAACTTCCAAATAAAGTTCATTCTTGTTGTCGATATCTAATCCAGTTGATCTGGTTTGTGTCAAAGGAGTGGCCAGAATGTAGAACACATGTCTGGCCATATCAGAGAGGTGCACGATGCAAAAAAACGAGAGAAATACCAAGAGTGAACATCTGCGATCCACACCCATTCCGACACAGAACACCCAGAATCCTGACATCACATACAGTATCTCCAGTCAGCAGTGTCGAATATGCGTTTGTGTGTGTGTGTGTGTGTGTGTGTGTGTGTGTGTGTGTGTGTGTGTGTGTGTGTGTGTGTGTGTGTGTGTGTCCACTGTGCATATATCATATGGGGAGGAGGATGTGGTGTGAAGTTGCTTTCTAAATTGCTGAGATAAAGTTGATCTAAATGAGGTATCATTCAGCCAGGAGTGACCACATGTGTCTCTCTGTGACTGGTGAATATAAATCACCATCCAAACAGAAGCCCTGTTCACACACACACACACACACACACACACACACACACACACACACACACACACACACACACACACACACAGAGAGTGAGAGAGAGAGAGAGAGAGAGAGAGAGAGAGAGTAAGCTGTAATAGACAATCTTTTTTGGTTTGGTAGGAAAAAGATGACAGAAACATGTTTTGGCTGCTAAAATAACAAGATATCACAAAAGACATACAAATGAGGGCATGTTTAAGAGTGTGAGTGTATGTTCGCATGCATGTGTGACAGAGAGGCAAAAAAAAAGAAAAGAAAAAAAGAATGTGGCACTCGGAGGGAAAAAGAAACGACCCCGAAGTAAAAGACAAAACTCATCAACACCAACTCGGCGCGGCGTCCGTGTCCCATCGTTTTTCTATTTTTGTCGCTCTGTGCTTCACACACGACAGACAGCGTCTTGCTGGTGCTGTTTGGTTGTATTCTTTTTTTTTTTTTTTTCAGCTGAGCAAATGGTCCCACCGTGCCAGCGCTGATTAGGATCAACTCAAGCCAAACAGCGAGACGTGTGACTGGAGTGCACAGTCTACAGTCTGGAAACGGAGAGGAGTGCAGGGGCTTTGATGTGTAAAGTGATGGATGAGAGTGATGAGGATGATGATGATGATGATGATGTTGATGATGATGATGATTATCTCGCAGGCTGCTAGGAGGAGGAGAGGGTGGGTGGCTGTTGGAAGTTCATACATAAAGTCACACACACACACACACACAGACACAACACGAATCACACGCTGGCTTTTATGCGAACATGCGTTTACATTTTGATGCAATCTGCAGTAGCTAGCAACTGTAAAAAAATTATCAACTGGAAAAAGATACTTAAGTCAGACCAAAGCATATCTATCTGAGACAAATATTATTACCTTCTGTCGCAATCAACAGATTCACAGTCCTATTTATTTTGAGTAAAGTTGTGTTTTCTGAGCACAAAGCCTGATTTTACAAAACAACAAAGCTTCTAAGTTTTATTTCAAATGTGCTTATTAAGTTGCCAGACGAAACCGAAAGCTCAAGGTGACATAAATCCTAAACATAGATTTTTTTATGTGCAACAAAAATCGTCTATATTCTCGCAGTCTAAATAAAAAACAACTCCCTGGATGATCTGCCAATTATCCTCCACTCTTCTCTTTCTTCAGCTGAACTATCAGACCATTAGCTTTATTATACAAAAAGGGAGGAGAAGCAGAGTTTGGTTGGATCCTCGAAAATGTCCTGCTGACTGTGTGAATTAATTGCATTAATTGCATTAATTGCGGCAATCTCCCAAATTGCTTTTTTTCTGGAGGGACTGACGAGTTGTGTTTCTCATTTTCCTTTTTGTCCAGAGAGGAGAGAGAGAGTGCCCTCTAAGCAGGGCAGTGTTTCAGTAGTGGCCCAAAGATCTGCTCGGTATAGTGTATAAATATTCGATAGGGTGTGCTGGCTGTCTAAATACCTCTGAACTGACTGCTGGTCCCTTGGGGAGACCTAGCCAGCCACCGAGAGCCGGGAACATGAGGCAGATAAAAGAGGAGAGAGCATATTTAGAGAGAAAACACAGGGGGAACCAAAAGAAATGGCTGCGAAAAGTGAAAGCAAAGAGTATAGGGCCATATGTTACGTAAGTATATGACTATTAGTAGAAAGAAAGAAAGAAAAAGAAAGAAAGAAAGAAAGAAAGAAAGAAAGAAAGAAAGAAAGAAAGAAAGAAAGAAAGAAAGAAAGAAAAACCATCCCTCCTCTGGGATAGACGGGGAGGAGGGGGGTCCTTCCTTTTCAGCAGCGCCACGTGGCTAATTAGCATATGTGAAGGTCAGGGTGGTGGAGGTTGGGGGAGTGGGGGGTGGGGTGCCACCACAGCACCCACTGCCATGAGACCTGGCGCCCTGCCAGCCACACACACACAAACACACACACACACACAGAGACACACTACTACTGACGGCAGGAAACCCAATATGTTTGTGTGTGTGAGAGAGGCTAACAACTCGTAAATACTTCTTTTTTTTCCTTGCGTCGTTCACAAGGATGAAGCAGGGTGAGATCCGCAGGGAGAGAATTTTAACCATGCTGACATTTGCCAGAGTTCACACAGTGATTCTCCCTCTCTCTCTGTCTCTCTCCGTCTTTCTCTGTCTCTGTGAACTCGACCGGGCCCATTCCTCAGAAGTCAGCAGCCCTCCATGTGACTCACTTCAAATATCGCCTACATTTCTGCATCTCTGGCCGCCTCACACTCCAGCAGCTAAGTCTCAATGCTAGCGGCAGGTCTATGCAAATCGTGACCTATTGAGGTAGGAAGGACAAATTAAAATCCAATCACAAAAAGGGGTTGGGGGTAAAAAAAAGAAAAATCTGTCATAAATCAACAGGAAGCACTGGCTGGAAAAATAAATGACATATGCAACATGTCTGCTGCCAGAACACACGTTAAATGTCATAATTGTGCCCAGAATTTCTGACAACATGATGATTCTAATATTGACAAGAGCTTTTCTTTGTCTCTGTGTTCAGGCTGCATATCTTTTGCTAATGGTTGTAACTATGAGCAAAATTAAGGAAGGCTGTTGAACCACTCAGCCGATAGAAAAAAAATTATTTGTTTGTTGTTAATCACTGTAAAATGTCCAGTAAGAGGAAGTAGTCCAAATCCCAGAATGCCATAGGATGGCTTTACTTTTCCTACAGGTTCATCATGAGTCCGATCCACCACTGCTGATACAGACTAAACAAGGCTGAAAAATGAAATTGAAATGACTGATCAAATCAAAACAGCCACGGACGACTCCGTCCACACAGGAAAAGTCAAATTCTCCCACATGCACAATTAACTTTCGTCCCCAAAATTGCTTTCGTTCTGATTTTTCTGCTCCCTCCTGACACCGGCGAGTTCGGATAAGACGGGGCTGAGAAACAGCTGACGCCGAAATCAACGCTCGCACTAATTAAATCTTTTCTTCAAGGCGTTTACACATCCACCTTTGACTCCAGGGGACGGTGTGAGTGCACAGTGGAGCCAGACAAAAAAAACTACAATCATTTTATTTGCTAGCTGGTAATACGTGAGCTTATGTCCGGTGATGCAACTGGACAGCTGTTGTTGTTTTGTTTTTTTTTAATTCATATTATTTTTGAAAATCTGAATTAATTGGCGTTTTGTGGAAACCGCATGCAGACCAGGGATAACCCCTGCCTGCCAATTACCTAAGCAGGCTCTATGTTTCATCCAAAGGAAGATGAAAAACGCTGCGCGGGGCCCTTATCGGACGCAACAGAGCAAATTAAAATTTCGCTCTAGTGTTGCTAATCAGCGGCAGCGCTGGCTAGCCAAGACAGAGATGTAAACAGAACAACGTAAACAGACGACTGACGGGAGGGGGGGCAGAGAGCGAGGGAGACGGAGGGACGAGGAGAGACGGGTGGGGTTGAGGTTGGACTGCTTAGTTCTGACGAAGGGGCTTCAGCCTCCTCCTGACTGCACACACACACACACACACACACACACACACACACAAACACACAGACACAGGGAGGACAGATACACACACAAGGACACAAACACAGAAGAAAAAGGAAGCACCCAAACACACACACACACACACACCTGACCAGACCCCATGAGCTGTCGGTCCGATGCAGAACATGTACCATAAATTAAATTCCAGCAGCCACAGTCAGGCCCATCACTATGCACAAGGCTCCCTGAGATAGCCGCATAATACAATGTGACATTGATGCATTGCTCCTATTATAAAGTCTTTGTTCGCATCACACTAATAATTCATAAGAGAGAAATGTAAACAGTATGCACTGGAGAGCACTGCAAGCAGGAATCATTTCAAGGTAAGCACATTACCAAGGATGGGATTGGGTCTAGGCTTTGATATGTAGAACTACCGAGCTTTGATTTCAATTCCCCCCCCAAAAAAACACAAAACAAAACAAAAGCAAAACACACAGAATAATGGCGATAAATTAGCGGAAACTGTAGATATTCATTTTTTCCTTTTTTGTTTTATTAGGTCAGATTTTAAATGAGTTGCTGCTGTAATTATCTGAGCAACAACACTATTTCCAACTTGCCAGGCCCCTCATTATTTTCTACTAATTACTTGCATTGTTCTCTGTGTGTGTTGTGATTAGTGGATAACAGACAGATTCTTGTTACGCGCATAGGTTGAGACAGAACATGCTGTTTCGGTTTACGACGCAAACCTATGTAGGTTATTCAGACTGCTGCCATATAGCTGCACGTAAAGAGAGAAACACACACATCGAGCAGGAAGAGGGCACACATGCACGCACACACACACACACACATACAGACACACATTCAGGCAGAAGGTCGCAAACTGGACACTGAATATTGTTCTGTTGTTTTGTTTTTTTCACAATCAAATAGGCCAAGTAATTTAAAAACTAGGACAATGTCATGTTGATGAGAGAGTAGGTTCAACACACACCACACACTTCTGAATAACATAGCTCACGGTTCTGTGAAGTGTGTGTGTGTGTGTGTGTGTGTGTGTGTGTGTGTGTGTGTGTGTGTGTATGGCAGCGGTGTGGCTCCGTCTTCATTTTTGGTGAGTGGCCAGACAAGTGAGTGTGAGGGTGATGGAGGAGGAGGAGGAGGAGGAGGGGGGGGGGGGGGGGGGGGGGGGAGCGACAGACAGCGGTGTAAATGAGGTGCACTCGTTTCGCTCACAACTTGCTCCTGAAGAGAGGCAGTGGGGAGGGAAATTGAATTTGAAAGAGGGGGAAACTGTGCCAACAGGTGACAGAGGCGCGCTCCGACCAAACGCACTCTGAAGTGAAGCGCAGTCATATCACGGGGCCAATTTGGAGGCAGTATTATGCACTACACTGCTCGCCTTTTCTCACACAGCCTGTCAGCGCGCAGGAGAGCAGCGCCGCCGCTCCAAATATGAATTAAACATAGGGCTTTTGTAGCGTGAATATACTGCTGCTGAAATGTTGATAGAGCCGAGAAAAAAAACACAGCAGTGCATGCACTTACTCTCAAAAGTGGAAAAAACTGGAAGGGAAAAAAATAAAAATAAAAACAACATTTGCAGTATAAAATGTTAAATTTAAGATTTGTTTATGGGGCTCCTGGAATTATCTGCACTGAAAAAAATGAATGTGTATAGTGTCGCTCATATGCTGTGACTGCTATATATTGAATAAATATACACACACATTCTACACATGTTGGCCCATCTTGTCAGTGCATAATTCATACCACGGCCAACCTTTCCTTTTGCTTGAACATTCACTTAATTTCCAAGCATTCAGCGCAAATTGCCTCTGATTGAAACAATGTAGGCTAATGAACTGCTTTTGTTTTTTGCTAGAGGCAGACAGTGTCAGCCATGCTCAACCACCTTGCCCCTCCAGTCATCCAGATGTGCCATCCAGCAGTGCGAATAATTCAGTGCACCAAAAAAAAACAACAACAACCGCACAGTCACGGCTCTTCTGGAGCAAGACTGCGTTGTGTTTTTAGGGGCAAGCGTTCTGAGCTGGCGGCGGCTTGCTCCCCCCCTCCTCACCCTTCCTCTGGGTGCAGGTCTGCACACTGTTGACACATCACTGTTTCCGCTCAGGGTCAGGGAAACCCAGGGATCCTTGACTGGATTCCTCCAAAACAGACAGAGGAAATACTCGAAACAATTAGCAACACTCTGTTACCACTGAGGTGCCCTCGAGCAAGGCATTCGACACCCAGCTGCAGCAGTGGCC
The DNA here is from genome assembly GCA_963678695.2 of Diplodus puntazzo. Classification (NCBI taxonomy): domain Eukaryota; kingdom Metazoa; phylum Chordata; class Actinopteri; order Spariformes; family Sparidae; genus Diplodus; species Diplodus puntazzo. The sequence goes on from OZ023175.1 coordinate 17,071,047, forward strand.
CACAGAAATGCAGCTGGGAGGGTTGCATGAACATCACATGTGTAAGACACAAGTGTTGGGCAAATTGTTCTCACAGATCAGATCAGTGGGAGCAAAATGTGACGAGTGAATCCAGGCGACAACTCACTCCGCATGAAAACACACCGTCTAGTTTCTTTATCATTTCGGGCTGACATTGAAGTGTCTGCTCCGTGTAGGAAACAAAATATGAGGATAATTATCAGTAGCGGCCTAAACCTTCATAAAACTTCAATTATTACATTGGACGGCCTCCAAGTCTGGAGTATTCCCATAAGACGTGAATGCAGCATCACCACAGCGCCATGGCCAAGGATCCCTGCAAGAATCCTGTTGTTTTTTTTTTCCTTCTTTTTTTCTCCCCCCGTGCAGTCTGCCCAGCGGGGCCACAGGGAGCCAATCAGATGGCAGACTGGGTGTCAACTGTGAGACGAGGAGTACGGAGAGCTTTTAGCCAGTTTACCTCCACTATTCAAATAGTGGAGAGAGCAGCGGGCACGGGAATAAAAACGAGGCGCACGCAGGAGCGCTCCGGCTCGACACGGAGCGCATGGAGTAGGAGGCGAGAGGAAGGGGGAGGCGGACGGTCTCTGCACGGCCGCGGCGTCTGTGCGATTCTTCACGTCAGTCAAACACCAAGACATGATGAACACGACAGTTTATAATGAGCATTTTCGTGCATTTTCTGTAGGGGTGTTTTCACTTTGTCCGACGGGCGCCTCGAACACAACGCGTCCTCTAAACAGGGCGTTTCGCAACGTGTCTGACACCACGTCGGCAGAGAGGTCCAGCCAGCGTGAATCGTGCTTTTTTATCCACTCTATAAAACTGAAGAAGAAATAAAAATGAGGGCACACGACTGGAATAAGAAGTATTGATATATGACGGCAGAAACACAGCTTCTGGTTTATCCTATCAATTGTTGCAGGCTCCTTAAAACATCCTACTAAATTAAGATATTTAAAAAAAAAAAAAAGTGCGTTTTCTTCCTTTTTTTCTGTCACGTTCAAGTCAGGTAGGTCTAATGTTTCACACGTTTAAACAGCCTCCTGAATAAAAATATGAACCCATATAATTCACTTTAATAAAGGTTATTATGAATGACACACCGTCGATGAGATACCCAAGTTCACTGGCGCACACCGGAGCGAGGAGTTTCCCAAAACTTACCTGCGTCCTGCCGAGGCCTTGCCCTCCGTTGCCCGGGCTCATTGAATGAGGATGGTTCCTCTGCTGCCCTCCCCAGCCGTGGGCCGAGCCGGCTCCATATTGGGGCCCCACGTCTTTCCCTAGGCCCATGCCGGCTTGCTGCTGTGCCGTGGAGCCGCTGTAGTCTTGATACGCACCGCCATAACCCCGCATCATGGGGCTGGGGGAAGTGAGCAGTTGGTTGAGGGTCGGGGTGGCCCCTGAGGGCTGCTGCTGCTGCGGCTGCTGCTGCTGCTGCTGAGTCTGTCCTGGGAACCTCTGAAAGCCACCCTGAGCAGCTCCCAGGGGAGGCTTGCCGTGGCTCGTCGAGGAGTTGCTGCTCATCATCATGTTACCGGGCTGCCGGCATCCAGAGGGGCCCATCATCCCGTAGGCCCCTCCGCCGTAGCCCGCCCGGTACGCCGCCGGGTACTGATTGTACTGGCTGTTGTGGTACCCTGCTTCGTGGGAGTTCTCCATGCTGTTATGTGCCGAGGAGTGCGTTATCCCCATCCCACTGCTTTGTTGCTGCTGTCCGCCATGTTGCTCATAGCAGGGCCTCGGAGTGTAATAGTTGTTATTAAACTCAGAGTTGTTACTTGTTGGCCCCAAGTTGGTGTGTTCATACCTGGTACCCATCATCCTATCCGCGGGTTTACAGGTGAGCTCCCCCTCACCTTTCCCTGGCATGTGCTGCTGCTGTGGCTCCCCCTGGCCCCCCAACAGGTTCTCCTTGCCGCCGTGGTGTTGGTGATCCATGCCCCTGTCCCCACGGGGCCCCTGGCCGTTGTTATTGGCGGTGTTGTTACTTTGAATCTGTCGCTGCTGATGTGGCGCAAATTGGCCGAACTGCGGCGGCGGCTGCTGCTGCTGCTGCGGCGGCTGAGACTGAGGGGGATCTCCGCTGCTCCCCACACATTTCAGCTTGTGGTTCGCGATCAAACTCGTTTCCATCGAGGAAGTGGTTGAATTAGTCGAAGCCGGGGCGGACGCGAGGTTATTCCCATCCTTGTCGTGGCCGTCCGGAGCATTGTGAGTCGTGGAAGTTGAATGAACCATGTTGAGCTCGTTTCGGCGGTGATGGTCTACATTATTCAGAGTCCCATCTCCGGCACTCAGCATCGGTCCAGTCCGCTGTACGGTCCCTCCTCCTCCTCCTCCGCCTCCTCCTCCGGATTTCCCCGAATTGAGCTCCGGACCCAAACCGCTGGATAATTTCTTATTTTTGTTATTAGTTCTGGTCGGAGCCGATGCAACTTGCGCAGCCATGGTCACTCCAACATCTCAGCGCGCGGTGACAGCAAGCCCCGACCAGCCTTGCGCGCAGAAAAAAACACAAGAGGGGGAAGAAAAACACAAGCTGGGAGGTGAAAAATGTGTTCAGTGGAAAAGCGAGCTCTGTTGTAGCGCTGGTTGCTGCTGTGGCGGTGGTGGAACGGTGCGTCAGTGAGGCTTCATGTTGAAAGTTTCTCTGCCAGGTTTAAACCAAACTTTTTCTCTTCCCCCCTCCGCCTCTCCTCCATCCCGGTTCTCGGTAATATGTAGCAGCGTCTCCCGGAGCCCTTGTGGCCCAGCATGGCATGAGAGAGAGCGGGCTCTACCAGCTTATCCACCTCCAGGGCTCCGGCGCGCCTCACATGGAAAATCCGGACTGGAGTAGTGAGCCATTACGCGCGCTGCATCTAGATTTTTCGGTGTTTTACGGTGTTTCACCGGTTGATTTTACAAAAAAAACATAGAGACCCTGATGTGGCAGCATTTGGACATGTCACACATTGTCTTACTGTCGTTATAACATCTGGATTTATTTGAATAATTGCGCCTCGAAGGCTGAAGGAATGACTCCCCTTCCTTGGGACTAAAGTGCATGATATTCTTAAACAAACAATAACCGTATTTGCAAATTACGCACAGACATTCCTCCTCCGCTCCACGCGGACCCTTCAAATAAACACACCGGCAGATGTTAAGTTTGCCCGAGCGAGTTGGTACGCATTTATCCAGATCTGATTTTCCCTCTCCCCACCCCTTCTCTGTCCCTCGGCTCAAGCCAGTTCTCTCTGCAGCTTTGACAGGAGTCGGACACGCAACCACAAGCTGTGCGCAATAATGTTGCCATCGGAATAAGAATGTAATCGCACTTTATAGCGGCTATAATGTCGCAATACGTGAACCTCAGAGTTCATCCCCTGACGCGCTCCTATCACTTCTTTTTTCAGCCCCGAGAAGGAGTAATGTTGCCCTTCAACAAAAGAGCCACAGCAATCGTGTAATGAGAGGGGGAAACCGTGGAAATATCACAAACTATAAACTGTCTAATATTCTACAGGGCTATTCGGTGGAATAGCAGATAAGAAAAATTGCCATTCAATAAGATTAGGTCACCATAAACTCGTTGTAAGTCTCCACTGGAATGTAATATGAATATTATGAATATTAAAGGCGTTCTTCATTAGGGTCTTATTTGAATAAAAGTCTACATTCTTTAATTCCCTTCATTTGATTTACTTTATCAGAGACTAACCTGTCTGAAATGATAATGAAATTAAAAAAAAAAATTAAAAGAAAGAAAAAGAAAAAAAAAAAAATCAACCCCAGGCTGCAATGTAGGACCACACAAAAACCAAAGTCTACAAGATATGCTATCCCATCAGTGGTATTCAAACATGAATGCAAAATAGTGCTTAGTAAAGAAGCTGGGGTGTCTGTTGGGACTTGAATGAGCAGAGGGTCCGCTTTGATGAGATCAGATGCATTTGATCAACAGAGGGAGCTGCGGATGAAAGAGGGGTGTAGGGGAGGGGGGGGAGAAGAGAGGGAGGAAGAGAAGGGGTGGGTGGGGAGGGAGAGAGAGAAGGATTTGGGGATGAGAGTTGTGCCGAGGATGGCCGTGATAATGATGATGACTGGTGGTGGTGGGAACAAATGTGTTGATGATGATGATGATGATGAGTGAAGATGCCAGCGGTGGAGGCGACAATAACCAAAAATAATGGCGATCTTTGCAGAGGCGGGGATGGAGATGTATACGCGAAAGCTAATTGTTGCTTTAATTCACACATTCACCCTGCCTTATACTTGTAGGTGTGGAGTCTGAGTGTATAGTGTAATTCGCTGTGAAGCCATGTCCATGACAATGGGAAGACCCCTGCTGGAGATACAGTGTTAGTACAAGAGAGAGGAGAAAAAAAAAGAGTTTAAAACATCTTGTGTTCCAGTGGAAAAATATTATATATGATGCATTGTGTGAAACTACTCGTGTAGGATGGAAAAAAGAAATCGCATCATCACATGACAGCAAGAGTTTTCAAAATGGAAGCTCGCTCGTTGGAGACAAATAAAAGCCGGTGACATCCCTAGAAACCTTTCCCAGCCGCTTGCCTTTATGAGCCCATATGGCAGAGAATAAAAAGCTATAACGTTGTTATGGTCCAACTACAGAGTCTCCATGGTGTTCACTACTCAGTACACTCAGGGCCAGCCTATAGCATCAACAGGACCAGATGGCTATTTATCTATAGGACACCCTGAGAAGAAATCACATTTACATCCTGTGAGAGGGGGGAGAATGTGTAGGTGACAGGCTGCTGCTGGTGTGCGTACTGTATGGACAAATGCCCTTAAATGATGGAGCGTATCTTTACGTCCGGGGCTTCGTCACTGCACCTTTTCTGATTAGAACAAGCCTCATCCACACCCTTCCTACTCTCTGTACTTTGTGCACATGACGATTCTGGCTCCCATCAGTGTCCCAGATCAAAGCCTCGGCTCTGATCTCATCTAGAGCAACACTAGGGCTGACAGTGAGGGGACCTGGAGCATTAGCATATTCTATGATGGCGCCCGGCTTTTCAAGCCGTTGCCTCGGCTGCAGCTCTGGGTGTGCGCGCTGTGGCTTTGCAACTCTAATTTCCCTCTCTCGCTCATTAAAAAAAGCCCACTGTTCTCCTATTAATTCGCAGACACACTGATCTGTTTGAATGGCGAGGATGGGTGTGTGTGTGTGTGTGTGTGTGCGGGAGGAGGGAGGTGGAGGAGGGCAATGGCTCAGCGCATTTGCATTTATGTTTAATTTATAACCTTCAGGGGCCCCCTGATGCAGCAAGATTGAAACAATAACTCCAGACAAACACAGGGAAGAGAGGAGGAGGAGCCGGAGGAGGGTGGATGGAATTAAAAATATACAGATCTGGGATGGTATGTGCTTTGCATATGTGTGCAAGAGTGTGGGGATGCTGTTACTGTGTGTACACCGGCGTGCGTGCATTTTCTTTATTTTTTTGTGGGAGTAATCATTCGTGCATCTTCATCAAGGTGTATCTGAAGCTCCCACACACAAACACACACACACACACGCTGGCAGAGAGGCAGAGGTCTCCTTTCCGCGGGGGGATAACATGCCACGGTGAGTGTCTGTCAGGAAGAGAGCTGGAGTCTGTTTCGAGGGAGTCTGCAGGGATCTCCCCCTAGCAGCACAGCACAGAACAGCACAGCAGACAGCGGCAGCAGCAGCAGCAGCAGCAGCACAAGCCTGGCCAAGCACAGAAAGTGGGTCAGCCCAAAACACACACATGCACACACTCAGATACACACACATACACACAGAGCTCAGACGGATGCAGCCCCAGTGTCACACTGTGGGTATGTTTGAAAGAAAAAGAGAGGAAGAGCATGCGGAGTGAGAGCGCCTGGATGAGGGTTTGTGTACGTGAGAGAGAGAGCATGGTAGTATATTTTGCATTAGTGATGTTGAGGGGTGGTGGTGGTGGTGGTGGTTGGAGGGGGGGGTTCTTGTTTAAGATGAAGGGTGGATGGCTCAGGAGGAGGAGAAGGGGGTGTAGCTCAGACTAAAAAGCAAGCTAGCCATTGTGAGCACACCCTATGGAAGTGCATCAAATTGATCCATAGTCTTTTCATTTCAGGCTTGGGTAAATAACAGCATTTGCATTGATCAGTCTGCGAAAAACCATGCAACGATGGGCTTCGGGATGTGTGCGGTGTGTGCGCGGTCCGGGCGCCCGCGTGTTTGCGCGGCTGCTAACAAAACACATCTCTTATTCCTTTCTGCTCCTTGCGGAGTCGAGGGGGCCTCACCAGAGCCCTACAAACGGCTATGATGGATAAAATGTTTTCAACAACACTTGAGAGGAGTGGATGCTATTGTGTCCGCCTGTACGCCGAAAACACAGCATCACAGAATTCCCAGGACGCCGCATGCTCTATTTATGTGTTATGAAAAAACATGACTCAAAAGAAAAAAAAAAAAAAAAAAAAAAACGGAAAAACAGCCCATGCTCTACTTTTACTGTCAGCTATCATGTGAAGTGTGAAGAGGAGGAAGAGGATGAGAGCGAGATGCAGACAGGGAGAGAGGAGAGCAGGGGAGAGTGATTTTCTTCATCCACAGATCCCATCCTGATGGTGACAGGGGACTGGGCTCTCAGAAACACCCCCCCCCCCCCCCCACCCCCCTCCTCCCCTCCCATCCCATACCTCCATCCCCTCCGCCCCCTCTGATGCCTGTCACTGCTCCTCTCCTTCCCCTCCCTCCCTCCTCCTGACTGGAGGAGTGTGTGAAGTGTCCCCCGAGAGGCACAGACTCAAAGACGGTATTTACAAGATCCACACTGAGCCCACTTTTAACTGCCTGTGAAGAACTTCTCCCGCCGCCTTTGATGTGCAAACCTAATGGGGAAGAGCTCGCCGGCAGTCATTGCATATGTTAGCGCGGCATCGTGAGCTAATCCGCTAGCATTGCAAGGTAGACTTCATGCTGCTCGTGGTGAGCGAGACACTTCAAGTGCTGTACGGCTCTGGTGCATCGCTGCCCTTGGAGAAGAGTCCCCATTGGCAAACAGGCGCTGATGCGATGCGTCAACTTTTATAGCAAATTAGTGGCACCGGCAGCAAAAGATGAACACTTTGCTCATTTCGCGGTGGACTTAGCATATTCATGAGTTGATGAGTGTTGATGTGATCATCAAGACTTCACTAAAAACTCCATGTGATGTGCAAAATGTAAAACCAGCTCACAGTCGTGCACATCAGCAGATCCTACACCCGATCTTTACTGGGATTTTATATTTTAAAGTGGGTGCAATAAATCAGAGAGCTTTTTGATTCTCCTGCCACTTGACATTTCTACCCAGATGGGATGACTAACATCAACAAAGGAGTCAGCAGAGCGAGCTCTCCCACATCGAAAAAAAGAAGAAGAAGAAAAAAATAAACGTCACAGCCTTGTAAGTCTTTTTAAAGCAGGTTTTTCTTTGTTCAGCTTTTCAGATATATGGATCTCGAGGAATAGGGACTGATGCAGCAGAGCAACTGGCGCCCCCTGCCTTCTGTCGAGTGAAGGTCAAAGGTCAGGCAGCACATTCGGAGGCTCATTTGCTCAGTTACCCACGCACAATGCGCTGGGGTGAGACGCTGACGCCCATCCGACTGAGCTTTATCCCTTAACAACGGAGCAGAGAGGGAAGGCTTCCATAAAAAACAGAGGCATTTGGAACGATTTTGAATTAGGCTAATTAGGTTTGTGTTTTGTTTGTTGTTCAGGAGGCATGATCAAAGTGATATTTCACCAATTTGTGTCAGCTCCGGAGGAGAGGAGGAAGAGTTTGGAGAATGCTGCCTATTAATCTCCTCAGGTTCGGTGCGCTGTGCGTTGGGGATGGTAATCAAAACAGGAAAATTATGAATAATGAAAAGTGTTGATCAGAAATGAAACAAAACAGCAGATTTGTGCTTTATTAGTGGCTTATTAGTAACAGGATTGGAGTCATTGTGGGTTTTTTTTTTCCTGTTTTCCAGCTCCTTAAAGTGGGGGTGGGGGGGTGGCTTTCAGTGCACGCTCAATCCTCCCTGCTCAGCCTGAGTGGAAGAAGGAAAATCAAAGGGATGTGGATGGCTTGACCCAGGAGCTCAGAGTCTGAGAGCAACTGGCTGTTTTGATCTTATCTAATATTTATGAATAACTTCCTTGATATTTCCTTCGCTCCATGAAGCCGTCCGCTTTTACAGTGTTACACAATGATGTCTTAGAGGGGCGATGACGGAGATCAAACGGGGCCCGGGCTCAGAATACAGAGCGCGCTCTCTCTCTCTCCGTAGCCTGGGAGGAAACTCAGCGGCAAGCTATCTAACGCTGTGTGATTGAAATACAAGCTCCACTAGGCTGTGGCGTGCAGTGTGATGATATTTGTATTTGTGTCAAAGGAATACGGGCACAGAAAAAGCAAAACACTGTCACCCTCTCAGCATAAAGACGTGTGTGTCTGTGTCCCTGCTTGTGATTGCATCCCATGCTTCTCTGGCTGTATATATGTGGGTTTTCTGCAATGGAGATGATTCCACAGTCTGCCTTTTCTTTTTTCTTTTTTTTTTCACAGATCCACCCGCCACAGAACTATTCAAGGCTGTTTGGATCAGTAAATGGCCTCAGATGCTTTTCACAATCTCTTCACAAAAGTCAAGTGTTCTCAACATGTTATTTGCCCAAAGTGGCCTTGTTCCAAAGCTCTATTGTTAGCCTAATGGAGGCTAGACGACACTAAGACTCTAATTATGGACACCAACGATCAGCCCTGATAATATTGCAAGCAAAGTGGGTAATTTGTGGCTGTTGTGTTGAAGGGTTGAGGGGAGCCGAAGAAAAAATAGAGGGAGGGGTGGGCGAGGAGAAGAAGGGAGGTGGGGGACGTTGTTTTCTTGTGTCATCGCCCCGTCGTCCGTCACCCTAATCATTCCCCCACAGCGGAGCGCCAAGACGTGGGCACAGCAGGAGAATATTAATGGACTGTGTGACATTATGGTTCCCGCCCATTCAAAAGGAATGTTCTATTACATTATGGGCCATCAACAGGTGATTTCTCACCACTCACTAGGCTTCATCGAAGTATACTCCTATTTCATAAAGTGCCTATGCGGTGCAGCTCAAGTGCCCATTCGTCTTATTTAATACAGATATTACACATGCAGTTGGCCCATGCTTATAGATCAATGGCTTGTTTGTCACTAAGCTTGCTGCATGCCTACCTGAAAGATTATCCAATAAAGATTGATTGTAAGTCACAATTTGATTGAATGGATTTTTTGCCAACAAATCCAAAAAAAGGGTAGAGCAATAACATGACATCTCAACATTACAGCACTGTCTCGGTAACCCAATTCCCAGAACAATAGCTACTGTGAAAGGTTGGACATCGCCTGGCCTTTAGCTTAAGTGCAGCCCGAGGTAAACAGCCGATCACAATCAATACAATGCAGTGCCACAATTGGCAAGACAGACACCAAAGCAACTCAGCGTGCCTGTGCCTATTCTGTCAACACCCAAAATCAAAACCCCTCTCCCTTGAGTGATCTGTCCAAACAATTAAAATGGAACCTCTTTGTACCATCACACTTAACATGTCAGACAGAGAAATGAAAGGAGCCTCGTGTATTGGAGCTGCATGCCGTGACGCCTTCCATGACAAGCCCCACGGATAGAGCGGCGCGCCGCAGGAATGACGGCACTGTTCAAATTTTAAATATGTTTTGACACAAAATCAAAAGTTGCTCGCCATTATGGGGAGAGAGATTCCCCGTTTTCTGTGTGATCACTTATTAGACCCCTAGGTGAGCCAGGCAGAAATACTGACACCTGAATATTCTCTTTGCACTTTCTCTGACATTTTTTTTTCTCGCACGCAGATCTGGGAATCATTTCACAATGTGAGATATCATTTCATAGTAAGATTGAAGCTCTGATCTCTCCACATCTGAGGCTCATGGAAAGCCACCAGTGATCAATGAGGATTCCTGCGCGAGTTGCAGGGTTTTATCTGCCTCACATTCTCCCTTCTAGTGTCCAAAGCTAGGTTTGCTGCTGTTCCATTTCTGATTATAGTACTATAGGAGATTTGACAGCTTTGCTGTTGCAGCTCTGACAGTGAATGTTGGGCTATTTCTAACAATCCTGAAAATACACTGGACCAGAATTACCAGGATTTTTCTGTCTGTTTGAAAGCTGATTTTCTTGATGAATTTGATCCCCGAGGCATACTGATTGGACGAGAACTAATCAGCCGACCAATCCCATCAATCAAAAAAGCTGCCATCTGACATCTTTTTGTCATATGACAATGCCGTTGTGTGGGGAATAATACATTTTCCTTTCACATTAATAAGCTTGAGTGGCTTTAAACATAATGGAAAGCAAGACTATTTCATGGGCTTTCACTGTACTCCATGCATAATCCTGAAGATGAAATTCCTAATCTTATACCAAACAGGGGAGAGGTTTTTAAAGCAAGACCCCAATTATGCCCAGCCACAAATTAGCATGTTTAATGCAGCAAAATGTTTTAATAAAGAATAAAAGCAAGGCAGCAGAAAACAAAAGCCAACTGGGTAATAAGATTATCTCTGCCAGGCGCCCAGTGCACATCATTGTAGTTCACACAAATGGAAGAGATTATAAGTCACATTCAAAACAGCCTAATCCGTGAAAGACTCCCGATATGATTACTTTCTATTACGTTTGGTGACTGAGTGCGATGGATTTGTCTGGAATCCTGAGGAGTCTTTAAAGTACAGTTGGACGTAAAAGGCAAAGAGCCAGTTGAAGATTAGGCGAATCCATCTGTGATAAGCCTCAGTAGTTTGGCCACAAACAGAGATAAACACAAATCTGAGGACCAGATGATGTAAGCCACATTCGAGAGCTATAGATTATCCCGAAGATCAGAAAATTAACATAAAATATCAAAGGTGTTATCGCTTCCCAAAAGTACACAAATAGATTAATTTTCGTAAAAACCTGTCAAGAAATTGTTAGGTTTCAGAGTTTTTAGTTTAGACTGCAGATCGAACTCATTGCCACCTTAACTGCTGTCTTAGTCATTGTTGTAGGTGTTCCTCCACTGCGTCCCATTTCTCTTGGGCCGATTACAGCCTCCTTCATCCCTGACCTCCCCTTAGTTCCTGACAAGGTCAAACATTTCCCATTAGGGAGAACCAGGCCTCGCCTTTTGCCAGGGAAGTATCCGAGTCATACATTGTGAAGGTCAGGGGCTGCATAATGAACTGGAAAATGTCAGTTATATTACTCCCCATTTAAATAGCGGATTTTCCGGTACCGGGAACAAGGGTGATATTTACCCTTTTTTCTGCGCAGGCCCGGAGTGAAGAGTCCTCTTAATCCAGCTCAGGGGTGTGAAATTGAGTCGTATGTGTGAGGGAATGTGATTTCCTGGTTCCAGAGATGAGTATATCTGCTGTGTTATACTATTCTACAACCCCGTCCCCTTCGACAGGGGAAAAACATGAGGAGAAAAACTGTAATGCCTTCATGCCTGTGCACTACTCATGCCTACAGTGGCGGAAAAACTCAATGCATTGCATACTGAATGCTAAAAAATAGAAGATGATGGCAGCAAAGATATGACCAAAAAAAAAACAACAACAACAGCTAAATAAGATAATAAATGCATGATTGATATTCTTCTAATGCCAAAATATATGCCCAGTGAAGTGACGGAGCAATTACTAATTATTAGGCTGATTATTCACATTTCCCGGCACATTCTCACACCGACAGGAATGTCAACGGCTGCATAAATTAGTGTGAGAATAAAACAGGAGAGGCGACAGGGCTGAGATGACAAAAGGGCATCCAAAGGAGAATGTTAATAATGATTCCTCTAAAACAATTTCCATTAATTTTCAGCCATCTCGCCGGGGAGTAATATCTACATGCCCGAGGCAGGTTTAAATTGCATAGCCTGCCTGAGAAAAAGGAGACGAAGACTCCCCAGTGTCCAGCTGCTCTCATCAGAACAGGAAGACTCGAGGAACACCCAGGAGACGGCACTGCTATAGTGGAGGCTAAGCTATTAGCACAGCATCAGACCAAGGAGAGAGACACACTGAATACTCATTGTTTCAAATGATGCTGCGTAACAACACACAGGATACAAGCCAGTGCTGGCTTTCCTGTTTTTTTCCTCCCACTTGATGTTTAGACACACTGGCTTGGGTGGACCCTGCCGCCAGATTGCAGCTCTATCTCCGCTACCTGCTGCACCGCTAACAGACAATGTCAAAGGTAGGACGTGAATAATACGATCATTTCATATTCTGACTCCCTGCCAGGGAATATGTCAGTTGGACACCGGGTCACATACCCAGTCAGCGTGCGAAGGCAGAGCCGGGGCCGCGAGCTCTGCCGAGTGGAGAGGGAAGGCAGCCAGCTAATGTCACACATACCAGCGACGGGGATCTTCTGCGTCCCCCAGCTAAAGTTATTCTGCAGGCCGAGCTGGCATCTTGCCTCTCTCCGCGGCCAACGTGAGGCCGCCTCGCTCAGTGACACCGGGCATGTCTCCTGGGTATGGGCGCACCTGGCAGACTGTCAGCGGGCACAGGTTTTCAGAGAGGGCAAAGAGGGTAAGACAGGGAGGGGAAGGCGCTCTGGGATATCTTTAGGCCAGAGACGACAGTGTGTAATAAACACGCCACACTGCTTTGGGAGGCAAGTCAGCTGTCTCCACCAGTCTTCTGACTCAGTATTAAGACTAACATAGATATTTGGAGAAGCTGCAAATAGACTTTATTAAGCTATTGCTTCCTCGGATACCAAATATTAGGAGGGAAAATAAAAATCTCATTACAAAGTGGTCTGTTTCTGAAAGCTATTTTTTGGGAAAAATTGCTACAATAGGGTGGTTTTTGGTTTGTTTGTTTTTTAACATCCAATCCATCCAAATCTTACGATAACAATACTCAGCTTTAGTACAGATCATGAAGGATGGGAGGTGTAGCCAATATGACACAGATCAGCTGAAAATCAACAATCCGACGCCGCAAAATAATTATTCATAGACCTACAAAACAACACATGAAAGCTGCCAGTGACCTGTAATAAAAATCAAACTCCCTGCACATGTCATGATCAATCATGTTGCACACATTATTGACAGTAGAAAAGGCCAGCTACACTGACCAGGGCAGAGTTGTATCAATACATTCACAATGGACGTCACAGAGGATGTATTTCTAAAGCGATTCATTGCTGCATCAGATTGTGAGCAACGGTGATTTGTCAGTTTTTAAAGACCTCGCCAATTGTGTTGCCTCTTCCGGAGTTCAGGTCACTGTTGAGACCTTGTTCTTTACTTGAGTATTTACACTTTCTGCATCCTCCCACTGCACTACATTTAGGTGGCAACTACAGTGATTTGTACTCCACTTCATTTATTTGATAACTTGGGTTACTGGTTACTTTGCAGATTTTGCATTGCATCAGAACCAAAGCAGCATATTTTTCAAATTAATTAATTTTATGATTTTTATCAATGATCGGGTAAAGAATAACTGATTCTGATAATCAGAAAAACACTAAATATTGGATCTGACAATTGGCCAATAATTGGTTGATTTATAGTATGCAATACTTGTACATATATGTATAATTTACTTTTCACGTAGCCTACTTCTGATACTTGAGTATATATATTGCCAAAAGAAAATTACTTTTGATACTTAAATACATATAATATTAGATATATTAAGACTTTTACTTAAATACTATTCATATGGGTGACTTTCACTTTTTCCATAGTAATATTTTAATGTTATTATCGGCTAATATTAGGTTAAGGCTGCTTCTGTACACTGATACGTTTATTTTTCAACAGTAAAATGCCCCAACAGGTCCATACCTCGGCCAAAATTCTTTAGAAAGTATAGGTTACGCCTTATGTTATGCTTTTATGTTTAGTATGTCTATATTAGATGTTTTATGTTTATTAAATATCACACGTTTAAACTCCCAGATAGAGATATTTGTGTCTTCCTCAAAAAATCATTGAGGGGGCTCTAATAATGAGGCACACTCCAATAATAACACATGGAGTAAAACACACAAATTCTCTGTCAATTACCATTATAGTCAACAGTCTAAGTCCACCTTACTGGAAAAGCATGACACAAAATGTATTTTTAAACATTTAATCCATAGATTTCTGACCTCATGAATGGAAATGGAAAATCAGAATTTGTCCATTGGTAGGTTCCATTTTTGTATTTTTTAGTAGTGGGGTCATGGATTGTCCAATTTGGAAAGTTTTATATTTAGAATGTGTTTCAAAGCATGCGAGAGAAAAAAAAAAAGAAAAGGAAAAAACACCCAGCGGCACCATGCACAATTAGCATCTCCTCCCACAGTCACACCATATAAGATCATGTAATAAAAACAAAGTTCCCTCCCAATAAAAGTTTTCTAATATCCTGTCCCTCGCTTGCTCCTCTAAGGGGTTGGACGTCTCATTTGCAAGTGAGGACCGGGAGAGGAGACGGCTGCCCACCAGCCTGTCCGTCAGAGTGGCTCACTAGGGAGAGTGTGCGCGCGAGCTCCAAAGTGTGTGTGTGTGTGTGTGTGTGTGTGTGTGTGTGTGTGTGTGTGTGTGTGTGTGTGTGTGTGTGTGTGTGTGTGTGTGCGTGTTGATTAATATCAGGAGGGCAGGGCAGCGCTCGGGCTGCGGCTGTCGGTGAGAGCGAGAGAGGACAGTTCTCTTCACTGCCGCCCAGGGAGAAGTCTGCTGGTGGAGAGGGGTAATGAGCCAGAAACAAGCTGAGAGGAGAGAGGAGAAGGCTGAGGGGAGAGGAGTGGAGGAGGCACAAGGACAGGCCGCCACATTCAACCCCTCCTCCTCCTCCTCCACCATCACCACAACCTCTCACACACACACACACACACACACACACACAGACACAAACACACAGCCTTCACTCAATCTCTCTTGTTTCCTTGCGCTGCCATCCCTCTCCCACTCACGGCAAGCCAAGCGCCATCAAGGTTCCCCTGGATTTTTTTTTCTTTTTTCTTTTCACCATTTGACACTCATTCCCAACTTCCTTCTGTCTGGCCCTCTGTCTGTTCTGCTCTACATCACACTCTAACTTGAAAAAGACATTTGTATGTGCTCGCATGCACACGTTCACAGGCCGGGCACACACACACACACACACACACACACACACACACACACACACACACACACACACACACACACACACACACACACACACACAGACGCATCCTTGCATTCTGATTCATATGGAAGGGGGATTTCCATAGTGTGACGTTAAATGCACACCACACTACAGCCAATTACTGGTTACATTGTTTAAAATAAGCCGATTTCACTGATAAAGCATCAAGGATATTTTGAAATATTTGCTTATTTGTCATCTTACCAAGATGCTAGCATACAGATATGATGTCATCAAAAATAAAATAAATTATTCCAACCACTATTAAAAAATGTCTTATTTACACATTTTACAGTATGGAGGGTGATAATAGTGTTAGTGTTAATTATGTGCTATTACAGCAAGAGTTGACTAAACTTAAAGCTGCTCTGATTAATGCTCTGACATTACAAACCTCATCAGATAACTATGTGCTATGCGAAGGGGGTCTTTTGTGGTGACAAAGCCACATCAAATTATCCCCAAATTTGTTAGGGTGTTTTACCAACTTTCAGCTGATTGTTTTGGTTTTACAGTCTGCAACCTTATGTTTTGGTTCAGTTTCACATCTCTCATCAACATAGTTTTCAGCACCTGTTGTATGCGTTGCACCAGTGTTGTTCAAGTTCACAACTTCTCGCGGACTAGTTGAAAGTTCTGTTCACACAGATTTAAAAGAACCAGTTCATGCTCACAGTTCACATTTTCTTTCATTTTCTTAATTTTTTTTCATCCAATTATCACTTTTAGCAGTAAGCAATGTAAACATGTTTCCAAAAGGATTTTGGTGAAATTATTACATTTACTATGTCAAGAAATGTGTTACCACCAGACCTTGGCATCAACGATGTCACATGCGACATCAAAAGGGGAATATACCACATATTAAATATCCCTGGAAAGCTGCATGTTACAGACTTCTTTTTTCAGACTTCTATTTTTTGCGCCCATGCTGCTGTGCTAATGAATCCTTCAGTGCGATCGAATCCCTTTCAGCAGCTTTGTAATCCAGCCTTGAAACTCTGTGACTTATTGGAGACCTTGTCAAATAAATCTATAATGATAAATCCAGTGCTAAATGTCATCTGTTATTATTAATCAATTTTCCTTGTTGAAAACAGTTATTGTTGCTGCTAGCAGAGCATCAAGGGCTCCTGGCTATACAATATCACCCACCACTGGATTTGTAATGAATTGCAATAAACTTGAGCTTAAGTGCGTTGATTACTCGATACAAAACACTAACCAGTTTATTAATGGAATTGTATTAATGCCTACTCGTACTTATAAGCGTTGTTAACTTTCACGAGAAAAAACGACGGATATGTTCACGTTCATTAGTTGCAAACGGTTACGTTCAGTTCGATGTTCACCAAGAATATGAGCACGTTCCTACACAACACTTCATCCTGCACAGCACCAAACAATAGACAGAGCACTGGCAGCTGGCTGGTCAACATAGTGGAGGATTTGGCAGCTAAAGGGCCAGAAATTTCCCTCAGGAGGAGGTGGAGACCAAAACGGAGCAAAAAGAGAAGTGAATACCGGACTTACATTCTGCACTTGGCATGAAAGTGGGCTCCAAATGAATGCTAATGTTGTGTGAAAGTATACTTAGGCATGTGGTAATATATCAGATTTGTGTTTTCAGCTTGATCTGCTCCCCCCAAGTGGCCAAAAAATCAATAATAACAATAACTTTAAAAAAAAAAGTTAACCCAAATCCTGATCTAACCTAGCTTTTTTTAATTAGAACACTTCCGAGTGTCCTCATTCATTGGATAAAAAATTATATTAGGCAAGTACGAGTGCTTGTGAGACTCATTTCATTCATTCAAAAATACGTCTATCCTCTTGTAAAACTCTCTCTTCTCCAAAGCCCTGAAACAGGTGCAGTGCTTCACTATAAATGAAAAAAAAAAAAAAAAGCTTCCAGGCCCTGTAAATCTGTCCGACTATACCGACACTCGGACAACGCTCATAACAGCGATGGCCTCAGAGCATTAAGCCATAAAAAAAAAAAAGACAGCCACGGGAAAAATGGGGCAGCATGTGCCTTTTCACAGTGGCCAGAGGGCGATGAGGTAAACAAGAGGCCATGGGTGGGGATTAAGAATGGATGCTCCGTGTTATGGCCAGGTCGTGGTGTTAGGGGCTAGTCGTGCTGTCTGAGAATATTACCCTCCGGATGGATTTTTGTTTTTGTAGAGCATTGGCCACTGAGCTGTGTGCTCTCTTGGCCATTCGGGGACTATCTGCGGAGAGAGAGGATGCATCCACTAAGACTTATGACGGAGAGCTGGGCACAGGGGTGGGTTTGGGGGGGTTGGGGGGGCCAGGAAATAACATGAGCAATTTCATAAATGGAAGGGAGAGGCTGTGACTTCCTAAATCGTCTGTGAAAGACAGCAGCGGCTAAGGTGGGGGGAGATGGTGAGCGAAGGGGACGACAGGGAGAGAGATGGAGGGAGGCGAGAGGGAGCGTGACGCAAAGTGTGAAAGAGAAAGAGGAGAGGAGAGCTTGGGCTTGGTGGTAAATGGATATAACTGGTTGAGGGAGGCAGGGGCAAAGTGAGAAAGAGAGAGGCTGGAGAGATGAAAAGATGAAGAGGGCAGATTTCCCACCAGCTGAGTGAGCACCTCTATTACCCTTTCTCTCTCCCTCCATGCCTCCCTCTGCCATTCCCTCCCCTCCTCTATCTCTGTGTCCTATCAGCCTTAGTGTGGCTTCCTCTCACATCAGATTAGCTCCAGCCCAGAGAGACGGTTCAAACTCCTCTGTCAAAGTTATTTAAAACACATCTGATGCTGAGGCCACGCTCCGTTCTGCTCCCTCCCACCATCTGTCTTTCTCTCTGTATGTCCTTGTCGTGGCCCAAACCTAGGCCGCGGCTGGAGCTCCAGTCTCGGCAGCTCAGCTGGGATGCACATCTCCCCATGGCGTCGAAAGTCACTATCAATCAAACATGAGGGTGCGGGGGAGGACCTAGGTGTGGCAGGAGGCAGGAAGGAAGGGAGACTGCAGGAGACTTGCATAAATCACCAGCCAGGGGAGAGATGTCAGAGATAAACATGACCTGGATATATTCTTATTCATATTTCCTCTTTGAGCACAGATTAAAAATGGCCCTACAGAAGAAGCACCATTTAAAACTTGATTGTTTGTCTTGTCAGTGAGACAAGTTGCTTTTTACCAAAGAGCAAAGCGGCTTGCTCGGTATCCTCTTTTTATGATTTTTATTTTTTTGTTTCATTCTCTGCAAATCGATAAAAACATTTTAGGTGAGAGTAGTACACTGCAATCCAATAGAGCATTTAAGGGAAGCTTGGCTTTATGGAGGCATGACTGTGCATTGACCAGCGCGCTATGGATGACTCCTGTGAGTAAGAGGAACAGATCACGCCATGAGCCACTGTGTCAAGGCTTCATCCCTCCTGATGAGAGAGGCCAGTTCGGTGTGGCACGCCACAGCCCGCCGCAGCCCATTTTCTGACAGAGACGGCTGTTTGAGCTCTCCAGTCATGGCCTCGGTGATGAATGGCCTCCACTGCCGGGGAAAGAAAGGAAAAGGGGGCCTGGGAGCCCTCCGAGGATCAATACGTACGCACAGGAGAACCTGCTTCGCATGTTAAAAACCCCAATCCGGCCCCCAGCCCCCCTGCCCGCTCGCTCCGCTGTCTCCTGCATCACTGACGGACAAGCCTCTGGGAGCGGGTGGGCGGGGAACTGAGGCTGAGGAGGGAGGGGTTCGGTGTGTGTGTGTGTGTGTGTGTGTGTGTATGTGTGGGTGCATGTGTATCTACATGAAGTGTGTCAGCAGGTTTCTAGGGGGGCTGGCGTGTCAGCAAACCCAAGGTCGACGTGGCACGCACAGGCGCGGGACGTGCACGCTAGCACAACTCTGCAAATCCACCCACTGTTGATCTTCTGAAAGGGGCCACACTGTGACATGGTAATTCAGAGGTGTCTAAGGCGATGGATATCCTATTAATGAGCCCAAAACAATGACTAGACTAATGAGCTTATAATGGGAATATTGAATGCATGGGAATGGGATTGGGCTTTGTGTGAGCCAAGAAGGGCGACCATTGAATGAGAGCCAATGCACGAGGGCTAGAGGGCTAAAAGCTTGAGACGAATACAAACGGCAAGGGGCGTAGCAGGGCCTGTAGGGGAAGGGCTGTGCTGAGAGGTGCACAGTCGACCCAAATCAATACACCCCTACCCGCCTTGGCTCGTTGGGTCTGTGATATACGAGAGCAGGCAGCTTCTCTGAGCATAAATAAAACATGAAAATGCAACAAATTATCAGGCCGAATGGACAGAGATCTATTTACTCAGTAATGCTGTATTTTTTTTATTTGTCAGATCAGTCCGGGGTGGGAGGGACTGATTGTTACCCTGCATCCAATTTGAGTCAACTGAGTGCTGAGATGTGATTCAGCTTCTGTTTGTGAATTAATGAATTAATCAAAGACTGGTCGGTTGAAGGAGGGGGCCGAGGGGGGATGTGGGTGAAAAGCGAAGCGAGCAAACGGCAAGCTGTGACTGGCTAATAGCTGGAAAAGGAATTACAGTCCAATTGCTCTTTCTTATTCTGGCCCTAATGCTGCCGAGGCCTTTTGCGGCGAGCTGGGCAGCCCCTCCGTGTGATTTGATTCCATTTGGAGAGCCTTATTTTCCTCTTGATCTCACACATTAAGGACCTTGCTATTCACCAGAGCAGGAAAAAGGGGGGAGAGGACGGTCGGAGCAATGGAATGGATTAGCACACAGCTGTTGAGACCGGGCAGGTCAATGTTTTAAATCTCTGGCCCTGTCCGGTTAAATCTGCTGGCCTGTACTTCAGACACTTGTGGATCTAAAAAGGGATGAATAGCTCCGAGCAAAGATGATTGACAATAAAAGAACTCTGGTTTCCTAAAGGGTGAGGTGGCGCCCTGGTAAAATACGGTAATCCGTGGTTTAAAAACAACAGAGGCCTTGCGGAAAGGCTCCTAATGTGTAACAGCTGACTGGTCTCTTCATGGACCATAAAAGATTCTAAAAAATATCTCATTGCACTCTTCAATGGTGGATAGATTAAATGCTTGAGAATGTTAACATATAATAAAACATAATATATTCCAATTTTGATAGCGCGCCATCTTAAAACTTCTTCTGATGTGACGCTGACCTTCAGCGGACAGATGTCTCGGCTACGTGTGTGTGTGTGTGTTTTGATGCTGAGGTAAGGGATGGAACTTTACCAGCAGTCCTCGTCTGCCCAGAGCGCAGCCAGCCAATTATCCCTCTTAATTATCTATTGACGAGATGGAATTGATGTTTTTGGAGCGGTGATTGGATAATCAGGAATGTTGGCCACAGTTATTCTCCTTGGCTGGTCTCGCTCATCTGTCCAATCTGGTCTCCTTGTTTGAGTAATCTGCTCGGTTGCGCAACATACAATAATTCATGCTTGCGGCGAAGGCATGGGAGGTGTTTCCTTTCTGATTTGCTAAGGTGAGCTTGAGAGTGCGTGCCCACAGCGCATGGGCCAAGCGGAGCACATCACAAGGTTTTTTCTCACAACGGACCACTGTTTTGCAATCTTTTTCCATTCTGCTGCGTTCATTAACCTGCACCTCTAACTGCAGACGGAGCGATGCTTCTTACGGGGGCTCCATTTCCAAAACAGCCCTGTTCGGAAACAAAGGAACTTAGCTACATTAATTTCTGCCGCCCCTCCTCTCCCCTCTCTTTTCACATCAGCAGCCCATTTTCTTTAAATTCTCTTGGAGAGCGAGCTGGCACAGGACCAGCCAGGCACCGGGAACAGGAGAGCACAAGAGTGGAGTGACACTGATTGTGCCTCCTCTAATTAAACCCTACCTGACCCCGGTGTTGGGACATCATTAGTTCTCCCTCGTAATCATCACACAGCAGCAATTACATTCTGTTTGGCCCCATTTGCATTTCACAAGATTTCCCTGAACAATCAAAGACAGATTGGGAAAAGAGGAGTAAGCCAAATAAAGCATTGGAAGTCCTAAAAAAAAGCAGCGAGATTCAATTTCAAAACAGAATGCTGCAACGGATTGCTGCGGAGGAAGAGAGGCTTTTTCGCTAAATATCTTGGGAGTATCGAGGTTAGAGGTTAAACATGTTGAGTCTCAGTGGCCAGGGTTGTAGTCTGAGACCCCTTTCCCATACGGCATAAATGCTATCCCTATGTTCTAGGTAGGGATGGGATCGTATGCCCGTTTTGGACAAAAAAAAAAA